>VZTD01000534.1:0-93825 GCA_013397725.1 Rhagologus leucostigma
ACCGGCACAAATACTTATTGGCACAAAAAAAAAAAGCTTTAGCTTTTTGAAGACAGCTGCATTGCATCAGAGGAGTAAACTTAAGTCTTGTTTATGTCATTGCTAGTTGATGTGTCAGATTTCCTGTGCTCTAGTTAGCAAACACTTGAAGATAAGAATCTGACCTTGGGTTTTCTGCTTGGAGAGAAGTTTGTGAAATGAACAACAGATCTGAAGAGTTTGTGGCAAGCTGTGTTGCTGAAGAGAAACAGTGCATCATGCTGCAACAGATAAATTTTCCAGAGTACTTAAGGTTTCTTGCTCATTTATGACTTCGTTACGCTTCAGAAGATGTACCAAAGACACGAATAACTGAAGCCAGGTTATTACTTCAGGGTGAGGTAAGTCTCCTAGCCCACAAGAATTCCCAGGAAGTGTTACTCACCACTGCTCAGAGTTCTAGGCGCTTGCTGGGACTCTCCTGGGTAAAAAACCTAAATGACTAAAGTGTGGGTGTAGATCTTTAACCACAGCAGCCTACATTGCAGCTTCTCCCAAATGGATCCTTAAAAGCTCCATTATCAGCTCTCTTTTGCTCAGATTTGCAATAAGGTGTTTGCAATATTTATCCTACAAAGACAGACCTTTTTCAACCAATGAGGCATCCCAATAAAGGGAGTGTGTATATATGTGCTTTAAAACAGGAAACAGCAGGGAGATATTTGCTTACTGATGATATTCAAGGTCATGTCACTTATTTCATCTACTGGAAGCATGTAGATTTTGCCTAGATCCAATAGACAAGCAATCCTTGTGAGATGTAATGAAAACGTCAGTTAGTAAAGAAGAACTTTCTCCTTTCTACATTCTTCAGATGTGTCTATCAAGGAAAGATTCAAATATTTTACAGGCACTACATATTTTTAGCTATTCCGATTACTAAGTGTATCACAGAATAACAGAATTGGTAAGTGGTCTGGAGTACAAGTCTTGTGAGGAGTGGCTGAGGGAGCTGGGGTTGTTTAGTCTGGAGAAAAGGAGGCTCAGGGGAGATCTTACTCTTCTCTACAACTACCTGAAAGGAGATTGTGGCAAGGTAGGTGTTGATCTCTTCTCCCAGTTAACAACTAACAGGATGAGAGGAAAACGCCTTAAGTTGTGTCAGGGAAGTTTGAGATAAGAAAAGTTTTTAGGTTAAGAAAAATTTCTTCACTGAAAGGGTTGTCAAGCATTGGAACAGGCTGCCCAGGAAGTGATTGAGTCACCATCCCTGAAGGTATTTAAAAGGCATGTAGATGTGGAGCTTAGGGACACGCTTCGGTGATACTTAGACTTAAATATAAGTATCTTTTAAATGATAATGAAATAATTTTAATTCCATCAGTAAGTAACCCAGAAAAATAGTCAATGGTAGGTACTAAAGTTACGGGGTCTTTTTTCCCTTATGTGGTTAATGGCCCAGCTAAGAATTCTGTGAGTTCCAGCAGAGTTAGTAGAGGGAAGTTGAAATTCCAGAAAAGACCTGCAAGTGCTGGTGAACACCAAGTGGAACACAAGCCCGCAATATGCCCTTGCGGCAGAGAAGGCTTATCCTGGGCTACTTTAGAAGGTGTACTACCAGCAAGTTGATGGAGGTGATCCTTCACTCTGCACTGGTGAGGCCACAGCTGCAGTGCTGTGTCCAGGCCTGTGCTTGCCAGCACAAGAGAAATATGGAGCTAAAGGAAAAAAATCAAGCAGAGGGCCATGAAGATGGTTAAGAGACTGGAGAATCTGTCCTATGAGAAAAGGCTGAGAGAGCTGGAACTGTTCAGCCCAGGAAGAGAAAGTTCAGGAGGGAGCTCATCCATGTGTCCAAATATCCTGAAGGGAGGATATAGAGAATATGGATCCAGGCTCTTCTCAGTGGTGTCCAGTGACAGACTAAGAGTCAATGGGCACAAACCGGAACACAGGAGGTTCTGTCTGAACATCAGGAAACACTTTTTTACTGTACAGTTGACTGAGCACTGGCACAGGTTTTCCAGAGAAGTGGTAGAGTCTCCATCCTTGGAGATATCCAAAGGCTGTCTGGACACTGTCCTGGACAGCCTTCTCTAGGTGTCTTTGCAGCGGGATTGGGCAAGATGACCTCCAGAGGTCCCTTCCAACTCAGCTCTTCCATGATTTTGTGATCTGATTATGAGTGCTCCGAATCATTAATGCTGGTGCTTGGTAATTCTTGGAACACTGGCAAAATTCTAGATAATAGAAGAAAAATTTATGCTATGACTATTTAAAACACCTATCAGAAAATATCAGTCTTGGCCAAGATACTAGAATGGCTGGGAAAGAGTTAAAAAGTGAGGAGTTAAATATGATAGTGTAATTACAGCTAAGCATTACGGGTGCAAGCAATGGGTATTTTCACTAACTTGATTGTTTAATGGCGTTGTATTTTGGGACACAAATACGCACACTCCACCCTAAAAAAAAATTGATTTAATAAATTGCTTTGTGACATTTTAGTAATAATTTAAAAACCCAAACAACTTTGACAGAATTTAAATAACGGTTATAGAATCTCTATGTTTAAGCCAGGATACATTGGTAGCATTTATAATTAATTTATTCAGGTTTTCATCCCTCAATCTGAGCAAAAAAACCCCATATAAAATGACTAATAAGATATACAGGTGAGATTGGAGAGCTGGACACTAATGAGTAGGACAGATTACCGACAAAAGTCAAACCAGGTTACTGGGTAAACAGCCCCTAAGTGGGGGAAAAAAGACTAACCAACTAAATCAACAACCCATGCTCACTAAGAGAGTATGGGACGTTTTACTTACAAGACAGAAGACTACATGTTATGTGTTAAGAAGACTCTGGCCCGCACTGTATGGTCAGATCAATATGAGCACACTGTGAAGCTGTCCAAGAGCAAGAAGGAAACAATCCTGGTACAGCCTGGAGCTCAAGACTGTATAGGTTAAAACATTACTGCTTTTTGTATCCATGTTAATGCCACCTGAATCATGTGTCTAGTTCTGATAGCTAGAAGAGTGGGAGAGAAATTATGGAAGATTTAGAGAAAATAAATCACAAGGATAACTAAGATGTGGAAAATGTTCCTTACAATGGAGGACTTTCAACTGCTACCAAAAAAGAGACGAACTCTCTGCTTTACATGGGGGTGAAAATGTCTTTGTGTCTCTGAGATAACTGTATCTTTAAATCCAGTAAAGTCTAGTTGAATGCTGGAACTTGCTTATGTATAGCATCAACTACATTTAATTAGGTTTTATGTTTCTCTAATTCTCCAGCCCATCATCTCAAGAAAAAAACCTGCTTCTTAAGACCTCCCAGTGGCTGATGACTCACACAGCAAAAGAACTTCATGCAGCAGAAACATAATATATGCAGATAGCTTTTTCAGTTATCTCAGAGAGCCCCTTTGGCTCATCTTAATAATTCAATGCACATATTTCAGACAGTATGCTTTGAATTACAACTTTCTTTTCCCCTTCAGAATGAAAATATTCCTAATTATACAGTGAAAGTCCTGACATTTAGTGTCTCTAAATTGTTCATAGCTTTAAACTTCAGCATCCTCTCATGAATTTGTCTCAAACTGCTACTTACCTACATTTTTTTTATGTTTCTGTTTCAATTGTAGCAATGCTCAGGTCATGACTTCGAGCAGAAAATATTCATGAGGATTTGCTGAATGCTAATAAGATGATCCCTTAGACAGTAAATTTCTTTAGTATAACGAATGTGGAAGGAGATGCAGATAATAAAGAACGGTATTGCAGCAGAACCATGCAAGTGTACGTCTTTTGCAATGTTCTTTGAAGCATCAGGCATTCAAACTGTAGATGACACAAGCAAACAATAAGAAGTTCTTTTGAGCAGAAAGGAGTGAACAGCCCCATTAACAATGCTATTGTAATCCAGCATTATACTTTTGAAGTTAACAAAAGAAAGAACCACAGAGATTAAACAATTAGCCAAAATTTGTATAAGGTAAGAAAAGACGAATGAAGCAAATATCACATTGATTTAAAGTTGTTCAGCTAAATCTACCTATATCCAGGGTCTCAGTAAGAATTAGATTCCTGATTTAGCCTTTGGCTATGTCTGAGTAAAGCCAGAGAGAAAGGTAAAAGGCCAACTCCATACCTTAAAAACTCAATGTAAATTTGGTCATTATTTAATAAAGTCAAGTAAGATCTTTTAAAGAAAATTATTTAGCCAAGGAATCCTGAAACTATAACCACACCAAATGGATAATCCAAGCGTTTGAGTTCACGGTCAGTAAACAAAAAGCTCTAATTCCCAACTGCAACCTCTCTTGATTAATATTCTTTAACAAAATCAGACACTGTTGTGACAGTTCCTCCAAATTCTTGCCATTTTGTCATCTCATTTGCTTCCTTCAGCATCCGTCATGCGTGGCTGGGTCTGTCAGACAGGCTGGTGATAAATCCACAAACTTAATATGTCATCAGGGAAGTGGCTGAGTCACTGTCTCTGGAGGCATTTAAAAGATATATAGATGTGGCACTTAGAGACATGGTCTAGTGGTGGACTTGGCAGTGTTAGGTTTACAGTTTCACTCAATGATCTTATAGGTCTTTTCCAACCTAAATTATTCTATCATCTTAAAAAAGTTGTACTTATCTACCTCAACGCAAAGTGAAGTAGATGACAATGTTCTTATTGAATAGTACTTTTTAAATTTGCCTACCATAGATATGAGGATGTAGGACTATGTAAATTTTTGTTGCTTTATTGGTAAAATCAAGTTACTATAAAAAATGTATCAGTATGTATTCTTACTTAAAATATGTCTGTTTGCTACCATCTTGTAAACAGAAATATGTCATTTGCATGTGTCTCAAGCTGTGAATGTATCTCATTTCTTCCTACCACTGCAGTACATCACAGACAACTTCTAAGTTCACAAAGACCTACAAATTAATGCCAGTCCTTCATGTCAACTGCATTTTTAGGTTAACCATGAGTTTATTTTCTATATAGATACTAAAACACTGTTTAGAAACAGTCTCTTTGAAGAGAAATGTACTTTCACTTCCCATAGGGTGACAGCTATTGATCTCAGAATATCGTTCTTTGTTACCCCTCCTCACCTAAAGCCACATGTGTGGCTGGCCATGAAGCCCGTTCATCCAGGCTATGTCCCACGGACTGATTTCCTGGCCCGGCCTCATCCTGGCCCAGGCCAACACCCTGAGCCTGTCTCTGACCCTGGTTGCCTTCCCCAGACCCGATCCTTGCCCTCACCCGTGGGCTGATGGCCCAGCCAGGCTGTCCTGCCTGCCCCCCGGCCTGTCCTGCTCTCCAACTGAAGCAGCTGGGCCAGGCTCTGGCTGGCCATGTCCTGTCCTGCCCTGCCAGCCCAGGGAGCCCCTGCAGCTCCCAGTTCCCTGGGATGCCAGGGAGCAGCCAGGACACATGTACCCGGGCATGGCAAAACTATATTCCCTTAAAACCCTCCCTGTGAACCAGATCTGCGGTGGAAATAAAAGCTAAAATAGACGTCTGGGTTTTGTTTTGTTCGGCTTAGTATATTCATAGTTTTTTGTGTGACACTATGCAGCTGCATATTGTCATCCTCACTTTTTCTTCATAGCTGTTTGTATGGAGCCATGTAAAGGAAGACACTCATTCATGGCATATTCAGTCACTAGGAAATCTTATCAGCATTAGAAAAAGTCTGTATCTTGGAAATTCGGTATTAATAACTCTTATCTGGAAACCTGGGGGAAAAGTGCTGTATTATTTTACTCTAAATCAAGGTACTGCTCTAGAATGATTTATTTTAACCATTCTATGAGATACATGGTTTTAAAAAACCAAACAAAGAACAGAAGGAAGTTGAATATTTTGCATTTTAAAATCTTGTTATGACTTGGTGATATTTAATGCTTCCCATGTGGAGACAATTTTTCAAATATTGGTTGGCTGTACAGTGAACACAAGTCTGGGGAACATAATTTACTCTACAGTCTGAAATATCTGATATCTCTAAAAATTAAATATTTTCTCTGCATATACTGTCTTATAGAGTTGGGTCAAATTCCAATATAATTTTTGAAGTATAAGTCTGAGTAACTTCGTTGACTTCAGTCTGGAGACCTGGAAAGTTCCAGTATATATATATTTTCATGTTTTTTCCTGTCATCAACATGGCAGTCTTCCCAACTTTTGTATGGATGACAAAATTATATCCCCAGCTACTTCCCCCAAAATGATATTGATCACCTTAATAGATTTTGGCACTATGCCCAGAATTTTCTTTAATAAATAATTTTCCTACTCTCTAAAGATTTTTTTGTCTTGAATTTACAGTTTTTACAACAAGCCTCTTTGATTAAAAGGTCTATTAAGTATGGTTAAGAATGAATGGAACCAACTTTAAGCAATTCATCATTTTCAATTCCACAAGCCAATATTGGTAAGTATAGAATAGCTCTGACTGTCCCTTACCGAGATACGGGTAATTTTTCAAAGCATAATGCCTGTCCAACCTGGAAAACAGCCACAGGATATGTTACAAAAATTCCATTCCTCGGCATTTTTGCAGCTATCATGCCTTATGAGCCCGCAGAGGTTGTCGACTGTTCTCTGTAGAGTTTACTTCTTGCAGACTGTAAATGGTAAGTTTACCACATCTCTCTCTAAATGACCTTGTTATACTCGCATTCTTTTCACTAATACAGACTAGGTTTTCTTTTTGCAGGTGGGTATTTCTGAACTCAAACACCAAATGAAACCACAACTTTCAGGAACGAGTATCTGCATACTCAGTTGTGTGTGGACTGCAAACTCAGAGAAGGCAAATCACTGTTCTTTCATCCTCGCTGTCTTGTGTAGCGTACCCAAGCCACATTCACCTGTTCCATTATGTGCCTGTGGGTATTCTCCAGTGTCAGGATTCAAAACTGAAGGATTTCTAAGAGGTGGACAGACTGACAGACAGACAGATAATTATGTCTATGGTGGGTTGACCCCAGCTGACCATAAGCCCCCACCCAGTCACTTGCTCACTTCCCCCAGAGGACTGGGGGAGATAATCAAAAAAGACAGAAGTGAGATTAAAAACCCCAAAGGTCGAGATAAGGACAATGTAATAAGTGAAGGAAATGGGAAAAAAAAACCCAAAAAACAAACACAAAAACTACTAAAACAGAAAACTACCCAAGTGATACAAAAGCAATCACTCACCCCCAGCACACCAGTGCCCAGTCAGTCACCAAGAAACAGTTATTTTGGAAAAACTACACTCTATTTTGCTGCTTAGCATGATACTATATGGTCTAGAACATCTCTTTGGTCAGCTGGGGTCACCTGTCATGGGGCTGTGTCCCTTCCTAACCTGTTGCTCACCCTCAGCCTGCTCCACTGGGATCACAAAGTGAGAAACAGAGAAGGCTTTGGAACTGTATAAAAAATTTTCAGCAATAGCTAAAACACTGTTTTAGCCAACCATTTAAAATATAGTACCAAATAGGCTGCTGTGAAAAAAACTATGTCCTTCCCAGAAAAACCCAGAATAATGCTTTTCAAGAAATGAGCATGCATAGTCTTTCCTGAACAACCCCAAGGGCAGAATTTGTTTCAATCCACTGTCTACTCTGTGTAGCTTGTTTGGCTTAATATACTGATGGTATTTACTTGGCCAAAACCAGATGTGTTTTGGTGGTATTCTGCTTAAGCACAGTCTTAATATTGCTGTTTGTGAGAATGATCAATCAGAAAAATAAAAGAAGAATCTATAATTTTAGAAAACAGAAACAAAACAGACATAGAGGTCTTTTTTCTGAAAAATATGATGTGCTACTCCCTGCCCTGTCAATCTGTCTTTTCACTGAAGAACTGTAGCACAGTAAGAATCATGCTCATTTCTAGACACGACTTGGCTAAGAGCAGGTCCTTCTTCCTAGAAAGTAGAGGGGCAGGCTATCTTCCATTCTTGTAAATTAAACAAAGCCAGTGAATGGGTCATTGGCCCAGAATTCTAGCGACTTGGGCTACATTCCCACTGTAGCATCTAACCAACGCTTTCCTCTGGCTTCTACAAGAAGCTCAGTTTTCAGTTCTCAGAGGCCATGCTGCCACACCTCAGACAGGTGTTTTTGTAGGATGAGACAAAATGTGTCTCTTCTTGCCACTCTTAGGTAGGAGCATCTGAGTGTGCAAAGCTTGCTGGACAGTGCTGAAGGATAGTGAAGGGCAAAAGAAGTAAACCTAAAGCAGTGTTGTTGACACAATGTATTGAAAATGGACTCTGGCACCTTCTTTTGCCTGGACTGTTTCTAGGCATTGTCTCAGAGAGTGCTAGTTGTCAAAAACCAAAATTATTTCAGGACCTAAGCAGTGGGAAGGATAAATGATACCTTACTCAATCTCATGTCTTAACCCAGATCGGTTTTGCGCCAGAGACAAAGTCACAGGGTCTGAAAAAGACCTTTTCCACCCCAACACTCAAATGTGAGTTTCTATTGCCATGTAAGGTATAGCTTTCCCAGACCACTACAGCTGCGTGGCTAACGAACCACTGGCAAGCACCTGTTTTGTTGCTAGTGATGAAGAGTTATATTGCTATTATTTCAGGAACGTACCTGAAATTAATTATGGTTTTCAGATAAAGTAGCTTTCCCACTGTAGCATAACTCAGACGCATGTAGTTCATGCTCAGACAAAAGCCAAGAGGCTTGTTAATCAAGAGGAGTACTGTGTCGTGGATTTGGGAAACCACATGAACATCACTGCAAAGCACTGCCAAGTTGCAGCACAGGATTGTCAGAACATCTGGCATTCATATTCTTTGATTTTGTCATTGATGAGGCAGTCACGAGGCTGCTTTTGACTACCTTTGTTTTGTTTCTCTCTTTTTTTCCCTTTGTTTCTCTCTTTTCTTTCCCAGCTGCTAGCAAAAGTCTGTATACAAACCATATGACTCCAAAGAAATTCAAATATGCTTTCAGCATTTGGTGCTCTTTGAGAGGCTGAAGGAAAAATGGCACTTGATTCAGAAACACAAAATTCAAATATTACAAACATTTCACAGAACTGCAAGTTCACACCAAGATACCATGTCTCCAAAACTAAAGAGAAGTATTTGGCATGCTAAAGTTCTCTGTTGAAGAAATTTTTCACCAGTTCACATAAGGGGCCTCTCCTGAGCAATATGGAGCTGGGGTCAAGGAAAATTAAGATGCTGTGCAAGATAACATCCAGACCATGTGGTGGTTATAATGAGCAATCGATTGCTAATGCTTGTACTGTTTATGGATTGTGAAATGCCTTGGGACATGTTTTAATGATATGCTACTGGGTACTGAAATGCCTGTTGTGCTTATTTTTTAGTCTCCTGGTGTGAAAAGACTGCCAATCTGCAAGGGTTATGGTATGCTAAATTGATTTTATAGATTGTGTTGGTAAAGGTCAATTCATTTAGCAAATAAAATATCATTTAATTTTATCTTCAAGCTTGCTTATTAGGGGCATAGTGTGCCATTTAATTGGTTCATGTAAATTGTGTGAGCTTTTGTGTGTGTCTGCACATTTTAATAAAAACTTTTTGCAGATCAGTTTTCCTCTTTCTTGCGTTTAAAGCACCGAGAACATGTGCTTGAACATGGTAACTTAGGAAAATCTCGATGACAAGTAAATGTACTTCAATCACTAAACAAGGTTCAACTTGTAATTCAAAAATGAATGTGAAGGTATCTTTGGTAGAAAGAGAGAAGGATTTCCTGGTAGCTCAGTACTGAATTCAGTAGAAGGGGAAATTGTGTGTTTTGCGCGGTGTGTTTGGCTTAATTATTCTGCATCTCTTTCCCAACACTGTATTTCCAGCATCACTCACCCCAAAGTGGTCACTCCCCATGATAAAAGAAACTGGAAAAAACACAGTCCAAGCACTAAATGTACTGCTACATCATAAATGTAACAACAGCCCTAATGCATCACAGGCCAGTTGGGAATTGTTGCTGAAGATCAGATGCTGTCAATCACATCTTCAAACTGCACAAATAGGAGGCTTTGTTGGACTGCTGGCTAGTGCCTTTTGTCTTTCATGACTGCTTGTTTGGCACTGTTACCCAAACCCATGAAAGCCCAGCTTAGTGAGATTGCATTATGAAGACTAATTATTTTGTTACTGAAGCCAAAATTATGGTGCTTGGCCTAGTCTCTTCACGTGTTCACCAAAGTTAAAGTATCCCTCTCTGAGCAATTATCTGCATAGGAACACAACTGTAGCTTTCCATAATGGGTGTTACCTGGCCATCAGAAATCAGCAGGTCCTTGTTGGTACTCTGTAGGAAAAAATGGGGCTTTAATGCTGAATAAGGCTTTCTAAAATGGCATCCATCTTCCAGTAAGAAGAGGGACAGAGTGGTCAGAAGACACAGAACCAAGAAGCTGTAGGGATAATAAGGGCTGGGGTTGTCTATGCTTGAGGCAGTCACTTTCATCTCCTTGACAGTCTTATTGCAAGCTGAACGTGTACAAAAGTGAAAGTAAGAGACTGGCATGTACTTGAGACTTGAGGAAAAAGCCTCAGTACAGACCCTGAAACATCATTGCTACATTATTAGCATATTTTAAGAGAAAACCAGGCTGTTCCTGTGAGAAGTGACTTTGAGGAGGAAAATCACCTCATACAATTTTACAGATAAATTCTTTAGAGGAGTAACTATTGTGGCTCTGAGGTCTTTGGCCTCCTTAGCTTGAACAGGTGAAGAGATGCATGCAGTGAAAAATTATTGTTTTTAAATAGAAGAACACTTACCCCTTTAATACGCAAATATTCATTGCTCTCTTTGTATTAAAGAATTTGAATTCTTTTCTGATTTGGTGAACATTATTTTATCCACAGTTCTGTGAAATACAGTTGGAATCAATTCACTTTACTTAAAAGAAGGGCATCTCTCCATCCTGCACCCCAGTCTAATGTCAGGAGCCAACTCTGTACAGGAAGAGCCGCAGACCCTGAATTTGAATTTGTGAGATTAACTTGTTGGTTTGGAACCAAGGAAAGCTAAAATTTCAGTAGGGTTGCACCACTACAAAACTACTGTGAGGAAGAGCAGAATCAGAAAAGGCATTGCTCTGTCTCACGCTGTTGAGAGTACCTTGACTAACAGTTGATCCTCAGTTGCACTGCCTCTGTATTTAGCATTGCAACTGTTTAATATCCCACAGACAGAAAGGGGATGACTAATTCAAGAACCTTCTTTTATTAATGACCTCAGTATTTAATCAGCAGATGTTTACTTCATCCACCTTTCAGCTATTTAAAGATATTTCTCTTGCTGATCTTTGAAGTTCCTTGTTTACTCCTCATTGTGCATGAAAAGTTTTGACATACTATGCTAATTTAGTTTTTTTCAAGTCTGTGGCATGAGAACAGATCTGAAAGCTAGTTTTCATTGTATTTTTATATTCTCATAGCTGAGAGATAATCAGCCAGATTCTCCCAGAAGCTCTGGAGCTTGTAGTACTGTCAGCAGAAAGAAGACGAGCACGGTTACGTCCCAGAGCATTCCGAGTCTGCAAATGGGCTATACCATGACAGTCTGTAAAGAGGTGCTGCAGGAGCCAGCATGACATTCCCTCTCCTGCACCCTCCTGATGTGAATTGCCTTGTCAGAGGCTTGAAACATAGCAATGATACCACCAAACAGCACTGCACATATACCAAGACTTCTTAATAAAGCTTACGTTGAACTGTCCCTGGGGGAAAGAGAGCCTTCAGCTGATGGTTTAACTGCATTTATTTGGTGAGGAGTAATGAATTATTGCTGCTATGAAGCATGAATATTTTATGGGTGGTGATACTTGTTAAAAACGAATGTTGGGAAGATTTGGAGTAGCAAGGAGAGAGTTAATGCCAGGCTCTACAGTGTTGAAACACAAATCAGGTATTTCTTGACGTAAATAGATACAACAATGCTAACTTTCCCCAGTGGAATGAATCTTACTGACAGTATGACTCTTCTGGGGTATTCATTATGCTCAGGGATGAATATATAACTGTTTTGTTTTTTAAAATCTGGTTATCTGAAAATCAGGTATTTTGCTTGGTGTAACAAATTAGCCATTATGCAGATGACAGACAGATTTTAATAGTGCTGACATCTGGAGTATGTTAATTAGACATATATCAGCAGTACCCTTATATCAGAATCACAACATTTGTTTAATTCTATCTTGCATGGCAGTGAAATATGCTTCAACACAGAAATATTTTTAAATTTTAGAAGAATGCATTCAAGCATTAACCTTCAGGGTATTAGTCATTATCTGTGATTAATGACCAACTTGTAATAAACAGCTCAAAATAAAGACAAAATTAATGTTGCAGCCAAACATCAGCAGATAAAATTTGTCCGAGCAGCTATGTTTCTAAATCAACTGTCACCTAAAATGCCACATAATCCATGTGATATTATGAAGTAGATGTTTTGCTCAAAAGAGGATCAAGTGATAAGTGTGCTCTGTTGTTAAATGAAACTGGCCTTCTGAGGATTTCGTTCTTATGCTGACATGTAGCTGGTCTGCTGGTTAACCTACGCTGAAGTGTTTTCTCTGTAGATGACAGTTCAGACACTGGACATTCCTCAAAGACGAAAAGAAACTCAAGATGCAAAATCCTCACTGCTTATATGACAGTTTAAGTGGGATAAGCATGTTGATACAGAACACTGCCATGGTGCTTTTCCCTGAGTAAACATGGAGAAGGAAAATAAATTTCACATAATTTCACAGTTATAGTTTCCCCAAGAATCAGACTAGGGAGAAAGTAGCTGATGCAACTGAAGAACACGCGTGATTTCTAAATCCCTGCATTTGCCACTATTTCACTTTCCTCCTTCTCTAAACTTCAGCTAACATAATTAAGGTCATTTTTGTTGGAAACAAAATTTTTTTAGGTACAAAAGGAAATACTTTGGGGGATATGACTGATACTAAGATTTTGGAAAACCATCCTCAGAACCTAAGAAATCTAAGTTTGTTTCCAGAGCTCCTAATTTATACAAATGCCACCATCAAGGAATAAACATAATAAAACACATGCAGACTCACATGATGGGAAACTTACTAAGCTGGGCTACTGCCTAGAAATGAGTTCCAGCAGCACCTTGTTACAAGCTACTGCCCAAGCCACACAGAGGTTGTGTGGCCTGCTGATAGTGAAGAGAATGAGGAAAAGCGCTGCATCAAGCAAGTCTGACATTCACAATAAGCCATATTTTACTCTTCAGTTTGAACCTTCTTGGAGGCATTTGGGTTACAGTTTCAGCACAGAGATAGCAAATGTTTTCCTCATATAAAATGGTCCATACCAGTAACATCATTCCATGGACTGCAAACTAAATAAGGCACGTTGTCAACAAAGCCTACATTGTAGCATGACACAGTGTGTGAAAGATGCTGCTGTGGCTGTGTTACCCGAAACAGGAATGTCTATACCACTGAAGGGCTTCCTCACGGGTAGTTAAACCCTGTATGCTACTGTTGCACAAAGTTAATTCGTATTGCTTGAACTACCAATCAATAATTTTTCCATTAACTTTGCAGTAATGAAAGGTGCTGGAGTGAAACTATTGATGTATTTGATAGCTAATTCCAAAATAATAGTTTTGGAAAGGATTTTGTCTGACATTATTTATCATCTATGAGGAAGGTTTAAGTTTCCAATATTTTAACTTGCCTAGAGAAGCAAAAGAAGCCTCTTAACCTTTAGTGCACTGAGTCTTTCTTTACTGTGATTTTCATCTGCCTGGATGTTCTCTTTATCTTCTATGATTTTTCTTTACTGATAAAGGTATCGATTTTTATCATTTCACCAGAGTGAAAACATCTATTATCAACAAGTAATCAGAGCAAAACCTTAAGTATGCCATTTCTCAGATTCCTGAAAAGGGATCAGATGAACATCTCTTAGAAGAGATCTAAGATCTGATCCTAAATTCCGTGACCAAATCTTCCACTGACTTCTGAGAAATTTTGAGGACTATAAGAAAAATGGATGAACAGCCCTAAAGAGACAGATCATCTCCATGTTGTCAGGGTTCTTTGTGGGGTACTCATGAATGACTTTTCTTTCTGGCTAATTTTACCCCATCAAACAGAACAAGAAGTCTCACGTATCTAAGACATACATGTTTTTCATCCCATATAGAAGCAGCCTGTAAAACACAAACCAACAAATCTTGACTCCTTCCCATGCTCAGATACAGATGACAAGCAAGACTCATGTCTTCCACAGGACAAAGGATAAACTGCCCACTGATCCAAAAAAGGTATATTGACAAATGCCTCTGTTTACCCCAACCTGCACCATGTGCTCATCTCCATCTGTTTTCCTTTCCTCATGGGTATATAAAATGAGGGAGTCACCCTCAGCAAGATAAAGCCCATCCTAAAGAAATCGCTGGTAAAAAGACACTACCAATGGGGGCTGTCTCTACAGCTTTTCCCTGCTTCAAGAACTGAGACAGTCCTTTTAATTCCTACCCAAAGATCACAGCAGAACTGTTAGCTAATTCCTGAAGGTTAAAAATTCAAGACTTTCCCAGACTTGGTAAAAATCAAGTCATATGTCAGAATTAAGAAGAAGAATGAATCCAACTGCAGAGATGTACCTCTAATTTTAAAACTGCACCAATTGTAAAGGTCTTTTACCAAAATCAATTTCTGTAATGTGAAAGCAAAAGAGCATTTGTTGAATTAATAACTTTTTTCCCCTGGATTTTATCTGAATCTGAATTTCCACTTAATGTATGCTATTATAAATGGCCGGCCCCACATCTCAGGACAAAAATACATAATACATAAAGGAAAAGAGTAATGGGGGGGAATGGAATGCCACTTAATTCGTCTAAGATCAAGATCAGTTTTACTGCACTGTAGAATTCAAAATGAACCTGATGTGCTGAGTCTCCCAGGAATTTCCTGTGTCAGTACAGAACAGCCTTACCAAGAACAAAAATTATTTCTATACTTTAGAAAGCTTCTCAACATGCCTGGCTTTTTCCAGTGAGCTGAGAAGTTAGGGTAAATTGAGTGCTTATGCTATTAATAACAGAAATGCAACACCTTCTCCACAGATAGACCTCAATCCTGTGTTTTTAAAATGTATTAGCCCTCTGCCATATTTTGAGAATTCAGAACTTGAAATTACTTCTGAAAATCAAAGTTCCCAGCAGTTTCAAATCCCAAAACCAAGGATTTTCTCAGTATACAAATACCAGACTCATGGCGTAAACAACAGCAGAAAATGGATAAAGAGAAAGATAGTCATAAGCAAAAGAGAGCATGTAAGGGAACCTCTGCATGTATCTTCTTCAAGAAGGTATAAAAATCTTGGAAAAGAAAGTGAATGCACTGGAAATTGTTGAAAAAGAAGGTGCTTTCCACAAACAAGAAAACAAATCTCTGAAATGTGTTGCTGTGGTCACGGTGCATTGCAGAAATTCATGCACAAGTTATCCATTTCTCTAAGCTGCAGTGGGTTTCGCAGCCAGCAAATGGTTTCTTCATAAAGAATGGCAGGAGAAGGGACAGGGCAGGGGAAAATGGCAGTAGTTAGGAATATGAGGCACTTATTCGTGGGTTAAAATAAAGACAATAGATACACAACACAACACAAAATAGAGTGTTCCGGGCTCTGACTCATTGCCTTTTTTCAAATTTCAGGAAAAGATGTCTAAAATAACATCTGAAAGCACCTTATTGAGACACTGCAGGAAGCCTACCCCTCTCTACCTGCAAGCTGATATAAAAATCCTTGTTATCTGTTCTACACAGACCACTTTGTTAGCCATTTAAGACTAATGTTCCTAAGGCCCATTGCACGTTTTTTAAATATGAGGTCCTAGATAACAAAAAATGCTTCAAGGAAGCACTGAAGTGTACAGTCTGACCTGCCCTTCACCTGCTTCAAGGGCAAAACAGAAAAGTACATACACATGGTAGTCAGACACACATCTTGAGGCTTTTTCTCTCTCCATCCCTACCTTGAATACCAGTACATAAACATCAAGTGCCTCTATCTAATGTAGCTGTATTATACACAGAGAAGGAGCCTGAGAAAAAGCATCCACACAACTCTATTCCTTTATGTCATACTTGGGGCTCGTACATACATATGTACATACACACGTGCATACACAGAGCAAGTAACTATGTCATTACTAGCTGGTTCCCATCTATAACTTGCTGTTTGTCCATGCAGTTGCTCTATGAGCTGAAACTTTAGACCAATGTGCCATCTAGTGACAATGCAGATGATCCTGAAAACCAAACTCAGATTCTACCATTTTATCTGAAGTAGAAATCACTGCTTTCTGCCACAGAAGCCCACTTCTCCTTGGAAGACATCTGTGTTTTCAGGTTTTCACTTGGTGCTGCAGGAGAATCTGTGGACTCCGTAGTCATGAATTTCCATACAAACCTGTTTGTTTCGAAACAATGCTTAGCCTGCAACGGACAACTCTGTAACTCCTATTTTCAGAATTTCGGGTTCTGTCAAATACCCACATTCTTAGAAAATTCTGCTTTATCGTTGTCCAAGAATCTCACAGGTATTCACAAGGATATGCCAGATGTGCAGCCGTGAAAGTTGTGTGCTTGCAGCCTGGAAAGCCAACCATATCCTGGGCTGCATCCAAAGTAGTGTGGCCAGCAGGTCGAGGAAGAGGATTCTGCCACTCTGCTCTGGTGAGACTCCACCTGGAGTGCTCCATCCAGCTCTGGGGTTTTCAGCACAGGAAGGACATGGAACTGTTGGAGCAAGTCCAGAGGAGGACAACCAAGATAATTAGAGGGATGAAGCACCTCTTACAAGAGGAAAGGGTGAGACAATTGGTGTTTTTTGGCCTGGAGAAAAGAAGGCTCCAGGGAGACCTTACAGCAGCCTTCCAGTACCTAAAAGGGTACTAAAAGAGTAGGAGAGAGACTTTTGCATTGACACGTAGCGACAGGACAAGGAGAGAATGGTCTTAAGATGAAGGAGGGTAAATTTAGATTAGGTATTAGGAAGAAATTCTTCACCATGACAGAGGTGAGGCACTGGAACAGGTTGCCCAAAGAACCTGTGGATACCCCATCCCTGGAAGTGTTCAACGCCAGGTTGGACAGGGCTTTGAGCAACCTAGTTTAGTAGATACTGTCCCTGGTGTCCCATGGCAGGAGTGTTGGAACTAGATGATCTTTGAGGTCCCTTCCAACCTTAGCCATTCTATGATTCTGTGATTTTATGATTTTATATTAGAGTCCTTTCCTTTTCTTTTCCTTTTCCTGTCTGCAGTTAGAACAGCTTGATTAGTTTATAATGGTGATCATTTATATTTGAAAATGTCCAGTTGCCAGGAAATTGGTGCAGGGAAAGCACATGATGAAAGAGAGATTAACATTTTATTCTGAAAAATGCCCTTAATTTAAATATTAGCAAGAGGTGATCATTCAGCAGAGCGATACCATCATCTGCACTGCAACCATATCTGAAGGACAGTGAAAAGATACCAGGAAGCTGACAGAAGCCCATGAGGTTAATTTAGTTCGTTTGTTTGGTTTTTTTAAATTTACATGGGGTTTTGTTTTAAATAAAATATTTATCAACAGAGTTAAATATGGGTTCTATATATGTTAAACATACATACGTGTCAACATACGCATGTACATATATGTGTGTAACATACGTGTGCGTGTCTGTGTTTAAAAACAGACACCCGTCAGATTAATGTCTAAATAAAGATGAATGACTCACATGAATCCTCGAGTGGAGTTTTTTAATGGTAAATGCAAGAGAGAGAGGCAGAACATAGCAGTACCAGGTACGTACAAGAGAGCTCACGTGGGTCAGAATGGGGATGATAACATATCTACCAACAGAGGAATTGACTAAAACTCACTTAAGCATGGATAAAGGTCCAGAAAAGAAATCAACTGCTCTCAACCATAAGAAGTTAATCACTATTCAAACTTCTTTTAATTGAAGTTGCTCACTCAGCTGCTACTAAAGCAGAACAAGATCAGAAGAGCTGATCCAAGCTGGAAAGTACCTGAGAAGCTAAAAAAAGAAACAGACAATTAACAAGAGAGACAATTAACAGAGAAACAATTACCAGTCTGCTCAGGTAATAGAAGGGGCCTCTATCACAGCAATGCAGTTGTCATTCTAGATGCTGTTTTGCCTAAAGAATAAACTCATTCATCTCAGTTAATGTCAAAGTCAGGATCTAGAGCCAAGATGTATAAAGAAGTGACCATAATGATTGTTTCTACTGCCACAAAGGTTTTGAAGTGACCAGTGACTTTGGTTACCTCTAATTTTGGCATCCAAAGACTCGACTTTGCAAGATGTGCTTAGCCTTGTTATTTTTGAAAATTTCACCATAGATCTACATAGCCCTTTTTTGTTGTTACAGAGGACACTGTACTGATCAGCTCCATTTAATATGTCAGTTTTCGCCACAACCCATATTTTGAATATGCTAAACAATCACACCTTTTTAAACACGTTATCCTTTCAGTCATGTGTCCAGTATGACCAGCAAGAGAATTTGTAAATCCACAAGTAATTCTAAACCACTAATAAATTGTAGCTTTTAAAAATGAATCTGATGAATTGATGCACATCTAAGACAAACCTCACGGGCCGGACTAGCTGGGTTTGTCTGCTGTCTTTTGCTATCATTTCTCAGTTGATACTATCAAACTTAAAAAAGCCCAAGGTGCAGAGCGCTGTTTGGCATGACAAGTGATACCAGTTCCAAGCCTGCAGTTAAAAAAGCAGTAGATCAGAAGCAAAACTGCTCTCTCACAAGCTTTCATGAGTATAACATCCATAAAAGAAGAAATATTGTTTCATCTTCTGAGCTGAAGTTTCTAGATAGAGGATGTTTAGCAGTGAAGATACAGAAAGGTATTTATAGTCTACAGAGGCCCAGTTTTCCCTTCCAAGGATGACTTGGAGCACTAAAAGGGCACTGTATTGACTCATATTTCAGTTACAGAATGCAGAGCTTTACAGACAGGCCCGCAGAAATTCACTTATTCCAGAGCCACGGGCAGAAAAATAGGCAAAAATGGTCATGATAGCACACTCTTTAACAAATATGTGTTACCATATATGGGATACCATGAATTCTTGTAGGGCTGTGAAAGTCCAGGTCAGCATGAAATCCCCTCTCCCTGCTCTGGGATAGTCTAGAGCAGCCAGTCAGAGCTCATGGTCTCAGCCAGGTCTTGTGCTGGGACTTAGACAAAATGATGGACCAATCCCCTCCTCTCGCCTGCTTCACTTCCTCTCAAGGTGTAATAGGATGGGACTGAGTGATAACAGCAAGTTATTAAACCTGACATGAGCAGCATGCAGGTGGAAATACCTCATCATAATTGGTATCTCTCCTGGAAAGGAATTAGACCTGTGAAAACAGACAGCTGCTGGGGAATTTCAGACATCACTGCTGCAAAGGGCAGATGTAACAGTGAAAGAGCTGTATAACCTGCCATGCATCTTTATGCAGATAGACAACAGAGACGGTCAGATTTGCATCTATTATTTCTGTTTCCCTTTGGGAAACACCTTTTTCAATAGCATAGGTTCAGGTAGTAAAACTACGTTAATGTAATTGTAACATTTGCATTCCCAGTAAAGCTGTGGCTCAGTTTGTAGTTCTTTAGTTTACAGTGCTCCACAAGCTGAAGTAATGCACTCCAAGAAACATCCCAAGACACCAAGGGCATCCTGGATCAGACTATAGGAGGTTAGTCGGATCCCACTCAGGTTGTCTCCCATGATTTCTTTTACCCAAACCTATGAAACTACCAGTGCTGTACAAAAGGATGAGCAGAGACCCCAGAGTTCAGCTGGAGTCCAATGAAAAAGTTTGGAGTTATTTGCATGTCTGATGGACTTTGGGTAGCTCCCTAATAGCAGAAAAAGATAATAATAATGGCTAGAGACTGAGCCAGGCCAAGTGCATTAGTAAGGATGAGGAAATATCACATATGGAGGACCCTAGATCCTCTAAATCACCCAGGATTTGAGAATCCCTGAAGGAGACAACACTGGTTAGTGCATGTTGCTACATGAACAGCAGCTTCAATGGCTTTTAAATCCAAGACCTTTTTTTTAAAAATGTTGATGTCTATTTGAGTCAAGCAAGGCAATTCTGCAGTTTTAAAAAGCCCAGAACTATCTAGCTACCAATTACAAAACCAGGCTGAGTCACTCACTGTATCAGGTTTGATATTTTTAAATAATTCTGTGTGGATGTATATAGGACAAAGCACAGTTCAGCCATCTGCCACACAGCTGGATGGCTTGTGTCACACGCTGGCTGATTTGAAGGCTGACAGGTGTAGCTTTCGCGAAAGAAAAAAGGAGCAAAAAGGAGAGATGGGGAGAAGAGAAGAAGCATTAGTGTAGGGGCATAAAATCTCCACAGTCTTTCTTAGTATATGTTTGCTTTTCTATTTTTCTCAACAATGTGCGATTTCAGCATCTCCCAGGTGCTCACTCAGCAGCACAGCTCGTGCATCTAATGTGTGTAAGACTGGTGTGTTGGCTTTTTTTGAGCTCTTTGGTGAGAAACAAGAGCCTCTACTGGTGAGATGCACACAGTGGAGGGGACAGAGACCTGCCAGCAACCACCAGAGTCTACTGACTCCCTCTTCTTAGTTACAATGAGTGTTTAAGTTCTGGATATGTTTGTGTTGCAAGATAAGTAAGCGTAGAAACCCTTCCATCAATATACATGTATTAATGGATCTTGTCTATCTGTGTGTCCTTTCCCAAGACAACAGCACCTTAGTTTGCCACCTGCTGATGTGTTGAGGATGAGCAGAAGAGTCGGAATTGAGACAGAAAACGTTTTAGAAGAAATAGGTGCTGAACATTGCTCATAAATGGCATAGAAATAGAAGACCGGAGCATCTGCACTTCTTTTCTAAGGCTTCCCCTCTTGCTGGGCTGGGAATTATGGAGAAGCAAGAGAAGCAAAGTATCTGTGCCAGGAATCCCAACGACCATTGTCTCAGAGTCCATCTATGGTAAATAACCAGGATAACCTTACAAATGTTTAGAAAAGCCTCAGTATGGATGTGGGCTGACACAGGGAACACTTTGACTTGATAGAGTATAGTGCAGTATATATCTCATTCTAGAATACTTGAGTTGATTTTCAGCAGTTCTAATTACATGTATGCCTGGTAATGGAGTGAGTGTCAGTGAAGGGTAAATAGCTAAATGCAGCATTGTGAACCCTTGGTTTAAGTACTGGAAGGTAAATCAATACAATACAAATCTTCCTAATCACTTTGCACTTCAGCTTTGAGCCACAGCATAGTCTGCAGAGATACACAGGAGCTTAAGGGAAACAAAAAAATGAAGTAAGGAAACTTAAAAATTGCAAGTTCTTTGGATCTGTAATATCTAAAATGATGATTTCATATCATATCTGAAATAATGATTTTAGACATGATTTCACATGTTTTCTCTTAACCACATATGCCATATTTCAAATGTCTATGGAATAAAAATCTAAAGCTTTAAATCACTAAAGTGTGTTCAAAAGAAATGTGGTGAACACATTTATTCTCCAGATGTCAGTCACATGTGAAATGAGTTTGATATGTTCAATTTCTTTTCACAGCTAGCAGCAGTCTTGGTTCCTTCCTTAGCACCAAAAATACATATGTATGTATGGTTTGCAATCCTATCTCACATTCAAAATTATCATCAAAGCTCACTGGCGAAGGTGCAGGGAACTGCTGACAAGAAGTTGCTCGCAAAATATTACCCAGCTGTTGCAAGTGTTTCACTATGTATTCTTCCTATTACTGAGAAAAAGTTCATAAAGATAAAGCAGCTATATACAACTTTAAAAAGAAACAGGATGAAAGATGAGAGACGTTCCTCATTCCTCAAGAGATCAATCTTTATTTGCACAGTCTGAAGAAACTGGCAGAAATTCAGTGTATATGGGAAGTAGGATTAAATACAAAACAAAGTAAATTAATGTTTCTGTCAGTTCACTTTGCATGCCCAAAATTTGCAGCCAGACACCAGTTATTTTGTAAGTCAGCCATTTACACAGCCTCCCTCAGCATTAATTACCTGTGTCCGAACTGCTGTGTTTGGTTGTGCAGATGAGACAGGAGAGCTGAAATTCAGCAGGAGTTATTGCATATTGCACTGTGAGTCAGGAGGTGGTTATAATGTCACTCGAGAAAAGCCATGCTGTAGTTTGAACTTTCATTTGTTATCATTAACTGTACTCCATGACTAATGCCGAAATACTAAGGGCTGTTTCTCATGGCCTCAAGCTTAACTCCCTAATGACCAACAGGCATGCTACACTCTGTGCCATTCCTCAGATGTGCATGGGAAATGTAAATGCTACAAAGGCAGATTTAATCCTTCAGTTGTGTGATGCAAATTGTCTAAGGAGTTATAATGAAAAACCCTACAGCCTTCTTACAAACCAGCTTAATCACATTCTTTTCTCCAAGTTCAGGAAAATGTTATGAGATAGATGAGACAACAAAAAAGATACCCTGCAGGTGATGACAGCACAGCACTCAAAACCAGATATTGAACTTCCTTGTGTCACACTGTTCTGAAGTGTAAATGTGAACAGCAGAAATCAAAGGCCACTGCTATCAAGCTTATAACATTACGTATCAAATAGGAGAAAGATGTAACTGTCTTGGTTTCATTTCTCTGATGGCAAAGGATTCCCTTCAAAGTGAAGAAAAGCCAGACTAGGAGACTGACCTAGTACTCTCTTCTTCTCGTATAAAATGGTATCTCTCATTCTCAGACCATTAGACCAGATAGTCCTGCTGACTAGCCACCACAAATATAAGACCATTCTAGATGAGTTGAAATGTGAAAGAAAAAACAGGATTTACATTTCAACAGAGTCTAAAAAATGATGGTGGAGACAGAGCCAAAAAAAATAGTAAATGGTGGTGCTTCTTTCAGTGTCAAGGTTGGAGATGTTGTTTTACATGTTTTCCCTTCTCATTTCATGGACAGTAAGTATCCTGCCTGCAGCAGACTTCTTTCAAGACTTTTCAGTTCAAATTCCTCCCTCCTCCACCTCTCTGAAGTGCACAAAAGCACGGCAACCTGCAGCACCAGGAGTTTTGTTACGTTACCCGGCTGGTGATGGCCAGCCTTCCTCCTGCCCATGGCAAAACCTGACCTTTGCTACAGATATTCTTCCCTGAGTGAGCCAGACTTGCTTTAATCCTCACTAGCTGGTTGTTTACAGGAGCTGGCTGTTCTCAGCTGCACTGAAGCCAAGAAGAGTTGTTGCTCAGCCCTTGCAAGCATTTGGTTGTAGCAATAACAATATCATTATTTAAGTAGTTGATGCACAATCTCTTGCTGCATTTCACTGCTGAGATTATATAGCACAAAATCACTTATTTATAGCAGTTTATTAAAGCTATCTCAAGCTAATTTAAATTAATTCTCCTTGGTCATTCCTTGTCTAATAGCTATTGTTCATCACTGCTCAGGTAACTCAAACTCGTGGAAGCAGTCAAATATGATAACCTATAATTTTTGAAAGCTCAGTTATAGGTCATTGATTTGCCTTGTGATGCAAATAATTATGCATGTTACTGACAGCATGAAAAATCTGGAAACCAAGATAAATAGCAAATGCCATTTTGCAGCAAAGGGTTAGCTTCCCAACATGAGGATTTAACTGCACTGCTCAGTACAGCCGACATGTATTAATTCTTATTGATGGTCCCCTGGAAAACACAGAGAATCAGGAAATAAGTACAGGCACAAAAAATATCAAGCTGAAATACTGCTTTTGCTTCTTGTGTGTTGTCTGTGGGATGGAGTTTCTCTGACTGTACCTATGTAATGGATGCTGTGACAAACAGTTTGAATGGAAGAAGTACTGACCGTGAGGAGCTCTGCTGTGGGCTTTCTTAAAAGTGACTGACTGGAGAAGCTGCCAACAACCAGAGAGGCAGGGAGGAACAAGGATATTAAATTGCAAGAAAACACAGAGCCTGAGCTGCTGGCAAATGTATCACAGAGAGACAACCCACAAACAGCTGAAATGTGTCAAATAAGTGAGGCTCATTGTGGTCAAATCCGTAACAAGATTTGCTCACACACCAGATGACAAAAGGAAAAACCCTGAATGCTCATGATTGATCTCAGACTCCCAACAAAACAGTAAAAATTCAGACATTTTTTGTCATATCAAGTGATAGAAGATGCAGAAGGGGTGTCCAATGAACATGGCACTCAAATGGCCTTTTCTGACCTTCTTCAGGAAAAAGGTGGCATGTCTCAGAAGCTGCCTGCCTCACGGGGACAGACACTTTGTGGCTTCTGTTCTGTTTCTGTGGGAATGGAATCAAGACCAGTGGGTTGTTCAACCTCATGAGATGTCTCTGCCATTTGTTTATTTAGTGTAGGGGCAAAAAGATAACTAATTCATTCAATTTCATTTTAAATGTAGAGGCCAGCCTGGCAAGTGCACTCTGAGCTGTCATCATTTGAAATCTGAGAGGCAGTGAACTTAGAGGATTCATTGTACGGGATACAGGAATTCTTTGCTTGTTAAACAATTCCAAAATGTTTATTCCTGACAAGAGGAGCTACTTTTCTGATTCCCCAGAAAAACTCAGGGATCATCATGGAGCTGGCAGACACATCCAGCATTTGAGGACTGCAGAATTAAGTTTCATCCATCTCTATTCTGCAGATAAGAATTGGTTTATCTTGGACTATGCTATTAGAAAGAGCTCTTTAAAAACCCAGACGGAAATACATGATCCCGCTTTGCTCTTCAGAAAGCTGTTCAATAGTAAAACAAAAATAAATTACTAATGTGTGTTAATCTAAGCTATGGTTTAAAACAACACAAAGAAAATCAGCCAGGAAAAGTTCTCATTAACTTTTTAAGACAGATTTTGCTTTTAGTCACAAGTTCCTCCCATTACAAAACACAAAAATTACAAATTATGGTAGACCTAGGTAAAAATATAGTCGTCTGAGAAAGATACAGATTTAGCCATCAGTGAAAATCTGGTCAAAGTCTTTTAACTTCATAGTAATAAAGATGAGAAGATTTGCTGACGTACCTTGCAATGCAGCACTTTACTGCGCACTCACCCTGCATCTACTGTGCTTCAGCATTAGAGAGCAGCTGCTTGATCTTCCTTCCAACTTTACATCTGCCTCTTGAAAGTATCTCCTCTACAGAGAAAGTGTGCCCACATCTGAAATAGCTCCTGGTGCTGTGCTCCACGCACCCAGCACATTGCTGTCTTCCTTTACTGCCTTTACGGGTAATGTTGCGTACTCAGTGTATTCACACGCCTTTGCAAAATTGTTTAGAGTGTTTTGAACAAAAGCAGCAGAGCACAGAGCATGGGAAGACCTGTCTCTGCCCACGGCAGGGGTCTTTGAACTCAGTAATTCTGTGATAAGCACATGGATCACCCTAGTGGGATGGGTGCTGTGATGAGACTGTGAGAGTACTGAAAGGCCCACAAAGTCATCTTCGAACAGGTCTCAATATGCTGAAAATCCTTTCAGTGCAGTGATATTCAGAACTGGAATGACATGGTTAACCGGGCATGAGCCACAGTTTTTTGAATAATCCTGTGATGGATAGAGACCAATCAATCGAATCCAGTTTTGTATAGGCAGTGGAAAACTTCTTCTTTGCTCAGTTTTAATGTTAATATTGGGGATTTGATAGCCAGATTCTCAATTTTATTTTGACTTTAATTCTCTGCAAAGCACATTAGGATCTTTTTATAATCTCATTTTCTGGCTGAAAAAAAAGAAGACTCTCCTTATTTCCTGTGTTAAATCTTCCTGGCCAGGCCAAGGGCAGCCAAAAACATGAGGAGGTGATGAGAAATCATCAATCATGCGAGCAGTTCTAGAAACACATGCTGTTGAGGTGTTCCCACTGGCTTTCAGTGTACCACTGCAGTGGTGCTGGCTCTTCAAATCTCTTCACATCTGTTGTTATCTTCATAAACTCAGCTGGAGAATGAGGAGGACAGCCCAGAGAGCTACAACCGGAGCTTTAGTCCCTCAGAATGCTGGGGCCTGTATGTCATGGCACTAACTGAGCAGGCAATTTTCAATCTGCATTTCCAATAGCTCATACAGCAGTCTTGCCATGTGGTAAAAGTTGGAAACTCTTTGTTCATACTTCACTCAATTTTGTTCTCTGTATCTGTCAGCAGGCAGGAAAAAAAAAAGTACAAAAAAAGAGTAATGGCCAAAGTTATTCTCTTTGTTATGTGTGTGAAGGTCATGTACTGCCATGGAAGGGATAAAAATATTCCAGGTTCTCAGAAAGTCAAAGATAGATGCAGATATAGAAATGACAAGCTGGTCAATGTAGTAAATGTAGTAAAGCTTAGTCAGAAAGATTCCAATTATAGTTCTGACATGAGAACTTGACTTAAAAAAATTAAAAAATAAAAAATTGAGAAAATTTGAAAGGGAGGATTTTAAATTTGGAGAATAAAATTATTTTTGCATGGACTACATATAAAGGGCAATCTCTGTGAAGGGAGTACTCAAGATACCTTTCCATTAATTTTTCTCCAGTTACTTCCTATAATTAAATTCTGACTGTTTTTTAGCACACTACCAGCTCAGTTAATAAGCCTTCTTGCTCAAAGTTCAGAGTCCGGCTTTCAGATTTTTAAATCTCAACTTCCCAGTTCTCTTCCCTTTTTGACCCCAAGCAGTTGCATTTGGCATCTCCATTTGTTGGCTTTATTTGTACACCTGGGCAAAAAATAGTGTTTGAGCCAATCCCCTGCTTTTCTTGATCTTGGAGATCTATTCACTTAACATTCGAGCTTTAGCAACACCTGACTGGTTCTGGCATCTCAGTGTAGCAATGGCCCTTTCCTCTTTTTCATGTTTTTGAAGCAGTTAGAGGGATTTCATAAAGCCCCTGAGGCACTTTCTTTCATTGCTTCAAGCAACCCCATCTACGTTTCACTTACCCTGAGAGGCAGAGTAAGGATTCTCTCAAGCCTTCAAAAGTGTTTAAAATGTAATGAACAAGATCAGCACCCTTTTTTTATCCTATGTATTAGACAAAGTCTTGCTTTCCAGAGCTCTTGCTGGCATTTCCCTGTCCTGTGTCTCCTGGAAGGGCTGGAAGGGCTGTCCCTGTCCCACGAGTGACACAGCCCACGGCAGCTGTGGGAGCCCGAGGAGACCTGCTCTGCCAAATGCTGGCTCCTGCTGGCCTCGCCGTTCCTGAGTTAGGAAATTAATGGTTTAGGAAAGCCCAGTCAAAACCAGGACAGTGCCCCGTGAGAGACTGAAACGTTATGGTCAATGGCTTAAACATTGTTATGAAGGACTTTTGGCCCATTATGGCAGAACTGCATAAAGAAGCTGTCACCACCGAAGCCCACCCCTCCCTGAATAGGCCTCCTGAGTTAAACCCCCTAAGGCCTGTGAGTTAAACCCCCTAAGGGTAATTGAGATAAGATAAAGGTGACACTGTTGGCCAATTATCTCAGGTCTAGGGAGAAGTAAACAAGGCTGAAGGAGAAGAATGTATCCACAAGAAAGCCAAACCCAGCAGCTGTGCTGAAAATCATCCCTGGCTGGGTTCGGGCTGGGCAAGGCCATAGCCCACAGCCCACAGACCCATCTGCTGAGGGCAGCTTTGCACACACTCCCCCCCCCACCACGGGGGGAGGAGGAGAGTTTTGGGTGTGTGATGTTATTTCTGGTCAGAGGCAGTGAACACCCACCCTCCCTCACACAAACTGGCTCAGTTGCAAACCCCCTCCCCACCCCAGGAAGGCCACACTCATGTGAGAGGCAGCTGAGGAGGTGTCATAATCCATCAAAGACCCCCAAAGTGCTCCCAGACCATTCCCGAGGCCCTGCCCCAGAGCCCTGCACATGATCCAAGTGATGAAACTGATCCAGAGTCTGTTACACGAGACAGTGTCAAACTTGTCCCCTCCAGGGGAGATACCTGGGCATTCCCACCTGGCCGGAATGTGTATTAACCCAGTGAACTCTGTATTTTGTGGGACCCTCACCACCAAGAAGACCAGAAGAAGAGGATCAATGGGATGCAATTGGGATCCATGGAATGGTGATATCTTCTACTTAATCTGTCTCTCTGTCACTCTTTCTCTCCTTCTGCTTACTCTCTCTTTCCCTTTCTCTCTCTCTCCCCCCCTCCAATTACTGTTGAATAAAATCCATGCTATTGACTTCAGCATATGGTCTCATTTGCATCTTAATTCTGGCAAAGGCATCTCTCTAAAATTTTTAATAGTCAGATCTTAACATGGCCTCTTACCCGAGTCCTCCTGGGTGAGGAGTGTGTCTCCTCTGGACAGCCTGATTTTCCATCCAGACAATCAACTTCTGCAGAAATCTCTGACGCCTTGAATTGCTTTGCAGCATGACTCATTAGTTGTTGAAAACCAGACTGGGAAAGTTGTAGTTGCATATGCAGGTTTGCCTGAAAATTTGATAGAGGTTGGTCCAATCAAAGCTTTATTTTCCTCCATTCTTTCTGTGAAACCTAAATTCTTTGAAAAAAAATGTTTTATGGGAATTTTATTCCTCTTAATTTTATTTATTTGAGGAATTTCTGGTCCTGATGGTAATGTACTTTGAAAATCTTTGAGTCCCGTGCATTATTTCTTGCAGCTTGGTTCAGCAGGAGTATCAGCTTTCCTTAGAAGCTCTGCTGCTACAAACAACAGCACTGCTTTGTCTTTGTTATCCACCTATCAGACCAATGCACTGGTTTCTTTCAGAGAGAAAATCAGTAAGACAAATCTAGTATATCCCATGCTGAAATCATCTCACAGGAAGCCAGAGTCAGAATGGGCCAGGGAGAGCTTGACTGGCTTGAAATAACCACTCTCTCTCTCTCACCTCTGGTTTCAGAATTGACGGCAATGCTAAAAAAACTTGTACAGAATGTGGGATTATCCACTTAGCTCTGTCCTTCCAGATCCCTGAGAAAAAGGAAAGCTTGCAATCTTTTAAACACTAACTTTGTATAGTTCAGCAGCAGCTGTGACAAAGAAATTAGAAAACTGGACCACTTTTCAAAGGAAGGCATATCTAATGGGCCATGTGGCCTTTCTCAACAACTAACACTTAAATTCTTGGTAAAATGGCAGCTTTAACTAGAAAACTTCAGAGGCCTTAGATTTTTTTTTTCTTCCAGATGTATCCATGTGCTCGACAAGGCCCATCACCATATTCTTCCTTTTTTCTGATATGTTGATAAGACATTTAACATATGTGAAGAAAACATGCACAATCAGTAACTGAGGCTCTAGACCAGAATGTTTCTATAGAGCCCTCTAGAAACACCCGGGCTCTGCAGCTGTGTCCTTCAGGGAAACTCCTTTGTGACTATCTCTCAAATAGTGCTGGTACTTTTTGGACAACTGAACAAAAACCACTTGAGAAGATGCCTTTCACAAGGGGCTTCTGGAAATATTTAGAAATGGAATCCATACATTAGAAAACTAAAATAAATGGCTACATCAGTGCTTCTGCAGTGCTGCAAAAGTGGCAGCAAATGTAAGGCCCCACGTACCGGTGGCTGAACACGTTTATTGATAAGATCTGTTAGTCCATTAAATCTTGAGATTAAAAAAATTTGGACACTTTTAAATATATGCACATAAACCAAGATAATTTGCATGGAGAATTAGAGCACTTCAAGCACAGGCAGACCTGTAATATTAATTAAAATAAAACTCATACATATCACTGCATCCAGTGTTGCAAAGAAACAGGGATAAACCTGAAAAAGGAATTTTTAGGAGACGTGGAAATTCCGGGATATGCACAGTTCTGAGGGTTTTGTGTGTGACAACTCCGTGGTTAACAGAAAGAAGAGAATATCCCAAAATGCCAAGTTAGCCTCCTGCTGCAACTGACTGCTGGGGAAGCTGCCAAGACCAGCTAATGCAGCTCGCTGGGATAGGCACCCACATCTCAGCAGCTCCAAAGATGCCAGCAAGGTACACTGGGGAAAGAGAAGAAGTCAGCAAAACTGACCTGGCTGGAAAGATACAGGTCTCTGGCTCTGTCACAGTCACTCAGGAGTTGGGGATAACTTTAATATTAAAAAATGGGCACTGTAAGACCAAGTGATGCATTATTAGTACCACTAGGCTGTTTGTTGTCACTTACTGAGATTTCAGTGATGGCAGAGCCTTGTCTCAGCACTTTCTAGAGAGGAAACAAGATTTTTCTGAGTCTCTTTTCCCATATGTAACACAAGGATGAAATATTTGAAATAGAAATTTCGTAACAGAATGAATATTTCTGAAGTGCTTGAAAGATTTAAGAAGCAAAGCACCGCTGGAAGGTAAAATCTTGTGACTGTTTCTTTGGCTTCAATACTGCAGTGAGAGCTTGCAAGCAATATTAATGTTTGTAAAATTATCTGTTCTAGTCCTCAGCACTGCCATCTGGGAGGCTCAAGAAAGTGCTAAGACCAGTTCATGGATCTGCAGTGATTCTCCAAAACTCATTTAGCATCAAGCTTTTCTCTGTGTCTCCCTGGAAAAAGTCCTTAATTAGAAATTCCCTTCAGATATGCTTTTTAATCATACCTATTATTCTATGGATTTTTTCCCTACTATCCTATGCCTGCCATTTTTTGACTCATTGCATTTTAAGGAGTAAGACAACTTCCAGCGTGTTTCCTCATCTGGAGAAATTTAAATATCAATTATAAGAACTCATTGATGTCAGGATTATTTTTTACCTACTAATTTTAAAATCATTGCTTTTGCAATGTCAGGCTGAAGCTTACAACCAACTCATTTAAAAATACTTGTGCTGGGGGGCAGCTTTTCTGAATTTTACATAACTGCATACAAGTGAAAACCAAAATGTAGTGATCTGGGTTTGCACTCAGACAAGCAAGTACAAAACTTCAGCTGCGTGGACCTTTCCATTGACTTTATGGAGACAGCTCTGCTTAACTTGTAATTCACTGCTGGAGCATTAAGGGACAAATGCATAATTTAATTGACAGTTTTCTTCCAGTGACATAAAATCCACATATTTTCCAAAGCAAATCACTTCACCATTAAAAGGGAAATGATGGATTTCTTTATTCATGTCACTTTTAACTTTGAAAATGCTCTTTGCTCTCCTACAAGAAAAGGCTAAGAGAATTGGGATTGTTCAGCCTGGACAAGAGTAGGCTTCAAGGTAACCTAATTGCAGCCGTTCAGTACCTAACATGAGTCTGCAAGAAAGGTGGAGAGAGACTTTTTACAAGGACATATAATGATAGGACAAGGGGATGTGGCTTCAAACTCAAGAGACTTGGTTTAGATTAAACGTTAGGAAAAACATCTTTACTTTGATGTTGTTTGATGGTGTCGATGTACTGGAACAAGGTGCTCAGAGAAACTGCGGATGCCCCACCCCTGGAAGTGTTCAAGGTCAAGTGGGATGAGGCTTTGAGCAACCTGGTCTGGTAGCAGATTCCCTGTTCATTGGAACTAGAAGATCTTTAAGGTCCCTTCCAACCCAAGCCATTTTGTTATTCTATGATTCTGTGATAAAATACTTAAATTGGCCAAAGTTAGGAATATAGATACTCAATCAGCTTGGAAGCCTAAAAACACGTACTCAAAACTGCAAGCAACAAATGCTGCTTGTACCAGAGAGCAAACCCTGTTCATGCAGCTTGAAATGTGGCTCCGAAGGTCTGTATGCCTGGGGCTCACGTTAGGGCTGAGATAAGCCACAAAGCTGTGTTTTCAATTTTGTATTTGAACTTCTGCTGCCCTCAGAGTAATAACTTCAGTGAAGCCTCAGAAGAGATTTTCAGTATAACCCAGCATTTTTAAACCTGCAAAGGTGTTGAAGAGGATCTATATCTGAGGAACTTGTACACTTACAAAATCAACTCAAGAAATTACTAAGGCAACACTTTTACCTCACACTTGTGATGGGAAGAAAGTGACTTATTAGGTGTTAAGAATACTGCATAAGTTGCATTTTAAAAAGTGGATTTTTGTAAATGACCATCTCCTCAGCTGCCCGTTGTACTGACAGCAGCAATGACATGAGGGGTCTGGTTTGTGTTTATTCCTTGCATGTTTGGAGACAAAGAAAGAATGAACATGATTGTGCAGCAAATTTTTGTTAGTACTCAAGTTCCTGAGCATGCAGGTAATGACATTACAATATTATACCCCTGCATCTTTAGTTGGTTACTTAAATTTTGTCTGTGAAGTCCTAAAATTATTTCAGGAAAACATAAAACAAACTGCACTAGGGGATATGAATTTGTTCGGAGGGTTTTATTCCATTGTATGGAAAGCGCTGTCTATTGTTTCAGTCAGTTTATTTGAGAAACTCCAGCTATTCTGCAGAGTGAAAAATTATGTGATTACTAATGCATGCAGTAACTCCCATGTACTTCCAGCTGCCATCCTCTGCCAAGGAGCAGGGTAGCTGTAGTCTCTCTTGCACCTGAGGCACACTTTGGAGCAGGAAAAGTGTTTTCCTGCACAGCTGCTTACCAGCTCTGAAAGTCCCATTCTTGCAGGCAAATTATTATGTGCCTCCTGCATCTTCCAGCCCTCCTTTGTGCTAAAGTTGCCTTGAATCAACTGCATGGTTCAGTCACACCTACTGCCCTGGCTGGGGACACTGTGTTCCCTCCCCACTCCCCTTGACTTCTGTTCATCTGTCATGCAATTTCTTTCAGAAGCCTTTTTAAAAAGTTTGCTTAACTTTTTGCACTTTATTGAGTCTCCTAATCCAATAACATCTGCTGAGAATATGGTATTCTGCCTGCTCATTTATGAATCAGTTGCTATACTGGGAAATATAATTTATGACATTTTCTTCAATAACTTTATTAAGGCATTTAATTTCTAAATACTTTTAAAACCTCCTGAATTATCTGCAGTCATTTCCCTCATTGCTCAACAGTCATGGATAACACGAACCACAACTCACATCCATGTCTGTATTCTTTCCTCAATGAATTTATCTTGACTTAAAAAATCACATTACCCTAGAAGCAATGCTGAAAATGAAATGTGAAGTCACCAGGTAATTTTTTGTAAGTTTATATATAATCCTTGTTCTTTGTGCTTGGCTTCATACAGGTCCATGTGTCCATACAGACCTTAGAAATCTCATGTTGCCCATTTTTGTTTAAAACATTAATTAATTAAATAATGACATTTTCTCTTAAGATCACAGTTTGGTTGAAAGATAATTAATTCTACTTCTAAACTGTTATTTTTTTATAAAAAGTATTTATAAAATATATAAAAATATGTTTTAATGTAAAGATCATTAGATTTCTGATACTTTTAGCTATTCCATAGTAGCAGAAAGCCTTATAAACACATGTATTAATTTTTTGGAATAGGTCTAAAATGCTAGCCCTAAGGAACTGATAGACAAGAGCAGCGAACTTAGCAAGGACATGTTAATTGGTAAGTGGAAGTGTAGGGGCTACCCTCGAAATAAACAAATCTCTATAACCCCTCACTCCACCTTTAAGGCTTTAGTGTTTGAATAATTTTGGCAAGTATCACTTGAAAATGTTGCCCTATATTGCCATAAGGGTATTCAATAACTACAAACGCCTGTTTTAATACAGCCTCCCCAGAGAGGGCATTCTGTAACACCCTCTCATTTTAAGAGCTCTCCTCAGACATGAGGTAAGAACTATTTCAAAAAATAGTAACCGCTCGTGAAGCTGTCAGCAAGACAAAGTGAACACTGGGTTTAGTTTTTCACTGTTAACTCTGATCTCACTGGAACAGGTAAAGATCTTTGACAGCAGGCTTCCAGTTCTCTTATCCTGCTCTAAAGTATTTCCAGGGATACATTATCCTACTTGTTTGCTAAAAGCATCTTTTCTTCCCAAAATATATGACTAGTGAGAAAAGAATCTGAAAAGGAAATGCCTTGCTCCCCAACCAGTGCTCTGTTGGCTGTCACTGGCAGGAACAGCACTGGCTAAGGCTTACCAAGTTGAAAACAAAAAATTTTTTTACAAGATTACTGAGCTAGGGCAGCTGGAAATGCTCTTCAGCATTAGGCAGCTGTCCTTGGACAACACTGCCAAGACAGACACTGTCGGATGTATTTAATATTTGGCAGTCATGGCTGAACTACCAAGACTGTAATGCTGTCAGCATTTACAGATCTAGCTCTATTTGAAGTCAAAGGTGACATCCTTACAGTTTAAAAACTCTGGTTATTCATCAAGATGAAGCTAAGCAACTTGTATGGTGAGTGGCTAAGTTTCTTCCTTGTAACTCTCTTCAGATACAAAGGACTTGGTGGTATAAAATCTCCTTGGCAAGCAGCGAGTGGCCTCCTTTTACTGTACACACCATGTCACTGTCTGCTTCACACATTCCTGCATGAAGGAACAACCTTTCTTTTCATGGCTGCATGCCAAAGCAGTAATTGTAGATCTTCCCTATGCCTAAAGTCTTTCCAGTTTAAATTACAAAGGCTTTCCAACAGGCATTGACTGGAAGCCAGTTTTTGGTATGGGGCAGTATTCTCTTCTGAGATTGCAGTACCAGTTTGCTTTGGTATAATGTACATGCTGTGGTGAAACACCACCTGCTGCTATCATGTCAGGCACACAGATTATGCCCTTAGCTTTATTTCTGTATGCTACAGCTAGATGTGAGTGTCATTACAAGTAGCTGTTGGGTGTAGAATTCGAGCAGTGCATGTAGCCAAGGGAGGAGCCACCAGTGCTGATCAGAAAAGGCTTGAACTCTGCTTTCTCTGTGTCCCGGCGCATCAGCACCACTTGCTGGTGTCTAAAGGGAGCACAGGACTGATGCCATCTGGCTGGATTTCCTAAGTACTTCTGAAAAACAACCCCGCATAACCTTGGCTCCAAGTAGAGTGGTCATATAAAAATACTGTACGGCAAGAGTTACACTTCTGCTTAAACATCACGGAGTCTGCGCATGAGAATACAAGCCCAGAAGTGCACTCCCCTATCCTCTGCAAAGACAGAGGGATACTGGCAACAAGTGAGGAAATGATAGCACATCGCGAAGCTGGGGAATATGAAAAAGTCCTGCGCAAGTGGAAAGCCCTTGTAACTTTCTCACGATTTTGACTATACCAAACTGGCATCTCTGAAGAGCAGTAAAAATCTTCTGCCCCTCCAGAGCTGAGTGCTACTGAGTGTTACTGCGTGCCATTAGTGCTGTCTTAATGCCATCAAGCTGGAATATAAAGGAAAAATACACAGAAGCATGATCAGAGCAGCTGATGTTAAGCCACAGCACAGCACAGCACCACCGAAATGCTTAACCTAGGAAGAAATTCTTGGAGCTTTTACTAAATTCAAGGTTTTGTTCCTGCACGAAGCCAGCTAAGAAAAGGCAGTTTAGTGTCTTGCAGGAAAAGTACGCATAGAGTCAAACCTGGGACAGAAGAAAAAAAGGCACCAGCCTGGAGCCAAATTAGAATGTTCAATAAAGTTTTTCAATATATGAAGCAGAGGGAAAGCAGTCTGATAACCATCTACTGTTGCAGCTGGCAGGTGCATTAAAATTCACCTTCATTCTACAAAGGGAAACAGAGCCACTGTTTGGTGACTGGCATACTGGATTATTTTTGCCTCTAACTTTGCACACAAAATCAATTGAAGTGTGGAAAAGAACCTGAGTACAGGAAAACGAGCCAATACTGTCAGCACAGAATAAATGATGCAGCAGCAGCAATAACAGAACTTTTTCTGGAGAGAAGATATTTATGAAAAAATGTAATTTCCTATTTCAGTAAAGGCGAGTTAGTCTGCAGGAAGATGTGTGAACTTCCCAGCTCTCAATTACATATTCACACATTTTTAAAGTTCCAGAAACACTTTATTTAAAAATGGAGTTGTAAATGCATATAACAAAATAACATACATAATAAATGTAACAAAAATAAATAAGGAGAACATGTCCATACAAAATAATAACATAGTAATGCAAAATGCTTATTACACAACATAAAGGTAAAAACGCCTGAAATAACACAAACAGAATCTCGTATGAAGAGCCTGCACCTTTAATCCTTCCTAGCCATTTCCTACTTTTCACTTGAATCTGCAGAAAAATTATGTTCCCAAGCATTAAACAAAAGAAGGAATTATGGTGATGGTTTGGTACACTCAGTTTCCAACATCTAGCTCTAGTTTCCATTTATTTTTGCCCTTCTGCACCTCCAAAAAGTTTTCCTGTAGCCTCTGTAAACTAGTGTCATTCAGGCTCCCACAGTTAGCTGGAGTAGAGGATATTGAATCATACATGAAGACTGTTTGCTTTTAATTTTTTTTAAAGAAAATATGAAATCCATTATACAACAGATTAGTGGTTTTGTTTTTACATCTCTACAAAAAAAGTTTTTGCATCTTTATTAACTGGTCCAACTTCTACTGATTTCTGAAAGCCTGTACAATTCAAAAGCGTACAGAAAGTAGGTTTTTTTAAAAACAAATCTCATATAGGATTATTGCTGAAATATTAAAGACCATTTCATAAAAGCTGCAAAACTGTATCTTTAACCTTAATATATAGAGACTGATGCAAACATAAGAAAATTCCAGTCTATTAGTTACATTTAACAGAAAAAACATTCCTCCAAATTACAGTGTTCTGGAAATACAAAGTAATTTACTTTAATTTTTATTATTATTTCCAAATGTTAAGTTACTGGGACAACTGATAAGGAAAATAGGCTTATATAGGAAACTTTAAATAGACTTGCTTTTCAGTGATATAAGCAAAATGTCCATGTTAGCAGTCGTTGTCCAGAATCCTTTTAAATATGTAGGACAGGAACAGCTTTACTAGCAAGACTACAGGAAAATATACAGAAGCAAATAAAACCATTTGCTTGGGAGTGCATCTATCGATCAAGCAAATCATGACAACTCTATTTCCAAGTCCCCTAAAGAAAATTTTACATCTCATGATCATTCCAAATAAACAGTAATTTCTTCCGTAAGCTTATGTTGCATTTGGATTGGTGAGAGCCCATTCACCTCAATATGCTTTAATTTGTCTCACATTACTATATGTTTAAATTTGTTTCCTAGTTTCAACAAAGCTTTGGACAGAAATGAGATATGAAACACTTCTACTTTCATTAACATCAAAAAGACTTTTGAAGAAGATCAAAAAGTGCCAAATAGTCTTTTCAGAAAGTGGATTAAAACACTGTAATGATAATACAAGGACAGTATTATCAGTTTTGTATGTACACCAAAACACTGCTTGCTGTCCAACGATATCGATATGTTCACCTACCACTCCCAGCAAATCTTAGTGCAAACATAATATGTGAACTTATTTGTAAACCCCAAGACAATTTACGCAGCAACAAGGTTACATTAACCACAAAACTGTTTGAGATTTTCCAGTACAGGAGAATGAATGCTTTTTGAAATCTGTCTTACTTTTGCAGTAATGTGTCATTGTAGTCAAAGATAATGTTTCCTATATAAATCATCTAATTCAGAATCAAATGTAACTGTTCAACAGTTCTGTACAAGCTTTAGAGGAGGAAGTCCATTTATCAGAGCAGCTTGGCAAAGAGATTTGGGGTTTTCAGTAAATGTTAGACTGCTTGCATGGCTTTTAAAAAGAAATAAATCTATTAAGGGAAAACTGCTGATATAATAATTCTTTTGCAAAGCACACAACCACAAAGGGCAAACCTGCCACAATCTGCTTTCCTACACTGTATCTATGCATATCTTTATGATTTGAAAAGGATTTGTGTGACAATCAAAGCATCACAATTAAAGAAAACTGGTTTAATAAAACAACTGCTGTTTGACCAAGCCTTTTTTTATTTTTAATTATAAAAACGAACATTTTAAGTTTTCCGTGATTTCTAAACATTCCACATGAAAGGTTTTTGTATCAAACACTCAGATGTCACTCACGCAGGGTGGCATCTTCTTCTTCCCCATCTGGGTTAAACCTATTGAAATGTATGCTGAAATCTGCCTCAGATTCAGCATTTTCCAATTCAGCTGCCACAGGGCCAGTGGCGGGACGAGCAGCCCGAGCCTCGGGCTGGCAGTTTGGCTGCGCTGGAGGGCGGGGGCCTTGGGAGACAGGGCTGGACTTCGGCTTCGGCTGAGCTGGTAAGATGGGGCTGGCAAATCCCAAGTTGCTCAGAGCATCCAGGGTACCATCAGGGTCAATCATAGCATTAATTGCTAAGCAATCAAGAAAAGATGAGAAGGACAGGGAAAAAGCCATAAAAAATACGATTTTCTCTTACTATAAAAATATAGAAATCCTTATCTTATACTTTTATTTTTATGATGACAGACACGAGATTTTATGTGTGCTGCCCATGACAAAGAAATGATGTATCCAACGTAGATGCAAACTGATACATATATTCAAAAGCAGTTACATATATTAAAACTTTAGCTGAAACGAAACTGCACAAACTAAACACTGCCTGATGTGTGGACAGGAAACAAGAGATGATAAAGCATTTACGATTAGGTTATAGGGACTAATGGATGGAATTTTAATTTAAGTGGTTTTTCCCTCTGATGTTACCATTATATCATGCTTTGTTCCACTCCACCCCCAGAAAATAGCCACAGTTGCTGATTCCATGATTGAATGAAATTTGTATAAAAGAGCAATCATTTATCCACACAGTGAGGGCAAACTGAAGCACCTCTTACACTACTAATTTATTACTAATTAATTTATTACTAATTTGTCTCTAAAGGTGGCTAATGACTCCTCCTGAAACACTCTTTAAAAAAAAATGTTTTGCAATAGGATTAAATCTGAATACTAAAAATAACAAAGATAAGAAATTTACAACGAAGATAATAATGATAAGCATGGACCACTAATCCATTTGACCACCATTGTTATTAAACAGTAAACTAAGTATAAACAATACACAAATAAGACTGCAACTTCTTTTTTAAAAAATACTCAGTTTTAAGTTTATTTTGATAAATGGAATATCTGTAACATTATTATTCAATAATTAAATAATATTCAATAATATTAAATAATTAAATAGCAGACCTTTTAAGAAAAACATACTTCTTTCCACTTTATATATAGATAAGACTTGGTGTGTGAAAAGCCAAGTAACTTTACAATTTTGTAGTCTGTGGGCTCCACAGTTACAAAGATTGGATTTTGCAGTGTGAAGGGAAGATGTCAAGAGGTAATTCTAAGTTTTAATTTTATTGTAACAGAGACACTTGTGGGTTTTTTTGAGATTTCCTACAGATTATGGTCTCAGTGTATTCCTTATATTGAATTGTGCTATACATGAGGGTATTACTGATGTGCACAGGCTATTTTATAAAGCCTGATCTCAGGATTCTCTATCACCTACTCTTCAATATTTACCCACAAAAATATTCTATTAAGAATGTTTTCACAAATAATTCCTTTGGGATTCTCAGGACTACCTAATTATTAGTTGAGCCTTTTATCACCCATATAAAAAGATATGATCACTCTTTTGCTTTTAAAAAAAAACAGCCATGTTTGTTTATCAAATGTATCAGCAGTTATATGATATAAATGTATATAACTGATACCGTGAATAAATTTTAATAAATCACAGTAATTTTGTTTCATGGTCTACATATAAACACATAGATGTCTATTAAAAAAATTTAAGCAAGGAATCACAGAAGAGAAAAGTGAAATAAGATTTGTACCTTGCAGCTGCTTCTCAACTCGTTTCAGTTCCTGTAAGATTGATGATATTTCCTAGAAAAGAAACAACCATGTTTCATTATCATAGAATCACAGAATCGCCAAGGTCAGAAGAGACCTTTATGCATTAAGTCCAGCTGTCCACCCAGCACTGCCACTGTACCTCTTAAACCACTAAATCATCCCCCAGTGCCAGATCCAGATGCCTCCTAAACACCTCCAGGGATGGTGACTCCACCACCCCCATGGGCAACCTGTGCCACTGCCTGACCACTCTAACAGTAAAAAGTATTTTTCTAATATCTAATCTGAATCTCCCCTGTCCCACCTTAAGGCCATGATGGAAAAATAATGGAAATTTCCATTATGGAAAAAGAGATTTAAGCTACCTCTCAGTAGTGAATAATCGCCCTCCTCACTCTTTCCAATTGCAGTATGCTATGTGGATTGTCCTCCTGGCATCAAGAACATCCCTGCTGGTGGTGGCCCAGCCATGTACCCTCGGTGGTCCTGTGTGGCTGTGCTGGAGGCTGGAGAGCCACGTCCCACTCAGAAATCCAGAGCCCTCTGCACTGACTGCCTGCTACTGTCCACAAGGCCTCATTCTGACCCTTGCTCATCTGCCTGTGCCACCTCTCCTCAAGCACAGACTTAGAGACACCACAGTTCTGTTGATATCGGGCAAAGTAACAGCAGACCTTGAAAGGGAAGTTACAGAATAAACTCAGTATTAGGTGGAACAGAGTGATTTATAAGGTTGTAGAGATGTGAGTCAGGCAGTGAGATGACTGCATCAAGGTTCTGCCTGCACCCACTGGCCCTGTGCCCACGAGACCCTGCACAGCACACCAGCGCTGGGGCCTCAGCACTCCTCTGCCTTACAGATTTTTCTCCACTGTGCTAAAACAGCTGCAGCCACAGCAACGCACTCAAACATGGCAATCATTAAATGTATCACGTCTTAAGATGTAGAATCACAGAATATTCTAAGCCGGAAGGGACCCCCAAGAATCATCAAGTCCAACTCCTGGCCCTGCACAGGACACCCCAAGGATCACAATATGTGCTTGAGAGTGCCTGAGAGTATTTTCCAAATGCTTCTGGAACTCTGGCGGGCTTAGTGCTGTGACCACTTCCCTGAGTAATTTCCCTGGTTATAGAATTAGCATATTTATATTAATATAAATATGTAAATCCTACAATTGAAGGATCCTACACTGAAGAATAGTGTTAATCCAGCTGCTGAGGAGAGCTGTCAGTGGTATTCTAAAGCTGAGAATTTTCAAAGGCACTGATTTCAGAAAACCATTAATCCATTTCAGAAAGCTGTTCTGTACTAAGTACTGTGATTTTCAGGGGTGGCAAAGAGATTGATTATCTCTACGAAGTCATTAAGTAGATTTCCCATCTGAGCTGGACATAAATGTTCCAAGGACAAAACAAACATCACTTACAACTGTCTCTCTTAACTTTTAATGTTCTGTGGTGAAAATAGGCACTGCATTTGAACAATATATTGCTCTGAAAACTAAGCAGAAACTTGAAAATCAGTGCATAGACAAAAAACCGCCAAACAACCATAAACTTTGAAGCAATGCAAGATGCTTCAATACATTGAAAAAAATTTAGTAAAAAATTACTTATGAATAAATATACAACTAACCTTTTTCTTTTTTAAAGAATACCTTAAAACCCCATATTCAGGGCATTTAGAATGTAAAACACTAAATTTGGATCTTATTCTGCACATGGATAAGAGAAACTCCTTATAGTGCAATATTTCTAAAATTAGAAACTTCCATGAGGAACTTGCTTAATTAAATTTTTCAAAAAACCAACAAAAACTATCAGCAAATCTATTAAATTATAATACTGAGTCACTAACGATTGCTCTTGATAAATACACCATTCTGCAGAAATTACAGGCCAAGTTTTTTATACTTCCTTTTTATAATTTTTATGTCATTGAAAACAACACATTCCTCTACTGATTACTTAGCCATGAGATGAGCAGCATAATCAGTCCCAGAAAAGATTCATACCATGCTTGATGTTTTCACAATAGGAACTTCACTTTCAGCTCGTAGCTTGTTTTCAATTTCTTCCCAATTTCTGTCTTTGTCCTTAAATAGTATTCTAGAAGAAAGAAATCCAACAGTATGTTTAAAAAAGAAAAAAATCCACAAAATAAACTGAAAGATTAAATAACATGATAGGAGAAAACAGCATTAGGAGTACTGAATGAAAGTAAAATGTAAAATATTGAAACCTGACAGAATCTAATCACACAGTTTAAATTTTCAGGGAAGCATACAGGCTTTCGGCAAAATCATTATTATTGACATTAAAATGGCAGTTCTGTAGCTAAATGCTTGGTATATATATACAGACAGAGCTGATTCTTTCCTCCAGCACTGACACATTTTTTAAAAAGCCAGCTATTTTACTGTAGTGAGAAAATGCCCCATCAATGCTGCATTTTACAACAACAGCAAAACATAAGATAAATGAATTCAACTTTTACATTTGTATTTTATATTAATAAAAAATAAAACATTTTAGGAAATTTAAAAAATGCATTCCATAGAAGTTGTCATTGAAAAGTCTTAATATGTAAATTATATATATATATATATGTATATATATATGTTCTAGTAGTATGAGTATCACTCGTAATACAAGTTTAAAGAAGTCACTTCTAATTGTAAAACCCCAAAGCATACTGTGAGATTCCCATTTTTTATGTTCGGTTCCCTGCTTGATAAAATTTTCATTTTCATTGTCATATAATAAACATAATTTAAACTTTCTTCATTGGTACAATTGGAAAAGAAAAAGAAGAAAAAAAAAAAAAGCAATGTGCAGATAATTTAAGGTCTGTGAAGTGACACCATGATGACATTTAGGAATCCAAATCCACTTCTATCCACTTCTTCTCTAAGTGGTATTTCAGAGTTAAAAGTTCAAAAACAGCTGCAGTAAAACTGCTAAGCAAACAAACCAGACAATTTGAAATCATGGTCCAAGAGCAGCACATTTTAAAGAAATTTTTACTGTAACTACGTCTCTGAGGAAATAATTTTTAAGTTGGAAGTTCATGATAGAGTGAATGTCACAAAGACTAAGAATTTGGAAGAAAGCTGTGAGCCTTAGTACTGCATTTCTGTTCACCTTTCTTCAGTTATGTATATCCTATAGAGAATTTCATTCTCCATTATTATCCTGTCAAGAATATCTAATTTTGCAAAATAGATATTTTGCCTTATTTTATCAGTACACAGATGTCTTATTTTATCAGTACACAGATGTCTGTAGACCACTCATCCAGAAGCTGCTTTAAATCTTCTGTCTTTGAGGTCTTCACTCCCTGCTGTTCTGGAACGTGTTTATGTCAGAGGTTTCACTGCAAGGAAGTGCTACTTTGATGACACAGTGTCATGGGATTGAGGCAAGTGACCACTTCTGCCAGACTTGGGTTTATTCACGTACAAAGCATACAAGGAGTAAACATCAATACCTACTTTTTCTTGGGGAAGGAATAAATAAATTAGAAGTAATCAAAACTGCTTTGAAGAAAGCATGAAACATGTTACGGCCTTAACTAGGGTAATCATCTTTTGAAAAGTTCATCATCAGAGGTCTGGAATATTTTTTTATGTTCTGGAAGGGAGTGAAAAAGCTTGCAAAGCCATACAACTGCAAACCTGGATACCAGAAAGTTCAAATATAATGAAAAATTTAGTGTTTGCCTGTCATTGAGGAGTTAAAATACACATTACAAAAAAAGAAAAAAAAAAGCAGAGACAATGGAGTCCTTCACAGGATCATAATTTAAAAAAAAAAGCAACTTCTGGAAATATTTGACTCAGTATACAATCTCATGCAGCTATACTTTCTCTAATATAATGGCACTAATATCACCCTGGAAATCAGCAGGAACATAGAAAACAAGGCTTTATTTAGCAGTAAATAGCACTGGCGAAAAAAAAAATAAGCTGTTGTGACATTGTGTGATTTTTCGCTTATGTTCTTGTCATGTTCTATTAAAATAGTTCTATCCTGATGTATGTGATTAGTGCCTTTGCTTCTGTATGTGGTGTTTTTAGAGCTAATGTTCTTACTTCTCTTTTAAAATTTAAAAAGTTCTCATTTCATTGGTGATTTTATTAAAAAAGAAGGGAACAAAATGAAAGCATTAATTAGAAATTTTGAAACTGCTATTATTTAAACTATAAAGTGGACAGGCTGATTTGTTTTTACTATAAAGTTATGAAGCCTATTTCCTTTTTACTTCATCTTTTCGAATTCTTCATTTAGCTATTTTTAACTTCCTTTTAACTTTGCTCTTCCTCTTTGTAACCATACTTTTCAAGTTAAAAGAATGTATTTATAAATGCCTGTTGCCTTCTTCTCTTGCTTTTCCCTGCTTTCTGAGGCCAATCTTACTTGACTGTGCTCAATCTCCATTTTTCTTCCGGTGCGCTTTGCAGGATGCACAGCAAACAGCAGAGGCCAACAAGCAGTACCTCCACTGATGTGACTTTGCCTAGGTTGTGCCTGACTGAAGAGGCACTTGCCTGCTACAAGACAAGCCGACGACACTGCACTCACACTGCAGAGCACTGATAAAACTGTGCAGATCTTCTCACCACAAAACCTCCTTACCTCTTCCCTTCACAACTTCTGAAAACTCCTGCAAACTCACTGTAACATTAGAAGCACAAACACAGGCTAAGTAGAGAATGGATGGAGAGCAGCCCTGGAGGGAAGGACTTGGGGGTGCTGGTGGATGAGAAGCTGGACATGAGCCAGCCATGTGCACTCACAGCCCAGAAACCCAATTGTATCCTGAGCTGCATCAGAGGCTGGCCAGCAGGGTGAGGGAGGGGATTCTGCCACTCTGCTCTGATTTGGTGAAACCCCACCTGGAGTGATGCATCCAGCTCTGGAGTTCACAACTAAGAAGGATATGGACCTGTTGGAGTGAGTCCAGAGAAGGGCCACAAAGATAATGAGAGGGCTGGAGCACCTCTTTTATGAAGACATTGTAACTACTCTGGGCAGAAATTTTAACTGGCTTAATTCCAGAAAGAGGAATAGCAGCACACCAGTTGGCTGAATTCAGGTATTTCAAAACACAGCTAAGGTAAGAATGTGTAGTAGGTACTAGCTGCCTTATATGCTCCCTAAAAAACAATATTAAAAGTAGTGCTGTTTTTCTGATTAAAAATATAAATGAAATTATGAATAACATGGTATTATTCAAATCCATTCTGAGGAAAAGAAAGTTTTGAACATAGGCCTGGGGATATGCTAAATAATTCCTTATTAATGGAAGTTTACTCCATTTTTATAGAAAAAAGCAATTCTCCTTTCTCTAAGTATGTATAAAATATTTGTAGGTGTGATTGTATTTATAGTATCATACATGATCACATTATTATTACATTCATTAGTAGCTGACTTACATTTTAAGACCAGCAAATTAATCAGAAATGTGTAAGACCTGAATTTAATGTTACCAGTTAATCACCAGTAAAAACAACACACAAAAATCCTTAGAACAGCATAATAAAAATCAGTTACAGGCTTTTAAAGAATTGATTCTTCACTTGGTGATACTCTTCCTTCTAGAAATAGCAGGACTAGAAATGGCAGTTAACCTACAGTTTTTACCAATTTATATAGATTACTATTATTTTTCTTCTCGATTTCTATGGTCAAATCTTTTTTGATATTCTCATGAGAATACAATCTTCAGATATGTCAGCATTTTGCTGCTTTTGCTAGTTACAGCACCCTATACTGACATAAATTTTTGTTGTTTAATCTGTCACTCATCTAATATTCCAATACCTGACACTTTCTAAACAAACCAATCAATTACAGACCTAATATTTTCTCACATTCAGAAAATCATGCATGAAGTTCAGCCAAAAGACTTCCTTATTTTTAATGTTCTCTATTTTTAAGTTAGTAACTGCACGAAGACATGAAGGAGAACACATGAAATATACAATCCTGAACTTTGTATTTAGAATTTTCTTTTATTCTTGTCAGTCAAAGTGGTCACCAACTGGTTGTGTGCTCACACATTCAAGTTAAATGGAACTGTCAGAAGAGCAACATGTTACCATTTTTGAAATGTCTACACTTCCTCTTAGCTACTACGACATCTTATGAAGGAATCTAACTATTTAAGCAGGAATTTTCAATTAGAAATGACAGGTGGCTACATCTGTTGTTTTAGAAGTCAATAGTGATCACACTGTCTCCAGAGCAAGTTGTTTTTCAGAAGGATTTACTGAAACTGCTCTCCGTTGTCCAATTTGTTTTTTCTTCCTAAAATGCAAAATCCCTACAACTTGGCAAACATACAGGGTCCGGTTTTACAGTTCAGCAACATTTTAACCTTATCTTTTAAGGAAGGGAGTTTTACAAGACTTGCACAGAGGTTGTGTAGATTTTGAACATCATTTGCATACGTTGGAACAGCTACTCTGCTGGAAGTATGATGGATGTTGTTCTGTCCATGTAAACTTTCCTGATATTCCTCCTCATATAAAGTGAAATAAACAGAAGGAATAATGGAAAAAGTATTCATTCCAAATCTTTCTGAATTCTAAAAAAGCCCTAGGTAACAGTGCTTTTTTAAAAGACAAGTTTCTACTACCTACATTTGTTCTGTGTCTATTATACCTATCTTTTTTACTGCTGGGAATGTCGATGGGAACAGATATTTTCAGCAATAAAAGTAATTTTTAAAAACCCACCTGATTTTGCCAGCTGTTTTGTCTATGGATTGTCTTATCTTGCGAGAAAACTGGAAGACTGAGGACAACAGCAAACTGTCCCCCATAACCTGCAAAAAGTTTTTAATAAAAAAGGGTATTATTACTTTAATAGCAATTCCATATATTTTGATATCTTTAACTATAAAAAATCTTACTTATGTTTTAATTAGTATCATATACAATGATATTTGAACATTTTGCCAATAAAATAATACACAATTTTTTCCAATATTTATGCCAACTGCTAGAGGTAGGAGAGACAGGATAAAGTCTAGAATATTAAGTGGGGAGATAACTGTAAAAGCTTAAAATCGAGACATTCTTAGAGAGAATCCTGTTGTGTGCTCACTTCATCTCTGCTCCAAGTCCTTCTGCGGGTAATTGTTGGGGGATCGAGGGCCTCTGTCAGCTGAGGTCTGGCATCACTAGGCCGACCATTCCCTTCCGGGGGTTTCGCATGCACTATTGGAGGGATTTTTCTAAAATTGAGACTTTCATCAAATACTCGGTCCACCAACTGCAGGATAAAAGAAAAACGAAGTTCATGAAATCTACTGGATACATCCAAAAATCAGATAACTGGGGTTTTTTCTCCTGAAACAGTTTATAAGATGCCTATCACATAATAATCATTCTGTTGTCTTCTATAGTATAAAGTGATGCATCTCTTACGTAAGAATATCTTGTACAAATGAACGTTTGGGATTTTTTTAAATACCAGACATATATGGCAAATTTAGACTACCCCACTGAAATTTTGGTACTGAATAATTTGTTCCTTTGGTTAATTGAATATCTGCGGAATTAAGAAGAGTACTCTGAAATTTAGGAGGTTTTTTCCAAATTAGTCATAGTGTTACAGAAAGACCTACACTAGCTAAAGGAGATACTGCCACCTGCAGTATGTACACAATGCACCGTATTTTTTGAAGAAGAAAATAATTATTTAATAATAAAAAAATTTGGAGTGATCTAACTGGATCTGATAAAAGGTATGTTTTACTTCCTTAAAGTTCACCCACTGTCCATGAGAATTAAAACCAAAATCTATGTGAATGCATTTATAATTTTTCTGAGTACCCAACTCACAGATTTCTTATTGCTGTTTATATCTTTTTTTCCACAGAAAAAGACAGTATTAAACTAACCACAGTAAACTAGTGTATTAACCAAAATTTATGCACACAAAAATGAATAAAACACATTTTGAAAGGAATACTATGAAGGAAAAAATGCATTAAACATTTACAACACATTATTATGGTGAATTATAACATGGTAGAAAGTGATGATTTAAATTCAGATTAACATGTTTACCAGCATTAGACCTGTGATGGTTACTAGAACACGTTAGTCAATATATTCATAGAACAGCACACCATAGGTAGGCAAAGAAAATAAGAATTATTAGAAGCATAAAGCAAACTTATTTCAAGGCAGTTTTTGACAATGTTATTAAGAAAGAAAATCTAAAGTTAACTGATGGTACCTAAGTATTTCAGTATTCAGAAGATAAAAGTTTTATGTCACCTGTGAAAAGAGGGACTTTTTTGTTTCTAATAGCTATGCAAAGAATTAAATGTATACATTTACATAGAGTTGTGCATACACACTAGTATCTTTAAATGCACTTAGATACCATCCAACAGTATCTAAGGCTACAGACAAGCAAGAAGCGAATAACTATCTTGTCCTATGTTTCGTGGAAAAAAAGAGACAGACAGTATGGCATCCTTTTGACAAGCTGTGTTCACAGAGTAACTTCTGGGTTGTTTGTTGAAATGTAAAGGAACTTTAAATCAAAAAAACAATGTAGAGATCATGCATACGGGTCGAGTGGAAGTAACTAAAAAGGCTATGCAAAATGCTAAAAGCAAAAGAAATAAAGAAAAGGAAGAACCTTATGCATTTCTCCATGAAGATCTCCTACCTCTTCTCTAGTGTCTATGGCAGAGCCAGGGGTGGTGGCAGCAGTGCTTACTGTGGTACTGGGGGCAGTGCCTGATGAAGTCACTGAATCTATCTCTCCTGCTACATCGTTGATTTCCCGTGCGATGAGAGCCAGATCTTGACTGATCCTAGTAATAAAGAGAGTGTTACATTCTCCCCTACAAACACTTTTGGGCCAGTAGAGCCCAATCTGCAGCCTTTGAGGCTGTAAGTTCTAGTTCCTGATAACCGTGCTATGAAAATGTGCATGCCTTCCTAAACAGAAAGATTGTTTGTAGAACCATAAAAGCAGATTCTGACTGAAGCTTTTAACAGCATGCCTTTCTAGAGGAAGAAGGTGGAAGGCAATCTCAAAAGACAGAATATCCTTGTTTTCTTCCTAGGATTCAGACAGGTGCGTGCAATATGCAGTATCTCCAACACAGAGGATGCATAGGCAATATGCTGAAAATACTGCACAGATGAGCTGTGTAACATGGCAGTAAACCTGAAAAGTTCAGAAAACATTTAATTTATACCTTAGTTTGCCTCCTTGAAAAAAATGTTTTCAGGACCTCTGATTTTCTAGCAGCCCTGAAGCTTGCTCAGATCAAGCTGCTTTACGTCTGAAATTCCAGACCAATACCCTAAATCCTCAAGTGTAATCAAGACAAGTTTTCCAGTGGGAAAAACAGAACATACCTTTAAAAATCTGGATATGATAGCATTACAAAAATACAGCTGAATTCTCAGCCAAAGATTCCTTTTCCTTTCTTCTGATTCACTGCATCAAAAAAACAGCTTTGCCTGTATTCTGCTGAGCACAGGGAGGAAACTTGACTAGCTCTGCTTGTGCTACTCCTCCCCAGGACACCACAAAAGGAGGAGGAAATAAGACAAAAAAACCCACAAAGCAAAAGCTAAAAGCCCTTACTAACTATGGCACCCTGAATCTCCAGCTTGGATCACACAGTTGAGAAGAGCAGACTGCCAGGTGATCCCCTTTCACACTTCTGCCTGACAGCACTGAAGGCACAGAAGCCGACAGTGCCACTTCTGCACCACCAAGGACTCAGTGACACGCAGCACCCGCCGCTCAAGTGGAAGGAGGTGCACAGCCACATGACAGTGACACACCCTGGGCTCGACAGAGATTGATTGTTCAAGGTGAGCTTCCTTCTGCTCTTAATTTTCACTTTGTCTTCAAGTCAAAAAGAATGGACACCACTGATCAAGAGATAACTTAAGACTAAGTGAACAGAATTTCAACTAGAAAGGCAAACATAACTAGAGAAATTTCCAGCCAAATTCCAATACTGGATTTTGTGAGTAACCATCAGCAATCCACAACGAAGTGCAACTTTATGCAGCTTAGATACACATGTAATTGGAATATGGCTGTTAACAAATGTGTGGCAATTACCTGTGACCACTCAAGACAGTGTTTCTGATTTCAAACTATTAAAGACCAGAACACTAAAGCATAAGACAAGTCAATTGCTCATTTAAATAAATTAAAATATGATAAATGCCTATTACTACATTAATTAACTTAACTTAATTATTATAGCTTTTGGGTCAATTTAATTTATCTTTCATGTTCTTATACATACATGCCATTAAAAATCCAATATTCTTAGTAGTAGAGATACTAAAACAGCTACTTCCTTTGTTTCATATAATCATCTAACTTCTTCCTTAAATAGAGAAGTTGCTACTATTCACATTTGATTTTCTGGGACAAATTCTGGTATTTAATGAGAAGTTGTGAAGAAAATAAAACCAGGAGATTTCAATTATCAGCAAATTTTCCAGAAGACAAACGTCATTAAACACAATAATCAAAATTAGCATCAATTAACTAAGACTTAACTCTTCACAGAAATCAGCAATGCTTCAACATGACACAACCACTTCATTTGAGTTCTTACCAAGAAATCAAAATTACATAAAGTGTCAGATCTCTATATAAAAATGAATTCAAATGAATCCTGGAAGTATCAGAATAAACAACTCTAACCTCAATGGCAAGCAACTTGGTAGATAATTACCATAGTGAAACATCAGTCACGTGAACAAAATCTGGAATTATTTTCAACGTGACAGTAAGCTATAGTCCAGTGCTCAATTACATTTCTGTATAGAAAAAACATAGAGCACTAAACAAGAAGTATTGTGAAAAAGAAAATAAGAAACCAGCTGTGAGTTGAGCCTGACTTTTCATAAATGAAGTTTTCAAGTAATTTTACATTAACTTTCAGAAACAGAAAGTATTGCTTAAGTATAAGGAGTATGTTTTGTGTAATCAGGGACAAGAGACTTAGGCTTTAGGTGTACACTATTTACTCTGCTGCAACCGTAGGCTGCCTTGCAGGTCTCTACTGCTTCCTGCATCTGACCTAGCAATCATACAATGCAAATCAATTCACAGAAAACTAATAAACCTCAAATTCCCTAAATTCCTCAACCTACTCCAGGAAATACTGCTTTAGATTCACTCAGTGAGCAGACTCAGGAAGCTACACAGCTACGTAAGGAACAGACTCAGTTTCCAACACATAGGAAAAGGTGAAAACACAGGGCTTGGAATGGAGAGAGCATGACCACCTTTTCCAAAAGCCTGGAACTCTAATTCTTATTTACATGTAGTGAAAGAATACCCAATGTTAGAAAAAACCACAATGAGATAGGAGTACTTCTAGGATACCTGTAATAGTGCTGAACTACTGGATTTCCAAAAACATTTTTATGCTTAGTCTACTATGTTACACTTCCTATACTGAGTCCGTGGATTTTGTAATAATACTTTAACATCCTTAAATAAAATACATGTGAAGCTCCTGTTATTCTGAGGGTGTAAATTCCCTCCATGTCAAAGTGGCTTTAAATCAAGTTTAGTTATTCCAGTAAGTTTTCCTAAACACCTCTTTCAAATTTTCAATTTTATTAGCATCTGTAAATTGTGAAGTCTGTGAAAAGTGCAAACTGGGTCAGTCACAGAAGACCAGTTAAAACACAGTATGATGGAAACATGGATGCAGTGAAATGTTTGCCATGCAGTTTGTACACTACTTACTGCTACACATGTATTTTATGAAAGGCTTATCTTTACGGCTGCCTAATCTAATCAATTATTCAACAACAACAAAAATAAATCAACTAATTTTAATGAGAGCATATAACCATCTATTATTTTTTTTAAAAACTCCAAATAGAGTTGAAGGGACCTTGATCATAGAGGCTGGACTGATGGCTGGGATGGAAAAAAAACCCAGTGTGAACAATAAGAGAGCCTATGGTTAGTAAGGCAATGGGAGCAGAGACAAAAAGTATTTTACAGAGGACAGAAGTTAAAAATAAAGCCAGGGGAGCAAAAATGTGAATCAGTACAAAGATATGCAGACACAGAAAGGATGAACTAGTGACCTACAGCAAGGGCTCTCAGCAGAGGCTAATCAAAGCAACTGGTACTGGAAGCAGCGACAATAGATGACAGTAACCCGGAATTTCTCAGATGCTGAATGCTAGTTTTCTTTACCTTAAATAAGCTCATTTAATGCAGGTTGTGTGAAATTTCTACATAAAGCCAAAAATTTGGCAATACTGATTTGAGCCTCTCAGCGCTTCCACTGAAAATAAAGCTGAAGAGGTAGGGTAAGTACACAGCCTTTAAAACAAATTTTAAAGCCAATATATCAATGTAGAAAAGGGTAAGAATCCCAAGGGAAGAGAAAAACCTGCAAACCTAACCATCAAATGAGTTTAGACTGAATCATCAATTACTTCCAGTGTCAAGCTCTCCTAGATGAGCAAAACATACCAAGAAGCTTCACTGAAGTAGAGGTTCAGCAGTACTATTTATCAGGAGGAACTAATATGCTATGGCTATCATTTCTTTTCCCATATACACACAGTCCTTCCTATAGCCATCTCTAACTTTAGATTCCTGAAAAGAAAGAGATGTTCTAGGAAGATGACTTTGAAAAGGTTTATTTCATTATTTATCCAGATACTATGAGACTCCCTTAGGTATTTTCTGTGTGCCTCTTAGGCCTCTACACCTTCCCTTTGCACAGATCACACTAGAAAAACAAATGTTGAAAAAATATTGGCAAGATCAGGAAACAAAATATAATTAATCACACTAAGCACAACACTTCCACAGTATTAAGATTTAGAAAATACTCCACACTATTAAGATTAATCTTAAAAGGAAAACATATTTCTTGTTCAGGCTTCCAAATTAAGTTTGGTGAAAGTCTTCAGAACCTGAAAATCTTTGGAAGTTGACATCTAAATATTAAATAACATCTACATGTGTGTGCAAGCTCTCTGAAGTTTTCACTGCCTGGGTGTTGCATGATATGGGAATAGTTGGTTACTAGAATGTGCAACTAAAGTTTCCTTGGTTCACTTGAAGCAGAGCGGCACCAGCAATAACAGAGGGAGATATACCCATCTCAGGGGCTTGCAACCAAAGAAAATTACTTTCTGGTGAATACACGTGTTTTAAATCACAAAGTACCTAACATGAAATAATGCCTAGATAAATCAAAAATAAAATGAGAACACGGTCTCTCACATTCCAAAACTCACTTTTTTCTCTTTGTCACCTGTGATTGATCTGAACTTTAATCTCAATATGTAAAGGTACTACAAAATCACAAATACTTCAGCCTCAGGAAATACACGAAGTACCTCTGCAAGTCCCAATAATGCAACTGAAAGTTTATCTTCTGAGATTTGGCTATCATAAATCAGAAGTTACTATCATTTTCCACTAAAAAGACTTGTGCTGGTAATGTGAGTGTTCTGTCTGCCAGTCTCTCACAAGAAAAATTTTAAGGTACCCATTCAGTTACTGAATGAAAGCCGTAAGCAGTGATACAGAAAATCCATTAGCTCTCTTTGTCCTCTCTGTGCACCTGTACAAGTGGCTGCGTACAATGCTCTGTTATTTTAGAGGCCCTCCTTTCAAACCAACCTTGCTATCTCTTCCCGGTGGGCAGTCCAGTCACGAATGTAGTCTTCCTGCTCCTTTATCCTGTGCTTGAATGTGTTGCTGCTTTGAGCTGCTGTCCCAGCGCTCTGCAGTCGCGTGGTTTTCAGGGCTGGAGAGGTACGTAGACGGGTATGTTTAGGGGAATTACGGTTTGATCCGAATTCATCTTCTGAGGTGGAAGCATAATCTGTAGGAAAGCGCCTCCATCTTGCACTTACTAAATTAGTTTAATTATTAAAAAAGAATTATTATGGCATCTTTAATAAGAAAAAACAGCATTATTTCAGAAACATCACAAAAATACACAGCTATTCATTATCCATCCCCAGGTACCTCACAAAAGATTTATTTACTACATCTTTAAAAGAAAGCTACAGAATTTGTGTTAAATAAAAAATATTGATTAATAAAAACATAAAACTAATGCTCTTTGTGCAGTGATGAGTGAAGTAAGATGCAAAAGCCAGTGATTGTATACGAGCTCAAACAAACTGTATTACAAAACAAGGGCCCAATTCATTAACATTTAAGTATATAGTCAGATTGCACTTTTTCTGCAGATTTTTTCCCAAATTTCATTCAAGGTTTATGTGATTCACAAAAGAAAAAAATGAAGAGATACGAAGGAAGGATGGAGCTGGCACCAAGCCCGGAATGCATGCTTACATAAGAAAAGCATAAAACTCCTAGATGATAGGTAGGTCTTTTCCAACCTTAATGATTCTATGATTCTATGATTAAATGTTTAGTACAGAAAAAGAATATGTAAAATTAATGTTGTGTTATAAAAATCTGCAGCACATCCGTAAGAAAAGCAGCCTCAGAGAAAAAAGTATACATTCTGACATGCAGCACATAAAGCATTATACAGCCATGTTGCTGAGGACAGCCTGAAGTATAGGAGAACTGAAACTAAGTAGGAGGTTCTTGTCCTCTTATGAATTACTCAAGTCTAGAAAATGGATTTCAGATGTGCTGTCCTCAAACATTCCCAGTAGGAAGAGATACCACCAAGTGTAAAGAAATCCCCATCACCACAACCTGCTAAATTCTTGCAGATTTAATACCCCAAACTAATTGACATTCAGGAGGCTCTGTAAGTACTGCAGAAAATTAAAAAAGGTGTGACCACCTCTCGGTAATTGAAAAATACTAGAATCGAATGTTGTAAATTGCTTTTAATAATGATTTCTCCTGCTACATTAGAAAAAACAACATTACAAATGAAGAATACACCAATATGAATTTGAGTAACAAATAATGAAAGCAATTTTTGTGTAACACAAAGATTATGGTATATAGACTATGACATTGGTGTATAAGCTTACATCCCTTCCCTCATATAAATAATGAATTTTCAATTGCTGAAAACAAAAATATGTTTGTGTAATTTTTTTCAGGTTTAATTGTGGGTTTCAAATTATGTCCAGTTCTACTTTTTAAAAAATGTTCTAACTTTATTGAAGAAAGTAACAATGTCTCTCCAATTACTTTCTGATCTCTTTTTGGAGGCTTCAAAGTTGTTTGATCTTAGGGAAGTAGAACATGAGCAGAAAAAGTACATTTTCCCACCAATAGCATGCAAGCAATGTGTGACCAAAGTCCAAAGAGCTTTATGAGTTGGGCCCACATTTTATCATCCATTTTTGTTTACATTCTTTGTCCCAGTTCAAATTATATTCTTCAAAATAATTATAAAATTTATCTTAAAATCTCTCAAGTGAGCTAGTTCAGCAACTCAGCACTGTACAATGAGCATACGTAATAATATATTTAAAAACTAAAAATTGAATGAGAAGTGAAATATCAGAAACAGATTTGATTTCTAGTACTCTACCACTGTAAGTTTCAACATCAGGGTCTGGGTCTGGGAGAAGCTTGGATTTCTCTGTGTACAAAATAGTGTTTTATCATGTTAATTCGTTTTAAAACATTCAGATTAGAAGCATTTGCTTAAATAAAATATATTGATGAGATTAGTCTTAGCTCCTGTTTTCCACCCACAGTTTTTTAGGAAACGATTATACATTCATTCAAAAATACGGAATTTTGTAAAGGCTTAAACATTTCAGAGATGCTAACTGAAATGACATCAATAACAATCGCTTACATAGTATCATATGTAAGTTACATAGTTACATAAAAACCCTATTTTTAAGACCCTGAAATTTTAAGGCCTTAAAATGTTGAGGGATTACATATTATCTGTTTCTCATTAATACGAGGCAAAAGTTATTGTAGGCCTTGTGGTAAAAATCTGAAAGTTGAATGATTCACAACAAGCAATATCCAAGCATGTTTCCCAGTAAGGTAGCTATATATTTGCACATATATGCTTTTAATACTATCTTTAAATTATGCAGGCTGGAAATGTCATTGTAGTTTATGTCAGTTTCTGAAAGCTGTTTTGCAGTTGCGTATCTCAGACACCAAAGACTGTGAATATCAGTACCACTAACCAGAAAATCCTTCAAAACCCTGGCTAAAATAATCAGCATTCAAACCTAATTTAGTGACTACTCTGTGAGAAGTATAATGTCCTGACAACACATTAAGCTGGCAAATTTGGTGATTTGGACAACATACTCCCACTTTAAAGATCTGAGAATAAATTTTATTTACTATAGTCCTTAAAAAATATTCTACTCTCACTGATGCATTGCTTTCTCAAGGTGCATCCATTTGCAAGATCCTACTACCAACATGTACTTAGTAAGGGCTGTTTTTTCTCCATTATCAATTTCTTTTCCCCCCCAGTTACCTCAACAGCTTTGATCAACCTATCTGCCAGCTATTTGCAATGACAGCTAGATCAGCAAGCCAGCAGAGCTGCCAAACACAATTGGCTGCTCAAGGTCCCTCTGTTCTGACTCAATGCCTAATTTTACAGTAGCAGTTCAGCACTTCTGTGCTAGGGCTGATCCTGCTGTTTGTTTTCCCGACACATAGCTCCTTCTGTAACAGCATCTTCAGTCTTCCTCCGTTGTGGAAGTAGGTCTTTGGTCTCCTCTTTTATTATTGATCACACTCTACTGCTTGATGATGCATTGCCTTGATAGACCTTTCACTGCTTATGCTATAAAGTTACTAATTCTGCTTCACGTGTCTTCACAGTGTTGTCAGTTATCAAGCCTCCTAAACCAGAAACACACTGGTAATCACCTGAATGCTGGCAATTCTCATCCACAATGTTCCATTTATCTGCTTGCCCTTTCATATAAAGGTAAGCAATACTTCACTGCATCAAGGATTAAAAATGATGCTTGAAATTACAGACTTGCTGCTAGCTCTGACAATTTTAATCCTATTACATTGTAATTCATCCACACGAAGTACAAGACAAGAAAAAAAATCCAGAAACTACATCTTATTCTTGCTCTCTTTTTACAGGTATGTATGTCTGAACACTGATTTTGGAAGTGCAGAAATAATTTTCTCTTTGTAGGCTGGATTAAAGAGGCTGCCAATGTTTAGTGATCTACAATGTGGTAATGTTAACTGACCTCTGATGAGATAACCCCTGGAATACATTTAACATTTTTAAGAGCAGTTAGTCCTCTGGTAAAGGAAACAGAACCCCAAACACTATATTGGTAATAATCATTCATTTTCCACTCTTTATGTCCAGGGAGAGAAGAAAATCCATTCTTATGTTCTTAGTTATGCCTTGATTAAATGTGCCTGAAGTAAAACACATTCAAACAGCTGAGGCACTTTTGTCAAGCACTTCATTAGTACTTTCCAAAAGTGCTAAAATTAATTGAACTGTTGACTTTCCTAGAAACAAAATTAAATTGAGGAATTAAAAGTGGCCTAATATATAATAGGAGATGCATATATATATATATACACTCCTATATACACTAAAAGATTACACCACTTTCAAAGCAATTCAGATTTTCCTAAAGTATCTAAAGTATCTAATCTAAATAAACCAGTAAAAAAATTATACAATAATGTTACTGATACAGACAAAATTCAGAACTCTAAAACCTAAACAAACAGTAGTAATATTATTTTTTACTGATATAGTAACAAGACTTGATTGGTTTATTTAGCAATGATTTTGTTTTGAAGGTATCTGACTGCTTTATTAATTGCTTTCAGATTTTGGCCTTTACACTGATAAGCTTCTCCCTTGATACGTATTAACTGTAAAGTTTTATATGACAGAAGCTATTACTACTGTAGATTTTTCTAGCAATGGTTTTTTTGAATTACCCAGATTATTATGTTGGGGTACCGATGAGAAGATGGCATCTTTTCTCTCTTGAAAACACAGTATTTTATACAAGCTACAGTACACTTTGACTGTGTGACACAGGTAACTGAGCATATAGCAAAGACAACTGTGATAGACTAATAGAGCAGGAAGAGAAAGGTACACTGACTCCCCTTAACAGAAGCAGCAAACCACTTCAATGCAGCAACCTGGGAAAAGTTTAGGAAGCCTGCAATACTTCACACGGACACAAACCTCAAAATTCATATAGAGTTTTGTGAAAAACAAAAGCAGTGAAGTGACAACATCTGGGCTTTACCTTTTCAAAAAATCAGCAATATCATAACGTGAACTAGTATTCATTATTAAAATAAACATAAAGAAGTCTTAACTGACACTTCCTTAACCGAGTGTTGCCACCTTTCAGTCTGCATTGTCAATTCAAAATTTTGATTAAAATTGAAAACATGCTACTTTTCCAATTATATCTTACAAGGAAAGACCGAATTTTTATTGGAAGTTTCACCTATTTTGGGTACCTTTGTAGACACCTGCCATAGTATCAAACAGACTCAACTTTATAGTTCAGTGAACTCCTCATTTGTATCTCAGCAGAACTTTCTATTCAGCTAATAAACGACACAGCCAAAAGTAACTACCTCGGGAATACACAATGCTAAGAATACTGACATGGTCCACTTATGATATACAAGCAACAGAAGGACAGCAGGAGGGTGGGAAATTAAGTATCACAGTTGCTTGTATCAAGTCTGAATAGGATGTAGCAAAATTTCAATGTGCTGCAACACTGGTAGCTACTCTATTAATTTTATTCTTAAAACTGTGGATTGACTGCAAATATGGCAAAGCTGGTAGCATGACAATTCTAAAAGCAAGCAGACATTTATTTTAGATACTCATTCCACATGAGAGTTCACTTTCTCACAACTACCACATTTTATTCTGATATGTTTAATATTGCTGTTGAAAAAACCTACCAGCTTTTACACTGCTTGCACTAAGAATGTTATGTTAGCTTCTAACAGAATAGTAGGTTAAAATTTGTAGATTGCACGTATTTTTCCTTCCAAACATAAGACAAGGCAGAGTAACCACCACACCAAAGAAGATCAACATGATTTGAAAATCATGATGAAATCATAAATTGCCATGATTTAGAACAGAGAATGGGAAGTAATCCAAGATAAGGCAAACCCTTTAACAGAAATTACTGTATGATATTTAGTTAGGTAGTACATAGTTTTTCAATTCATTACTTCAATGTTATTATTCTTATCAAAAAAATCTCCCATTGCCTATTTAAAAGCCTACCTTATAAATAAGTATTATATCTTCTATGTAGTAAATAGTGTTGCTGACCTTCTGAACTTCTACTGCCATGATTTGAGCAAAGAGATCTTGGCTCTGTTTTTGCACTAAAACAAATGATTGCTGACACACCTGACTGTCCTAATGCAGTTCTGTTCTACTGGTTTCAAGATGAAAACATATCCAAAGAGTTAAAGATTACAATTTCTTGTCTACGATTTTAAGTGAGAAACCTCCACAAGACTTGCCATGGAAGCCTCTTACTCCAAAGAGAAAGACTGTATCAACTAAAACTCAACGGTTTCACAAGAATTCTTTCTTAAACAATTTTAAAAAAATTCCACATGTTAAAAACATCTAGTATTGAATAAAATTATTTCAAATAATCTCACATACCTGAGGGAGAATTATGAGCTGAAGCCAAGGATTTGGATTTTGAATCAGAAAGTCGAGAAATGCTATTGGCTCGAGTTCTAGCAGAAACTTTAGTGCTATCTCCTCCTGAAAGCAACCTTGAACCACTTCTGATAATTGCTTCTGGAGTACGAGATGAGGCAGTGCTTCTGGTTATTGTTGCTTCAGAATCACTACGTGCTGATAAAGAGCCAAGTCGAGTTCTGCGAGGTTGAGCGAGTAAGTCTATTCTGGAAATATTTCTCCTCCCTGACGGAGGTTTTGACGTAGAACTTGTAGTGGACACTTCAGAAGCTACTGAAGCCTTATCAGCATCAGCAAGCTCGCTGTCTGAGACTTCACCAAGGCGTGCTCTGCGCAAGAGAGAAGTCCTTGTGGGACGAGGTCTTGGAAGAGTGGTAGATTTACTTGATTGCCCAAGTCCAACAGGAGAGGCTTTTGATTTAGCTGACTTTCCTTCCATCTTGGAATGTAAAAGTTCATCTGCTGAGGCAAAAGGAACTCTTCCATGTGATTTGCCAGAGTAGTTTTCCTGGTCAGATGACAGGATATCAGAAATGGCAGAATGAGGTACACTGGATGTTTGGTCATCATCTGTTAAATCTACTGACGGTTGTCTCATTCTTCCGCTGGACTGCACAGTTTTGCGAGCGTCAGCTCTAGACCCACCATCTGAAGATCGACTCTTAGTTTTCTTTTCCATCTTTTCTCTGGCACTTGTAGAAGATTTTAAAACATCCTTGGAAGGGGAACCAGTGGAACATCTATCTTTATACAAGGTTGTAAAGCTCTTTCGCTTCTGTGTGGATTTTCTTTCAGTGTCACCAGTAACAAGACTGATTGTGCTGGCTGTATCGACGTCTGATTCTGGTGATATGGAATTATCTCTGTTATAACTAGGAGTGTCAGGACCTTCATCAGTTTTATTTTCTTCACGCAATTTAGCTTCAAGGAAAGCCATTACAGCTTCTGTGTCTTTTAAAATGAGTGTTGTATCTATACTGGAATCAGTGTCCATCGAATCACTTCTGTCACGTAACCTGTTTGCAGATACTAAAGGGGCAGCAGAACCACTTTGCTTATTAATGTGAGGAATAAGTTCTATAGGTATATTTGAGCTAGGCTTATCTATAGTAAAGCTACCTTGCCTCACTAATGGTTTTGAAGATTCCTTTTTTTCTCCTCCAAGTATTTTAGGACTTTGTCCTCTAATGATTTCCTCATTTTTTCTTCTTTTTCCCTCAGCCTGCACCAACTTAATTTCTGCTTTATCTGTAACATGTCCAGGAGCATTGTCTTGATTATCCAAAGTTCTGGGTGACATAACAATCTCCTCCCTACCTTTCTCAGCCTGGTTTGCAGCAGATTTTGTAGAGGATAATTTTGAAGATGTCCAGTGTCCCTGCTCCTTTCTTTCTTGTTGTTGAATTTTTGCTAAAGCTTGTTTCACCACTGAAGTTTCTCTGCCAGTTTCAACTCTCTCTTTACTAGAAGAGCTGGGAAAAGAAAAAACTTTGTCTCCAGAAGCTTTGGGTGAAAGACCATTCATAGTTCTGCTTGACTTAGCATCTGAGGCACGAGCTGGAGTTTCTTTCTCCTGAAGTTCAGTGTCTTGCTTTTCACCTATTTCTGACCTCTGATGAGATACAGTTTTTGTTTTCGAGTTTTCATGCACTTTCTCCTCTATGGGAAGCTGTGGAAGTGTCCTCCTCTTCCGCTCACCTTGGCTGGTCAGAGAAGCAGCTGAACCAGCACTTCTAACAGAAATACCAGACTCACTGATGTCTGTGTCTAAAAATGAAAGAGAAAAAAATATTTGAGAAGACATTCAACAGCAAGGCAAATAGAAAGATTAAATGTTTAACACTGCATAAGGCTAATACAACATAAAACAGAACTGAAAAAGTCATCAGTCCATCCTGCTATTCTATGGCAAGATCAATTTTATTTAGACAAGTATAGGTTGAAAACATTTAACAAACTCTTTTAGCCAGCTGAACCACATATACAAAGTTTTTATGATCTCACAGTAGGTTAAAATAGGTAAGAAATCATTGTTCTATCAATCAGCACAGCATTACAACAGGAAGTGGAAAGCAAGTCTTACACTCCTAAACACCTTTAGGATCAGATTTCAAAACTACCAAAAAGAGTAAGATTCTCCTTCTTCCTCCTTACTTGTGTGTTCCACAGCTCGAGGTCTGTCTAATGGACAGACTACAGCCTCTCCCTGTGAGACCTTGCCTCACTCAGACAAGAATCTGCAGTGCTGGGAGACACTTGTCAGCAATATTGAAAAGCCCCACTCATGAACAAAGAATTCACTATGGCTGAGAAAGCAAAAATAATGTTTTTATCCCAAACAAGACACTGTAGTATAAAAATGTATAGAAAATGTATACAAAACGTCAAAAGAATGCAGTACTACTGCTAAAGCACTTTCATTGAATTCTGAGTGTACACAGAATGCTCCTTCAGCGAAAAGCATGGCCATCCTATGGACTGTTGCACCGTGGGAAAGTTTTAGAAACCAAATTTTATTTTTCCACAGTAATGATGACTGTGCCCTCCTTGCTCATTTAAGAAACACAGCAGCTGTGCTGTCAGAAACAAGCCTCTATTACTCAAAGGTGATATAAATTGCTCTATGAATTGCTCTGACTTTGAATATTTGGATAGAAAAAATTCTTTTTGCAGTTCATTTGTCAGCTGTTGCAATGTAATGTGACACACTTAGTAACACACATCTGTCAATTCCCTTTTTGCCAGGAGAGATCTATAAACAACTGCTCTGCATACCCTGTTGGGATTTTCCTATCATGGCTTGCCACCAACACTGGTTGCTGCAAGAATATAAACTGGAGTATGGGGTTTCTCTCTCCGCAAGAATCCTCTAAATAATTAATTGAATATCAACAATCACGCTGTATGTGTACCTGCTACTGTGGCATATGGGGTTACAGGCTTGTGCTCACCAGAAGGCCCCGTGGGAAAGGCACAGCTGCGGGCTGGACCGGTGGAAGCTGGTTGAGGGGGGAGAGGCAGCTGAGTGACAGTTGGAAGTGAGATTGTGATTGGCTGGAAGAACGCGCGGACAGCATATGAACGGGAAGCTGATCGGGGGATAGGACGCGTGGACAGCAGCACTGCAGCTGTGCCAGCCAATGGGTGCCCTTCTGCTGTTAAATTGTGTTAGGCTTCGGCTGGGCTTCGGTTGTGTTTGGTTGAGATTAACGGTATAAAGAGGAGGCGATTTTTGGCAATAAACGGATCTTCTCTGGACATACAAGGGGGTCTGTCGTCTTTGTTCCTCATTGCTACATGCTACTTTCTATCCATGCTCTTCAATCTATCTTTTCTCTTTGCAGCGTCACACCTTTGATGAAGAAAGCAGAAGGACTCACAGCTTTTTTCTCTGTAATCTATGTTAAGACACCGATTTGAGAAGCAATAAGTACCTCTGAAATCTAAGCAAGGTTTTCTAATTCCAGGACTGTTTTTCTCCTTGAAAATGATGAAACAAATTGAAGGTTTAATGAAAATCAGTATGATTGCCTTCTGTGAAGATTGACTTCTCTAAGACATGCCTACCAGATCAAGTATTTTATACATATATAAGCATGTAACTTGCTTCTTGGTGAATTTCAAGCAGCCTTCAGTAAAAAAAAGGCATGGAGTTGTTCAGCATCATATTTGGCTATATACGTATTATGTGATGTTTAGATACTAAGATTTCTAAAGAAGATACAGGCATCTAAGTGAACATGACACATTTTGTGACTTGGTTTTTAGATGTACATACCAAATTTTACTTTTATTACACCTTTGGTGCTTGAATGCTTGATTTCCCTTCTAGTATTTTAGAATTCTTGCAGTATGGATATGCACTACACAATAGTTGCTTCACTTCATCTCTCATCTTAGTTTTTATAATGGTAAAAGAAGCCTCTATCTCTCCAAAGAAGATGTTAGGTAGTGCCTCACCTCAAAGTGATCATTTAAAACAATACAGAAAACAAAAGACCACCAAAGCTCCCGATTAACCACCCAAAGGATCAGTCTCAATAGCTACGATTTTAAGTGCCCTGAATGTACACACCCAATCCTTTCAAATAGTGCAAAATTTGCTCTTGATTTCCCTTATTCTGTATTTATCAGATAACTTAATTTTTCCCCTTTCCATCTCCTTTGACTTTTAGTATCCTAGGGAAAGTTCAATGCTTATGAGGGGAGGAAAAGCTACAACAGAAGCAGCAGTCACTGGTAAGAATTCTTTCATGCATTGATGCAGAAGTTTGCATTATGCAACATCAAAAGCAAAACTTCTTTGTAAAACTCCTCCCAAAGATGAGCACAACCTCTAAAGTGAAATTGGCAGGAAGAAAAAAGCAAAAAAGAAGTAAGATAAGTAACTTGTTTATAGTCAAGAGTGCAGATGTTAAAGAATAAACCAATTATAAACCAGAAATGTGAATAATAAAACTACGGCGAGACGTAGCCTGAACATCTGGCACTGACAAGAAAGGGAGATAAGGTTGTTCATTGCTAAGGAGAAGGTTTCAGGGTTTTTCAAGAAATATAACAGGTCCTCTGCATTTCCAAGATAAGGAAGGATGCTATGCTTCAGCTGAAGTCTCTCAGGTTGGATTGTTTAATAATCATTACACTGAAGTCCAATTTAGACTAATAAAGATGTAAGGAAAGAAACATACTATGCAGACCAACCCAAACTGTATTTAAGTGGAAGTTTCTCTATATTAAACAGTTTATAAACTCTCCTGTTTTAGTAACATTCAGTGTAACTGCCACTCAACTGCTATGCTAGACACCACTACTGTTGAGCTCGTTTTTACACTGTTTCTGCTCAATGAAACAGAAGAATTTCATGTGAAAATGAGGCATTAGGAGTAAAAAAGCTGCTCAAGTACAGTATATAATCATTCTTTTCTCCCTTTCACAGGTTTTTTCAGCATAAATGATGACAACAAGAATAGTTTTTAATACCATTTTCTAATGGAGCAGGCACTGAGGACTCCAATCTCATGTCATCTTGGTCATGACGTGTGTGATTAGCAGCCAAACTGGCCCACTGCGATACCCAGCGTTTACCTCCAGGGTTAGCAGAACCTTCCTAAGAAAGAAAAAAAAAGCAGAAGAAAAATTATAACTTCGATAAAAAGCATGCCATCTTTCCAGGTTTTTCCTGATTAGGTATGTCAGACACTATTTTCCTGGAGGAAGTTGAAAAAAATAGTTTTCCTCAATAAATTTTAGAGTCCCCAGCTCTACAATGGCAAACAAACAAACAAAACCTATACAGCTGCAGAATCAGTACCAAAGAAACAACAGTTCCTAGTGCAGTGAACTTTTAAACATCAGAACCTATATAAAATATATCAGAACATGTGCTAGTTCTAAGATCAGGTTATTTCAGTCCTTAGCTCAGAAGTGCAGGAAAAGAACGTGGGGTGTAGGGGTGTGTTAAAAAATTAAAAATGTGCTTCAGGAAGACAAGAAAGTGACATTTTACCGGTTTAGAAGACCCTCTTGTCCAGATGAAATATTGTATTTACTTCATTATAGAAAGACTACCTTAAGGACTGAAAGAGTAAGATAACTTATGATGGAAAGGAAAGGAAGCTCAAATTATTTGTCTGGCCTAAACAAAAAAAGAAGCAAAGATTAGTTTTAAACCATCCTACTGAGTAACAGTGAAGTCAAGGTCATCAGTATTTTACAATTTTTTTGCTGCTAAACCAGATAGGAAATTAATTTAGTTTCTTGATGGCAAGCCTTTTGAAATCTTGAAAAATTTTAAAACGTAAGAAAAGCATAGAATTAAACCATCTTCTTGTGTTACCACAGCATATTTTTTCAAACCCTGATTTCTAAATACAGTGCAACGTTACTGTCATATCAAATATATTACAGTCTCTCTTGTTTACATCTCCAAAAAATGTCACTAGCTCTGCTGCATCTTCAAATCTTCACACGGTATTCAAAATGCTGGTTTTTGCCTAACGCCTTGACCACTCTTGGGTTCTAGTCTTTCACCAGGAAACAACACTATACATTTTATAAAATTTATTTAGCAGAAATAGAATGGTGAACAATGTCACCTATTTTACAACAATTTCTTTCAAATTAAAAGTTACTCAGATATTTGAAACTCAAATTTATGATCTTGAATTTCTCCTGATTAATGCAAACAAGTGCAACATAACAAATCTCTTCCAGAATACCATGAATGTAGTAAATCAGAGATGCAGCAGGTAATTTGTTTGAACTATTATACAAATTTCCATATTTTTAATTTATTTTTTAGAATCAAAATGTTATAAAATTCAAGTCTAACAACAGCAAAGGAAGGCAGTTCAACGTTTCTGTTATTTATGGGCATTTCTTAAGACAATGCAAGGTGCCAGTAAGAATATTACAAAAACACACAGCATTTATGAACTGACAACTAATGAACCCTCATTTTTCTTTCCTATCACTAAACCTTCTTTTCCTGTCTGTACTAGTGAACTTCTATCCAATAAAACAATTAATTATAGCCAAATCCAAACATGACAGATGTCCCAATCATCTTTGAGACAGAAAACTTCAACTAGTTCCTTCTGTACCACCTAACCAATTTCAGAGATACAGATATGTGACAGAAATCTGAATTTTACTTCACAGTGGAGAAACAGATTAAGACTTTGCAGATTAACTGCAGCAAAGCAACATGATGAAATTATTTTTCTCTGAATGTAATTACCAAAAAATAGTTTCTACATAACAGTGAATGTAAATGTGTGCTTTGCCAGCTCTCTGTGTATACAAGCACAAACAACAAGTAAAATACGCAGTTTCTTTTCATAGTAGTCTAAGCACATCCAGAAAGTGTAAGGTTTATAAAGCACATATCTAAAAAGTCATGTTCAGTTATCCTAATGTTCTTCCTATAACCCATATCAATTTGCATCTTACAGGCTCTCAAGAAAGCAATCCTTCCAATCTTCTCTTGAATACAAGAAGGATTTCCTTGTCTTTCAGAAAAGCTGGGTTTACCTATGAGATACCAGCTTTTTAACTTCATGTTAAATCTGCTTTCTCCTATGCTTATTGCACATACAAAGTCAATAGGAGTAATAAATCTTTGGAAAATGTACCAATGGATTTCTGTGGTCTTATGATTTAGCCTGAAGATTTAGGGCTTCAGGCTTCACATCTGAAAAAAATCCATAGCACACACACATTACACCTGAAAGCATCTCCAGTTCTTGGCATTTCAGAGCACAATAACAGGTTTTTTAAAATAAATTTCAGCAAGGTGAATCAAATTAATAAAAAAATAAAATGTCTTTTCAGATACATAACTCCAGTCAGTTCAAGCTGTAAGAAACATATTACGCCATCTTTTCATAAACTGCTGTCTTGAAAGCAGTTCTCCCCTCCTCACTCTACCTGCTTCAGAACCATATTCCTCTGGGGTGATGATCTTTTTACAGATTTCCATACATGATTTATTTACAGCCAATGTCTTCAAGTTATTCCTGGAACAACACTGATGCCTACCTTAAACAGTTCTTTTTTTCTTCTGTTACACTTGCTCCCTTTTTACATGAAAACCCAGCAACTGTACCCATCTCAGCTATTACTTTGCCAGACTAATTGAACAGCACTGATCTGTTCTCGTTAGGTAAATCTCCATTCCCGTAACAATCTGAGTAGACTTTGTACCTTCTCTAGACTTCTATCCACCCTTCTTGACCAAGAATGGTAACAACTCTAGTGCTACTATTACAGGCAAAGCTTCAACGTGGGAATAAACACTGCCCTTTTCTGCTGATAATACATTTCCCAGGTATCCAAGGGTTCTTGCCTTTTCACAACCCTATGATGTTGGTGATACATCGGCCTAAATCTCAGTATAGCATCTAAGTTCAAATGAAAATTAAGTATCAAACTTCAAACTAAACTGATTATTCTACAGGACAGGAAATTACAGTAAATTGAGAGGACAAACAAAAGGAAAATACAGCCTCTAAATACTCCACTTCTAAGAAGCAATATAGCAAATATTTACATGAATGAAATTATTAAATATTCAGAATTTCAGTAGTATTATTCATCTGATCTTCAGTGGGAAAGAAAGTAGGCATTCAAAACAGCAAAAGGAACATTGTAGTCAATGGCACTGATGACCTTGAAGATGAAGAACCAGGTTTCTGAGCTTTAGTCTTACCAAAAAAACCCAAAACAACCCCAAACCAACCAAAACCAACCAAAACCCAGAAGCATATCAAACACAATCTTGATAAACCATTATATATAAGAACTGTGTTTAGCACAGACAACTGACCACTGAAAATTAAATGGAAGCTGGATGGATAACTTATAGCCCAATGCCTGCAGTATTTTTATTAACCAAGCTCATATGGTCAGAACAAATAATAATAACAACAACAATAGTATTCTCTTTGTTCTCTATTTACTGAATTTTGTTCTTAAATCACACTTACCTTGGTTGGCAAGTGGCAGCTTATAATACAGAAAATAAAAACATTTAAATATTTTAAATAGATGGATTTCATATTTTCATTGCCTATATGTAATCACTGAATAGGCAAGAACCAGTGCATTCAGGCTCAGTCCAACTGTGTCAAGACACTCACTCTGCATTTTATTTTATTTATGACACACACTACTCCAAAGTATGTAGACTGTTATATCAAAGAAAAAGCTGAGAATTTCTTTAACAAGAAAAGCATTTCCAAGCATTTTATTCATGATACTTCACAAGCCCTGTACAGCTAAGATATTTAAGTTCAGAATAAGCTTTCAACCCCCAAAGTGACTGTAGATGACCCTGTCCTGCCTTGGCAGCAGAACTGGACTGGATGGTCTCCAGAGGTGTCTTCCAACCCTAACTATTCTGTGATTCTGTAAAACTGTTTTTATAAAATCTTTGTAATTTCCCAGGCCATCTTTTCCGTCTTCTTGAATAGAAATATCTTAGATTTTTATTCTTTGCTTTTTCTATGCCAATCATGTTCTGAATTCACCTCATTCTGCTAAATGATCTACAGGAGTAACTGTGATGGACAGCTGGAATAAGATCCACCCACAACCTGAGTGGATGCAAAACTGCAACACTGAGCTACCCTGACATTACCTGACTGTTTAGCCAAGATCTTCAATAAGGTTTATAAACTTATGATCTGCAGCTCAGTAACGCAGTAAGTCTTCCAAAACCCACAAGCAGAAAAGTTTGTATATGAGAACATGACCCACATACTTTACAAATCAAACACATTTGCCTCTCCCTTTCCTACTGACAAAACAAACTGAGTGCAAGTTTTGGTAATAAGACTTCAAATGTAACAATCTTCTCTCAGTTGTTATCCTTATGATTGTTTTCCCATTATTTCTCTATAAAAGACACCTCAAATTTTCTAAACTAGTTTCTCTTTTACTTCTACATATCTATCAACAAACTTCTACTTTTAACTTTCTCTAGTAAGCTTTCTTCCACCTTCATCTGTCCTCAACTCTTCTCACACTAATCTTTTATCCACGTTGCTTATGTCAGTTTTGCTCCTTGACTTACCGAATACTTTTCATTTTTTTCCCCATCATCATGCCTTGTAATATTATTTTAAATTATGCTAATAACCTACTCTCTCTCACTATATAAAGACCTTTTAATGTAGCAAAGCAGTCACAGTAATAAAACAGCAGAATTCTTGTAATTTCAACATAAATCAAAGTGAGTTTTAGTATGTCATTGCCAGAAGGTTTCTTAAACCTGACATATGATTGCAGAAGTAGTCTCAGTCTTGTAAAAACAAAGCCTTTTATTTGCAAAATTGACACCTGAAAAGCACAATTATATTCATAAAATGAATCACATATTCTTCTTCTGCTTATGGAGTTATAAAAGTGGAAAAATAGCAATACTCTTGAAAACGGATAAGGCACAAAAGAGCTGAGTGCTGCAAAAGGCATTAAAAAAAAAGAGAGAAAGAATGTGGTCATAGATTTGTGTAAAGAAGCAAGGTGAAAAATCTTCCACAGCCTATGCTGTGTGGCAATACTTCACTTGAAGCTGTAACCTTAGAGAAGCGAGTCAAAGGTACTAATCTAGACACAGTGACTAGTGTCAAGTGTCTCAAGACTTAGTGTTAGTGTCTCAAGACTTCACAGTAGCTAAAATATAACCATGATAAAACATACCTCTAGAAGAAACAGATTTGTAGATACTGAAATCAATGTATTTGCATGGCAGGAACACAAAGTAATACTTTAAGCCCTTGATATATTAAAAAAAATTGCTTATTTATAAAGTTTGATAAATGACAGGATCATGCTTCAGAAACAGTTTGGCCAAGGGAAGTAGAAGTAAGTGTTATGTGTTTCATTACTGTTACCAGTTGATTCTGCTCCATTGTGATCCTGTTCTGTTCCAGACACATTTCAAGCTAAGTTTATCCATCAAAATGATATCAGAATGTCTCCCAAGATTTCAATATGAAATCCGATCAATATCTAGCTTGTGTGCATATTCTAAGTCATATATAAAGCCAGGCATTTTCCTCTCATTAATCTTTCACCAACTGATTAAGCTATACTGCATCTGAATGAACTAATATAAGTGACTTGTGGTGAGTGGCACCTCACTGGAGAACTTAAACTGTGAATGTAAAAACCTAAAGCCCTCTGGCTTCAGAGAAAAAATCTGAAAAGTATTATCCACCAATTTTTTCCTAGCTGACTTTGTAACATGCATTATATGCACACATCTTATTTCTGAATTTTAATATAGTTACTTGCTTTGGGCTATAAAACATAATCAGCTTTTCCTCAGTTACGCTGCAGAACTTCCATGAAGTGTATACTGTGCAAAGTTATGTTGTTGCAAGGAAACTTCTGCTACATTTCCAGTACACTGGTGTCAGTGCACCTAGAAGGGTAGCCAAGTTTTAAAACGCCTCCGCAATGTAATGTGCCTGTCTTTCATAGAAAAGCTTGGATAATGCAATAGAGGCCTAGGAGAAATAAAATACTTATAGATCTGAGTTAATCTTTTCCAGGCAAGATTTTGTTTCCTGTTTAACACTTACTGGTCAGTTCTTAGTGCTCTCTTTTAGTGGAAGAAAAAAGAAGACCGTCAAAAATTAAATTCTACCTCTGTGTCAAGAAATCCAGTTGTACTCAGTGGTCTTTTTTCTTCCAGCACTACTGTAGCAGAATTTATAGCCCAATCTTTTACTAAATCTTTCTGGTTCTCGTTGATAACAGGCCTATTATAATCCTGGCTGTCATCCACTCCAAATACCTGAAAATGAAACAAACCATTACATTCATTAACCCAATACCATCCTTATGCAATGTTCAATGTTAATGGATGGATGGTGGCATGCTGGATAGTGAGTATAAATAAGTTTTACTGTATTATGCTTATCTGTCACCTTGGTGCAATCTACAAATTAAACAGAAAAAACATCTATAGCAATTTTAAAAAAAAAGTGGAAGTCTACATCAACATTGTGAAAATTCAAGGAACTGCTAGTTGGAATGGTCAGATATGAAAAAATGACACTTTGATGAAAGGAACAAAAGATAAAAGCAAAATCATTGTAAAACCCATTTTACCAATTAAGGGAAAACCCCAATAACTAGACACCAAACTAAACACCAAATATTCAGATTTTTGCTATTATCTAATGAGAATAAGAAATACAAATGCTTGCATTTGCTATTAATATGCTTATTGAATTATTTCTCTAATACAAACAAAATTTCAGTTTTTCAGTTGTCAGGGACTTAGCAGATGTTTAAAGTCTACCAGGTCTCATGAACCATGCTGACCCATCTCACCCAAGATGTGACTTGGCATAGTTCTTTTACTGCTGTTTCCTAATGATGCTTATAATCTCTTCTGCTTATGCCAGAATAATGTTCCCATGGCATTTTAAAAACATTGCTCAGAAAAAAATACTAGAAAAACATTATTAACAAGGCAATTCAGTAATAAGAACTTTAGTAGGAGAACCACCATTTTGTTTGTCAAATTTCTCATAAGCCACAGAAAACAAGGAATATGAACTGCTTTCAGAATTGATGTATAATCAAAGATATTTTAGGAAATATTTTGTATCTTGGAAACATCCAATTTATAAAATTTGCAAATGTCTGCCTAAGAAATAAATTCACTACTTTACTACTAGGGACTTAGACATTAAAAAATTACAGAATAAAATGAACCTCCCACACACATTAAAATTGGTTGCCAAAAAGCAACAGTAAACATCAAAAATTGTTTTGTCATCTTCACAGATGTTATCCTCCTGTAACAAACACTACTAGTGCAGAATAGGAAAAGGTGTACAAAATTCTTTTTTCTCCAAAAGTGTACTGTAATTCAGTTTTGCATAGCAAAGCTAGAGGACTGGTTTATTACAATTCTGAACAAGGTTAGTGTCTTCAAAACGGATTCACCACTAGATGGCCACAAACCATAATGCTGTCAGCTTCTGAGAAGCAGACAAAGGAAAAAATAATAGTTACGCACCCTGTCATTCAACTCCTTATGCTCTTCTAAATGTACACGAAGACCTTGCTACAGCATTACTACATTTAGACCTGAGGAAATTTTCTCAAACGCACTGGATTTGTATTTTGCTCTCATGAGAAAAGCCTGCTTTCCTGACATCTTAAAATTCAGGCAGTGCTCCCCAAATTTTCAATTTATACAAAAATCGCATCTCGAGTCTCTGGATTAGATGTTGCTTAACAGTATTTACAAAATATTTGTTTTCTTTTTTTAAAAAATAGAGTGTTATAACTTAAAATTTTGCTTTCATGATATACTTTTGATTTGTATAGTTGTAGCAATTTTTGAAGATAGAAACCAGCTACCACCCACTGACTCCTTTCTTTGAAAATATCACTATTCTGCAGACACTTTTCTTCGTGTACTATAGTTCCACTGATTACAGAATTTTACGTGTTCTTTTAAATGAAATGAAATTCTGGTATTATCACATAAGCCCCAGAAGGAAAATATGAATTCCACACTTCCCTATCTAATCAGGACTACAGCAGCAAATTGCTGCCTGTAAATTGCTTCATTTTATCTGACAGCACATTCATTTACCATGTCAAATTTTTTTACCTGTATCAGAAATAACGCTTCTTTCAGTCTTACCTTTTCTAGTACTGAACTCCTGTTTAAGCAAATTTGATTATTCTTCTTCTATTCCTGAAATTACTACAAAACCAAATTTGAATATTGCCTATTTTTTTGCTGTGGAAGGTAATATGGATATCACCAAGAGTCAAGTAGTAGCACTCCTAGTGTTCCTTCTCTCTATACAGTGGGGATATCAGGAGAGATAAGCAAAATATTTGGGGACAGTATTACTAGAAAGAAAAGCAAAACATCTTCTTCAGTAGAAGTATATTTTTGTACTACAATGTCATTCTACATTTGATATGTGCATGCACCTGTCCTAAGTTCCACTGCTATATAACTGCAAAGCTCCTCCTCTCACAAGAAGAGATGCATGTCAGTCCGATGTAGCCCAAAGACTAAATTTCATATAAAAAACCCCTTGAAAAGATTGTTACTAACACATAATTAAGAGTTCAAATACTAAAACTATTCAAAAGATAAAACAACTCATGTTAAGTATTTGACAAAATTTAGATCATTTCTTCCACGCCTGTCACACACCTGCAGAAAAGCAACAGTATCAGAATTTCAGGATTAACCAATCCACATACTCCATTTATCAAATAATGAGAATATACCCTCAACAGAAACGCCATGAATGCTTCTGCTGGAAATCATCTCTCTACCATTTAGATAATGCAATTTGTACTTTCTGGGTTGCTACAATATGGTACGTCTGCAAACAGTGGGCTGTTGTGACTGCAGCCTGAATGCATAGAGACTTGTACCTTCCTACAAAGACTAGGTTACATTTTTCAAGGCTTCCAATTCTTTAGATGTTTCTGTTCTTTAAATAGCTTCATGACTATAAAGTCATTTAAGGGAGGTCTAGGAGATAATCAAATCAAGATAATTCTGAGGAAATGCTGATGACACATATTGCTGCATCTCTCACCTATTTAGACAAAAAGACTGAAGTTTCTTTCTGTAAAGCTTGTATTTGTAAGAAGCAACTATGAAATGTATTTTGATTAACTGTGTCTTGGGGAATAAAAAGATGAAGACACGTTCTGCAATCAAGAGAGATGTGGACACATTGAGCTGTTTGAAAACTGAGAAGCAAGCCTTTATTTTCGATAAAGGAGGTAAAATAATTCTACGTATTCTATGTATGTGACTAACCATCACAAATCACACATATCCATCACACAGTTGTCAATGAAAAAGAAGTTTCCTAAATATTTTACACTTTTTTAATAGCACTGTAAACAACAGGGACTTTCACAATACCCTGACCTTGCATTTTTTGAGGGAATCTGGGGAATGAGGAGTAACGTAAAAAGAATAAATAAATATAAAGAACAATTCCTAGAAATATTAAAAAACCAACAATACTAATGTTGGTTTGGGTTGTTTTTTTTTTTAACAGGTGCAATTTAAAACTGGAACTACCAGAGAAAGATATTTCCAAGGTATCAGCTTCCTATAAGCAATCATTCTGGAAAGCTGAAAGTTTTTTGCCCTGCTCTGACCTATTGTTTATTTTCCTGAAATTGTATTTTAGCAGGAAGATTACATTATTCCATTCTGATTGTTTCAAGTTTCATGAAGTTACAGAACAAAAAACCAGGATGAAAATTTTCACAGAAACCCTGAAAGTTGACTGACACGGAAAAATCTAGACACCCCACCAATCTGCACCATTTCATGGGGTTCTTGCAGGGTCTATGACATATGGCTATAATGGTAGAACAGACACAAACATGGTATAAACTGTGGTGGTGGTGTTTAAAAATACCTACTTTATTGTTAGGAAGCATGAAACAATTTCCATTGCAAATCAGGTCATTTTGAATGGCAAGGGAATCATGACACGCTGTAGAAAGTCAAGACCTCTCTACGAAATGTTCTCAACATAATTTTGTTTAACCTGCAATCCAGCTGGCCTCTTAAGCCAATGGATTAACAGGTGATACAAGTGAGACATTGTCTAACTGGGGGAGCTCAGCAGGGGCCACCAAGACGGCCAAGACTAGGGCATTTTACTTGTGGGGAGAGTCTGGGGAAGCTGGACTTGATCAGTTTGGAGATGGGAAGGCTTTGGGGTTACCTAACAGCAGCCCCCCAAGTACTATGGGGAGCGTATCAAGGTGACAGCCAGGCTCTTCACAGCGCTCCACTGCACAGGGACAAGGGACAACTCATGTAAATGGAGACAGGCTATAGAGAAAAGTTTTTTCACTCTGAGGACAGTCAAGCAAGCTTGCCTAGTCTCTGCCCACGTGGGGCATGAAGACCCAAACAGATAAAGTCCTGGGCAACCTGGCTGACCTCAAAGCTTCTTTGAGCAGGGGGTCGGACTAGAGATCTCCTTTCCAAGTCCCTTCCAGCTTATGTGATTCTATGCTCCATAATAACAGTGATCATATGTAATAACTTAGCATCTCAGGTCTTCTAGTGCAAAGTCTTGAGAAAGCCCCAAGTATCCTAGAGGAGCAGGGAAAAGGTGAGCTCCTGGCACATACTTTCCAATTTCAAAGCACTGAAATAAGTCCTCCAAAGATCCCCTAGGATACTCCATTTACATTCTGCAGTTCACCCAGAAGAACAAAAGGACAAACAGGCAGGCTAAAACTACAGCAAGTCTCAAAGCACTATCTTGTTACTTGCTGGAATGCAAAAATACAGAAAATACAGAAAGCAAATGTGCAATAACTAATGGCAAAACAATTGTAGCTTAATGAGGATATTCACAAATTTCACGACTTTATAGCAGCAACAGTTTTTCCAATATTCTGAGAATATAACCTTATGCACATTAACCAGTAATTTTAAAATTCTTCATCCAACCAAATCCAAGAATTAACAAAATCTATCTAACATGATAAAAGCAAGAAGCAAATCTTGTAAGAGGTACTGGCATATTTTTGGAGACAGCATGAGTTACAGGACCAAGTCTGAGCACATGCCTTGGTCTCTTTGGCAAGGGCTAATTTTGTAGAAAGCGGAGTACTGTCTTTTAGCAGGTCATATACACTGCCCTGTGACAACAGCTCATGACTCAGAGTTCACCTGCTCATCACCATAGCTGCAATACAGCTCTAACACAAGCTTTAGTGATCAGGAATTGGTCTTGTTCACTCTCCCTTCTCCCGCCACAAAGTAAATGAATTAGTATTTTTTATAGCATAGATGAACTATACTAGAGGTGAACATAATGACTTTAGAACTAACTATCAAGACGATTCTTTAAAACCACAGAAGTCAATTTTCTTTCTTGATATGTGCAATACTTTCAAGAAATTAAAATAAAAACTGGTCAGAAAAAAATAATGGCAACAGAAACCATTTTCTTCTGAATCAAAAGGAAGACAGTGGTTTGCTAAACCTGTCCCCCCCATACCCACAATCCTCATCTGATGTTCTCCATATGTGCTTTTCATAAACTTTAAAGTTCTTGACAAAGAAAATAATCCAGTTGTATCTCATTTAGACACTTTTCAAAGTTCATAATACCTGGACTTTATATTTGCTTTACCTTTAAACTATTTCACGGTGTAAGAAGATCACACTGCAGTTCTACAATACTATAATTATTCAGTACTTAATGACCACAGAGCTAGTTCCTTGTCCAAATCATTACTGGAGATACTGATATAAACAGAAAAGAAGTATAATTTGAGATTTTAATAGATATGTTCACTCAGTTTTATAGTAGATTACGTATATTAGAATGGAAGATTTGAAGAATCCTATCTAGTTTTAAAATTTTTAGTTTACAATGTCTCCCCAATAATCTTACTGCTGAAGTCTTAATGAAAAGGATATACAGTAATTACCAATAATATCAATAAAATTAACAGAAAACCAACAAATAAATAGTAAGAATTCCAGTCACAATTCCTGTTCATTAATGATGGTATTTGAAAAGTGAAATTATTTCAATAGTCAGGGACGTAATCTAGAAACATACTCGAAAAAGATCGTGAGTTCAATGCTATTAATTTCAGTGTAGGCAATCTGTATAAAACGAACAGAAGGAAACCCAATGACAAGAAAGACAAAAGGGAATTCAAAGATGAACAGTTGAAAAAAAAAATCAAAGCAGAGCAAAGGTAAGGGTCAAGGGGCTACACTGTACAGTGCATTAAAGAAGGACCATGGCAAAATAAACAAGGAAAAAATTATTTAATTTGAAATAAGGTATTTGTCATTGTAAAGTGATGAGAATGCAAATTATGATAGCAATTACATTTCATAACCTTTTAGGGGAAAGGAAGATGATGAAGATATTTGATTGTAACAGAAGTTAAAAGTAGATTTCAGAAACTGAGCGTGAACTGATAACAGTCAGACCAGCAGAAAACAAATTTAAAAAAAAAAAAAAGGGAAGAAGAATGTTTTTGGAAATACAAGCAGGATTTCAGGATTTGAGTAGTTTGGGAGTACTAAGAAAGAAGAAATTGTAAATAAACCACACTCAGAGGATGACTGATGGATGGTAAGAGAGGATTCCAGAGAGCAAGGAAATGGAAAAGGCTTCAGATCATCTTGGCAATGCTGCATTTAGTGTTCAGACTGAGCTCCTGACAGTTCTTCAACAGAAGGTAGTTCAGGCATTCATAATATACAGTAAATTGGCCATTAAAAGTCAGTCATTGATCACAGAGAAGAGACAAAATGCAAACATTTTTTTCCCACCTTTCTGAAAGTGAGATAAGAGTACAATACCTCAGTTCACTTTGTGTTTAGCTACTGCACGAACTTTATTTTACCAAGCTGCTTCTGAGGGGTTTCATTTTAATAGTCTTTGCTTGTTCTTGGCAGTTATCCTGGCCATCCCAGGCAAACAGACTGTGTTCTGTGCAGGGCATATCTCATGAATAGCCATGGATTTCCACAGAAGCTGTTTACGTCATTTTAACTCTATACTGAAGTTATAGAATCAGATGCAAGATGCTCTGGTATAAAAGAAGCCACATAAGCAAACGAAAAGGGTCAACGTGCCAAGTCTAAGAGCTTCCTCTTACCAGACACCAGTTACATATTTACATGCATACATATTTTGTCCCTGTTTGCTACTGTGAAGAATTCATCTTCTTTAGGATTCCAAATTAAAAAGGAAACAATAAGTTTAGAGGCTGTAAAACTCCTTTCCTCACAAGAAGAAAAGATTATAAACATCCTCTGAACTGTTGACAAAATTTTTAAGCTCAGATGATTGGATAGGCTTTGACTGGTCTACTGCTTTTTCAGCACTATATTCATAAAATAGTCATTCTGCAAGCAAGACACTCAGTGGGACTCAAGGCATTTCTCTCAAAGAAACTGCTGAAGCAATGGTAAAAGCAATTAAACCCCGAGAGTGTGAAAAGACAGGAGACCTGAAAGTGATTTTCTGAAAATAGATATAGCTATATCTTGGTTCCTTAAACAGCCATTGAAACATACTGAGATTTTTTTTTTCTCCTAACTTACTCCCTGCCTGTTGATTCTTTTCAGGCAGTTTTTCCATTTATAATACTGAAAAAATTGCCAAGAGGAGTTCCATAACATGTATGTTAACTCCATAACAAGAAGAATTATAACAATAACAATCTGCAAGATAATTGATATATTTTTAACAACAAGATCTGGTATAGAAACTTTATGGACACTTAAAACAATAACAATAAATCATTTAAAAGTAAACACTCCTTGAAAAACACATTAGCCATTATTATAACATAGTATGAACAGATACACCCTGTGAGCAAAAAGACTAAGGAGATTCCATTTTATAATAATCACCTTTCAGAACAGATTCCCATTCATATCCATTCCCAGAAAAAAAAAAAAAGTCAAACCAAACTGAAATAAGTACCATCATGAGCAGAAAGACCTAGAAAATAAAATTGGAAAATGCACTGTCTACAGTGCACACCAATGTAGTTTTCCCTCCATAATTACTATTTCAAAATTTTAAAGAGGAAAGAAGAATCTCTCTCAAGATTGTGTCAATAGAGTAAGATTTTATGTATACACATTGCACAGTATATAATCAAATAAAATCCAAGGGTGATAGTCTGCACATTAAAAACAAGATCATTACTATTAGGGCCTGTCTATCTACATAAACAAAGACTTTAAAACATCTAGAATATGGAGTTTGCATTGAAAACAAAATCATTACATGGTCACAGTAAGTCTGAAGATGGCAGAAGGATGGATTGGAGTTTGATTTTGATACATTTTTTCAAGTCTTCTGCTTGGGAATCAATATGAATCAGTTGAATCAGTTGAATTTGCGATCTAAACTTACTTTGCTGATTAAGAAATCAATTATCTATCAGGAAATTTAAATGAAAATAACATAAGTCAAGTAAAAAATTTGGGGACCAAAGAAAAATTTAAGCCAGATGTTCCCGTATGTACATGAACTGCTATAACATTCCAGACTTCCTGGTTAGCTGATATGACTTGAAACACTCATATAGCCTCAATTCTATTCCATCCCTTCCCTTCCCACACATGCAATGAAGAGCTTATGTCTGCTATAGTAAGTTCTACAAAATACTTCCGTTTTTAAATACCCTAAAGTTAAAGTGGCTGAAGAAGACAACAAAAAACCCTACACAAAACAAACAAACAAAGAGCCCTCAAGAAAACCCCCAAAGAACTTGCAAAAAAATCACTGAGTTGCTTTTTATTTACTGCAAAAGCCTCAAAGTATTTAATATTCCAAACACATGCAGAATTATTTGCACATTCATTTATTAATATTTATTACTAGCAGTACTTTGCTTTATTGAAAAAGGAAAGTCATTAGCATGATAATTTGGTCTCTTTATATCAACAAAAAAGGAAGATGAACTGCAGAAGCATCATTTTGAATTCTTTCATCCACTGACAGACTTACCTTTTCTCTGGCATATGAAGATTTTTTAATGTGATATGACTGCTGAGAACAACTTTCTTCTAATAAATTTGATATACTTAAAAAACGTAAAATGGATAGAAAATTTACAACTCAGAGATAAAAAGAAAGCAATTGCTAAGTGTTAATAGAAAAAAGCACTGAACCCATCTAAAGAGCAGAAAGGCTGGATGTAGAGGAAAAACAAATCCTACAACTGTGCCCCATTTACTCGTGTATTTTACACGGTAAAAGTAACACTGAAAACATGTTTTAAATTAAATCAAGATCTTGAATTTGTTTTATTTTGTACTCATCTATTAGCTACAACAATAAGACCATTATTCTCCTAGAAAGAGTTGTGGCTTTCTGACGCTATCTGAGTAGAGGATATTTTATGCCACATATGTTCAAGGTGGGCTTCGTGGTATATAAGAGCAGCTTGCTTTCTCAACATTGATGAAATTGCTCTCAATGGCCATTTTAAAAAGAGCTCTACAAGTATAAAAAGAGATCATCTATTTTTTCCTCATGTTATTAATATATTTGTTTTCTAAACCCTAGCCTACTAACCAATTCATATTGCTCTATGAATTTAAGTGACATTTGAACACCTGGATGCAGAAATATCACTGGCTCATGAAAGGACTTTTAGGAAGCAACATTTAGTGCTATTTTTCAAGTATTCTCTATTCATAAAGAACATTAAGACACAACCATACATTTCTTCTTGCATCTTCTTTTAATGTTTACAACTGAAAACTATCTGCATATGTACTCTATTTTTTCATCCTAAAATATAATGTTTAAAAAAAAAATTCTTGCAAATTTGAAAGTTGTATAAGACACAAGCCATAATGTGTTTGAAACCTTTCATTTTAGGTACGTAGCAGACATTCACCCCAAGACAGGAGTGACTGCAGATCTATGATTACACCTCTCTGTTAGGGAAAACAAACAAAATTAAAAAGCTTTTCTCTGTTGCTTATGAAATGTCTTCCTCTTTCTTTCTAATAATGCATTTTTCTCACATTCTTTTCTCAAAAGTCAGGCTTTAAAATAGTTGACAAATAAAGGTTCTGTCATTTGCTATTCTACTCCTTTTCTGCTGTAGTGACAATACTTTTTTCTTAGAGGCTGAAAGAGCACCAGAGGAAGAACTGGATCCTTAGCAAGCTAAATGAAATGAAGATGCTGAATAAGCAGGACAGCATCATTTCTGGATTCCTAAAATCATTTCACACAACCATCTATTTTTCTTGAAACTATTTCCTAGAATCTTTAGTAAAAGGCTACATTAAGCAAAAATAGTACTTTTGAAGGAAGTAATACAGTTCAACATTAAGATTTTTACTCCCCCTTTTTGCGAATTACATAGATAGATGGGTGTTTTCCAATTTTTTTCTGAGAATTTTAACTTTGATTTCCTGCATGTTTCTCTTAGATTCGTAACTCAAAGACACATTAATAATTCCACCTTGATTTTTCACAAGTTAATACTATTCTTACATTTGTGGTTTGCTCTTATGTTCCTTTCTAGAGAAAACAAAAGAAGTAAGGCTAAGGCTAAGAATGAGTCACACTCGGAAGTAAACTTCGGATATTTTGGTCATTCTCATCCTTTTCTCCAATAAAAGGGAAAAAATACCCAAATCCAGAAGTACTTTATTCCACTGAAAATTCTTCAGGTAAACCACATGCAGATTTTAGCACCATTCTAATGTAAATTGCTAGACAAGACTGCATTATTTGTGCAAATGTTTTAGAAAGTGATCCTTGCTATTCGTAGTGCATTTTCACCCCAATCCTAGCAAATTAAACTCTTGAATTTCAATCACACTTTTGACCCGAGAGACACCCTTAAATGAGACTCAATTGAGCAGGCATGGTAACTACTCAAAAAAAGGACTGACTTGCCAACAATGAAAGAGTGGTTATACTGAAATAACTGATAAAATGTATACCAATAATTCTCTTAAATGCTCAAGAAAGAAGCACAGAAGTCAACAGGCTACAAAAAAGTGCTCGTCTTATACCTCACTTGGCAAAGTAAGATTATCCAAAGAATAATCAGCAATTTAAAACAGGAGGGAAGCAAAGCTGAGCTCAGCTGGAGGACGAAATTTTGGCTTCCATTTGGTTTAGAGTTTCTTCACTAACTGTTTTTCTGCACTTCATAAAAGTAGTCTCATATTACTTTCATATTACCAAATCAAATAAGAACTGCATAGCAGGACTCTTTGAACTGGGTGCAAAATACAGTGTTCATAAGATTTCAGCACAGATACTAAGTGCAATGATACAGAAGACCTGGAAGAAAAAACATCTCTGCTTTACTTCATAGTAAATCTTTAATACCTAGTGGTGACACCTTTTAAGTTAGCAGTAAGGGAAATTTATGATACCCAAAAGCTTTTATATAATACTAAGATTATTAAGCAATAGTTTACTACCATCCTTAAGGCTTCCATTCATTTCCTGTTCCTGAATCTGTCCTGTAACAGGAGAGATTTGTTTCAAACAAAAACTGACTCAGATAATCTGAACGAGTACTGAAGGCCACCACAAATTTGAAATTTTATTAACACACTCAGGCACATGGTATGATTTTTGGAGTGTCCTGCGTAGGGCTGAGATTTTGACGCAATGATCCTAATGGGTCCCTTCCAGCTCAGCATATTCTACGATCATAAATATTAGACAGTATTAACATTTTTATCAAGTACATTAATTGTCTATTTTCAGATGTTATTACTTTCTGTGGTTTCCAAATAAGCCCTGTTGAACAGCTATACTTAGCTAAAGCTTGACTTAAAAATCTTCTGATGCAATTTAGTTGAAGATTTCTAATTTAAGAATAAAATGCAGAAATTTGTAATTCTTTAATATTCACTTGCTTCATTTCGAATGCTTTTATTTCTCAGTTGTTTTTCGAATATTGACTCAAAGACGTAAAAAACTCCCTCTTCAGAATCCATAAGAGGCAAAATTATTACCTTTATTATTTTATTGAAGGTGATACCCTTTACTTTAATCCCTGTCCCCAAATGCTCCATAAATACCTTTTTTAAAAGAAAACCATCTATAATAAAATGTCCCATTTCTCCACTACTTAAAAATTTTTTTAGACATGCAAATGAATCCTTTCATAATTCTAAAGCAAGTAAGTGATGAATTTCCTGTTAAATTAGCAAAACCCTAGCCTAGAATTGGATTGCAGGCATTCCACCACAATAGATTATCTAGAAAAACACAACAAAACGAGAAAAAAATCCATTTCAAGAGTCATGTTAAGCCAAGTGATTAAACAGAGCTTTTGCTACCCATATTTTTCTGTTGAATCCAAAGAACAGTTATTTAACACAGTTTTTAAATTACAACTACAATTTGTATTGTTATTTATATTTCTATTGTTACCAATAAGTAAACTGGGAAATTTACATTGCTATCATATAAATATTTCTGGAAAATGAAAGCATTTTTATACTTACTCTTTATAACTGACACTGAAATTTAAGTTACTGTTACTGAATATACTTTTTAAATAAGTACAGAAAACACTTATAATCTGTATCTATATGGTAATTTGGATGGAACTAATTTATATACTGAAAACTAGAGAGACAATAGGCTTTTAAAAACAACTGAGTATTTCCACAGGGACATAAACCACCCTCATAAAAATACCAGTTAAATGATTTTTGGTGCCTAGTATTTGTAGAGCACTGAAATCTTTTGAAAACACATTAGAACTACCAAACTTTAAGAGAACAGCACTATGAAACAAGAATAATGTTTAGCCAAATGCCTGCTGCTGCTCTTATGACATTCCATATTTCATCATTATAGACTGGTTTAAAAACTTGTGTCATTGCAGCAGCTTTAATAAGCAGAACTGAAGTGGTAGACTGCTGCCCACACATCACATAACGCCTGCAACATCAGTATACATTTTAGGTTTCTCACCTTGTCAATCATTTTGCGGGCTTCCATTTCTTCAGAATTGGGATTTTCCAACTCAATAGTGTAAGTACCTTTGTCACTCTGGTCATCCTCATTGTCCTTTTCAGTAGCAGCAGAAATATGTTGGCTCTTTAACTTTTTGTCCATCTCCTGGTTCTGATTAGGCCTATGGCCAAGGCTTCCTGAACTCCTTAACAAAGCAGCTTGTAAGGCAGGTAATGCAGCAGAGGGATCTTCTGATTTCTGTTTTAGAAGTTTGGCATGAACACCATGTACTGCCCTGTGATGTGATGAGCTAGCTTGCACAGGTGAAGGGACTTTCTCTCCTGATGCAGGTTTCACTCTTTCAGCTCGTGCGTGAGATGTCGGAGATGGAGATTCTGGGCACAGAGCTCCTACATTCTGAGAAAAAGAGTAAGAACGTCTCTTGCGAGGATGGTCTTCATCAAAAAACTCAATCATAAAGGCAGTCTGACTAAAACCAGCTTGCTCTTGCTGCTTTTCTGAGGAATGGACTTTCTGGTGTGACTTTTTCAGCTCTGTATGATGATGCCTTAAGTGTTCTTCAAGTGCTGCCCGTTTACTGTAGTGCCGGTGTGCACCAATATTCTCTGAATCACTTTGTGTGCCATCATCATGTTTATTCCCTACAGGCAAAGCAAAACAATATATAGCACAGTGAAAGAAAGAAAGACCTCAACATAACATATATAAAAAAATCCAAGCAGCAAATTAGGAAGGAAATTATTTCAAACTGGATTTCTGTTTAGATTCCAACAGCTTACAGTACCTGGCTCTGCAAATTTGGTACAGTTCCTGGAAATGCAATCAACTTGCTCCAAGTCAAACAACGAAACATTTTAGAAGCTGATCAGTAACGGCAGTGCACTTGAAGTACCCTTTCCCCAGTATTCTCATCTGTGAATACTTATCAGGGACATACAAAAGCCAGTATTTTACCAGCTGTACTATAGTATGTTTTTGAATTATATCAAATTTGTTACAGAGCCAGTTGATTACAAATGACTACTGACACATTCCAGGCAGGGTTAAGAGGAAAAAGAAAACCTTAATAAAGTCCTTCAGACAGTGGAAAGAGAGCCACAGTTCATATTGCTGTATTCCTCCCACATTTACAACAGTTTATCATGAGAAATGTCTACTTAAAATTGGATTGAATTCTTTATTACTCTTTCCAAGAAGAGCAATGAGTTTTTCCATAATTCACTCCACTCAGCATCTGATGTGTGCATGTAAAATGGTTGTTATTACTTATTCATTCCACAAACTACTCTGAGATCTATGAATAAGGATTACATATTTCATAAATCATACACACACCTACAAATGTACTTTGCAATGATAGCTGAAAATGCACGGAAGGCTGGATACTTACACATAGTAAGTGTATTTAACACAGACCAACCTCCCATACAATGAACGTGGTAATGCTTCTAAGCTTTAGCTCAGTACCTGGGAAGGAACAGTTTCACCCTCTTTGAACTCTTTTAGATCAAGTTTTACTCATATATATATATATATATGTATAATATACAATTTCTGTATTTTTGATTCTCAAGAGGACAGCTTTTTAAATGTTTTCTCATTTAAACAATTAAGATATGCAGCTACTATTCAGTTAAACAGTAGTAACATACTGGCTAATCTTACTTATCAGAGTAATACCACTGAAAACACAGCTGAAATCTCAACTTACATTCCTGTTTTCTACTTATTAGAATAGTGCCTACAAAAATGATGTGATGATTCATATATGTCCAAATAATAATAAAGCCATATCAACACCACAATGAAAGTCATATAATGTAATTTTAGCAGCGGGACTTCAGTACAGAATATTATATGAAAAAGCTGAGGAGAAAAAAAAAACAATAAGCTTTGAGTTTTTTAAAAAATCAATCTTTCAAAGCACCTAGGTATATTTACTATCTAAAACAGCAGCTAATGAATTAGAATACAAACAGCGCATAGAAGATTACAAAATTCAGATATTTATTACGGCCATATGCATCCCATAACTTACACCTCTTTCAGATGAAAATTAATCAGACTTTGAGGAGTTTCTGCCAGGAAAAGGCTTATAAACAAAGCCCCTTCTATTTATCAAAGTGTCATGGCTAGTATGTTAAAGAACGTTCATGAATCCAGTACATTTACATGAAGGCCAAATACTGTGATTTACAACAGAAGAAATAATATACTATTACCTTTATGCTAGGACATTAATCTAATTCTGCTTTCAGAATTTTATTTTTAGCTTAATTTGAAAGAGTCAGCCTTAGAAAACAGACTTTTTATCAATAAGGCAAAGAATGTTGTACCCAGTCCCAGCTGGTTTAAGAACTAGACATGATAATGCTGCAGAGCCAAGGAAAATGAGAATCCTAGGGTTAACCTGCTGAAATTAAAAACAAAAAATAAGAGAGACTTGAAAGAGTTCATCAGAAGTTTTCATTCTGAAAATCTGAATGGTATTGGAATCTTCATCTGAACATCAAGACTATCTGCTTCTCTATTCTGTTAAGTGACACTCAAGAGAAAGTACACTTGTCATGTGTAACATTTGATTTAATTTCATTTGAAATGTCACTGTCTGCAATAAACGAACATGTATGATCACCTAGAACTCCATTCAACAGCAGCACTCATATAAATACAACATTCCACAAGCTTAGTATAAAAATTGAAGCTCTTGCTTTATTTCTGATTCCTGACTCAAACCTGACTCCACCAAACATGATCCATATAAGCAGAATGACTATATGATGTAGTCTTTGCCATAAATGATTTTCTTATAACACATAAATATTCACAGAACTGCCATTGAAAGAGTTGCTAAAAGCACAAATTGAACTTCAGAGCTTTGATTCTCAAAAGCAATTCAGCTTTTTAAAGTAATTCATGAAAAAAAGTGAGATATATAGAATTTAACTAAGGTTTGGGTTTTTTCCTTTTCTTTTTCAAGATCAATATTTAAATATCTGATGTTTTCAGCCATACTAGAACATCTCCAGTTAGCATATTGATTGTAAGATGATTCAGCATTTGGTTTCTTATGCTCTTTGTAAGACTTTATTCCCCAATAAAATTTCCCAGCCCAGATCCTTGCACACATGTGGAGTATCTGTGATGTGGAAATCACAGATGTGATTTCATCTGAACACTGCAAGGGCTCAGGGATCCTCTGCGTGCTGGTGAGGAATTGCTGCTTTCAAAATACGCACAGCTGGAATTAATTCACTTTACCTTTCAGTCTCTTCAAGTACACTGGAACGTCACTCTTAATACTTTTGGAATCCTCCTCTGTTGGTTCCCATATCATTCTCGGAGGATTGTTCTGTGCAAGCCAATCTGCTACTTTGCTCTCTGCAGCCATCATCACCGTCTGAAGCCCTGGCAGCTCCTGACCACTGGAGGAAGAAGGCTTCTTCGACTTATGACGCTGTTCTGACGTGAACTTTGTCACATGGTCTTTGATCTTTACTTTTCCTGGAGTGTTGTCATCAAATTCAATGGTAAAGGACGCGTGCCCTGAAGCTGCCGTGTGGGAGCTTTGGGTATCTTTTGTGGGAATTTCATGAATAGTGCTCTCTGCTACCTGTGAAGCTTGCTGGCATTCTTTAGTAGGGATTTCAAAATAACTGGGCTCCCTACAGAAAGGATAAAGTTCTTCATTTGCAGATGCAGATTGCTCCTCAGATTGCTTGGCATCTGTGCTGCATCCTATCAGGAAAAATAAAAAAACAGATTTCACAATACTTGCAAACTTCAGGCTCCTCAAGGAGTTTCTGAACTCCTGTAAAGGCCACTTGAGTAATTTCTGGAATAAACAGTAAGATTGTGGAGTAGACTGAGCACCATAGTTCTAGAAAACTAATTCCTGAATTACATATAAAAAGTATTAATGAAAAGGCAGTTTGAACTTCGGCTGTGAGAAGTGTAAAGTGGCAAAAAGCTCACTTAAAATTTGTCAAAGTGCATGCAAAATATTTTTAGAAGATGTAAAGGTCACATGAGTTATTCGAACATGGAAAACAGGTAAATCACAACAGAGAAACTGCTGAGATGATCATTATCACAATTCCAATCTACTGGAAAAAACATCAAATCAAGGTGCTCCCAAAACAAGTGCTAATGATCTTCCATCTCCTGCAGTGGATAGAAAGCATAATTTTGTTCGGCCAAATTCTTCAGAAAAACAATTCACACATTAATGCAAGATAGACATTAATTCTGGCTTGAAAAGTTAAACACTGCTAAGCACTGGAAACTGTTTTGGAATTCAAACACTTTATGTTTCTACAAAAGATAAAACCAAAGAATGAACCTAAATCCTACTGTCATGTCCTCTTATTTTACTTGTTACCATAGTTTGTAGATGAACAGAAAAAGGAACAAGAGCTGGCAGCATGCAGAATGTTAGCAAGTCATGCTCCCACTGGCTAAAAAAAGCAGAAAGTAGAAAAAGCACAGGGTAGTAATTCCAAGTTCCACTGTATAGCCTAAATGAAGGCTAAAGCTTCCTGTGGTTGCAGCAAAGCTACCGATGTGCTTTTAAGAAACAAACCTCCTGACTGCATTTCATGAACTACTACGTCAGCCAAAATACCTTGTACAGAGATGTGGTAAAAGCAACAGAAGCTTGAGACCTTAGCAGCAATGGCAAGTTGGATTCCAGCAAGAGAATTCAGAATAGTTCCTAAGCGATTTATCATGGACCACATTGAGATGTTTAACAAATCATTTCAGGTTGCCAATAAAGAAATAAGACGGCAACTAACTGACTTTGGGTACTGAAAAAAGCCACACCACATCACCTGAGAAAGTCAGTATTTGTGTATGAAACTACTATGCAATAAGATAGCAATAGAAACATTTATACTGAAGTTGGGAATTTAAAGGATAAAGGATAAAGGATGCAGGATGGAATAATGTACTTATGCTGCTCCTCACAAACACATGCTTCTTGTGAGGATTTATTAAAAGGTTAAAAATTAAAAAAAAAAAGGATGGTATTGTGATACAGAAAAATAAACTTCTTAAGGGAAAAAACAAAAACTGGAAAAGTAAAAAAAAAAAAAAGGTGTTATTGAATGAAAACAAGAACAGTACACATTCTTTATTACTGCCATGTTTGGATATCCACTGGATAAAATAACTCCAATAAAGGTAACAAAGCAGTTTTAATTTATTTTTCCTACCAGTAGCTGTTACAAACACAAAATATGTTCAGAATTCACACAGGTTTTTCTACTGTGCTGTTGGATTCTAAGAATCCTCTATCTAATGCTTTTCACTGCACTATCAACCACCTCATGTCTGTGGGGTAGTTTTCAGGTACTGCAATAGCACCTCACTACTTCCCTCCCTGGGAAACAGAATGCCTTTTTCATACCCTTACTGAAAACACCCAGCAGATACACAATACAGAATTAATCTATTTTACTGATGCAAAGGTTATTTAAAAAACTTTTCTGCTTATATAGAAAATGTACAGAAATATACAAAAATCAGACTTTGCAGCTCCTAGACTTTAGGTAAACTACCAGCATTCTCCATTTGTTTCATGTAGCTAACAAGCTGGAATGGATCAAGCTCTAACAGGATCAAACCTAGAACCTGAATCCTTACAATGTCAAACACAGTCATCAAAAAGGAGAGTAATCCACCACACAGCCAATTCACAGACAACTTTTTTTTCTCCCACATGGTTCTACTCAGAACTTCCAAGTCATCAATATCATGCAACTCCTGTAGCCAATAATTAAGCCAGATACAGTGTTCAACACTCCTTCAAAAAAGATAACTGGCTAATACTCTGTTTTGAGAACTATTTCTACTTTTGGGCAAGGCAGGAGCAATCTGCTGGCCACACAAGACACAGTATTTTTCAGTAATTATGCAATAGCTGGTTTATTTCCATCTTTTGAAAACAGTAAGACGGTAGGCAAATTGCATCAGATGTACGGCAATGAGAGGATCTCTCACACTGGTTTGTCAGCAGTGATGAAGGACTTCATAAAAAAATTTGTGAGAAACTTGTCTGCACCAAATTTAACATTTCAAATCAACTGTTTATACTATAATAACATGCATAGTATTTGATTCCAGTATTTTTGATGAAAGAGATGCTAGTATATAGTTTGAATCTAAATTAAGATAGAGTTTAATCAAAAGAAGCAAGAAACTGAACTACAACTACATTGTAAATTTTATTAAACTAGAAAAATTTTTAACAATTATATAAATAGAAATACCTTAAGTATAAGTTAATTTTAATTACTTAAAAATCCTATTTTCAGTTGGAAGTACTTGCATTTTTAGAAGAGTTAAAAGCATCAGAATCAATCAAAATAAGGATAGAAAGCAATGAGGAAACAAAATATTAATACATATCCTGATCTGAACCACCCTTCAGTATTTTTCACGCAGATTCTAAATGCAAGTCCTTACAGCTTTCTAAATATTACAAAGAGTGATCTATAAAACAGCCTTACCTTTGAAATCCCTATTATAAAATGTCATCTGCCAAGATGAAGGAAATTATATATCAGACTAAATACAGACACCTTTAAGAGAAAACTGCAAGCAAATACTGAAGATAGTGGTTGTCACTGTTCTGTAATTTTTTAAACAGAACAAACACAGTATATGTACAGCAAAAAAGGCACCTGCAAGTGAGCTTTGGGAAAATGAAGGGATGGGTAGGTTGCAAACTACAATCTCTTCAAGGACTGAAGAGATTTCATAACTGGCAAGACTAAAAGGAAAGGAGCAGAAAATCTAACAGGATTATCTGTAAAAAGGGAGCTCTCACTTCTCAAAGGTCCAGAGCTACAAAAGACAACTGAGCAACTGTTTCTATAAGGCAACCAAGGAAGCAATAATTGGTAGCTGCTACCCAGCTGTACTGAGACTATAATTGAAACAACCAGTCTAGGAGAGGCTAGGAGGGAAACTATGTAATATTTGGGAAACCATCAGCTTAACCAAAGGGAGATTCAGAGAGATCCTTTACTACAGGATATATCTGAGGGAGCTGGGTTTGTTTGGTCTCGAGAAGAGAAGGCTCAGGTGGGATCTCATTGCTCTCTACAACTCCCCGAAAGGAGGCTGGAGTGAGGTGGGAGCTAATTTCTTCTACCATGCCTGCAGTAAGAGGACCAGAGGAAATGGCCTTCAGCTGAGACTGGGGAGATTCAGACCAGATACTAGAAAAAGTTTTTTTCACTGTTGGGATGGTCACGCATGGGAATAGATTGCCTAGGGCTATGGTGGAGTCACCATCTCTGGAGGTGTGCAAGAGGAATCTGGATCTGGGTGGATGGTTTAACTGGATGATCTTGAAGGTATCTTTCAGCCTTGGTGATTTCTATTCTATTCTTCTCTAGTGTACTCTATTCAGAGATGACCATCAGAAATGTAACATTCACTTTGAGACTTTTTTTATTCTTTATTTAAAGACAAGATTTCAATAAATACATATAATGATTCATCTAGTATTGAATATAAAGATCTTTGTCTTTTAACGTTTTCGTAACCGGTCTTATAAAAAAAATCTGAATTTCTCTTTCAAAATAAAAATATAAAACAGCATTGTACATAAATCCCCATCTCTCACAATAAATCATTTAACTACCTGCTTTAAAGGAGTTGAAGTGAAAAAAGAGCAAAACTAATCTCAAATATATTGCTGTGATTGGTCTAAAGAGCTCTGTAAGCTCCCATGACATACTGTGTACATGTGCTGCTAGAACATTGCAAAGCAAGCCTTATATGCAGCACTTGCACATTTCTCATGACAAAACTCATCAAAATTCTAGAACAAACTTCTAGGATCTTAACTGATAATACTACTGGTTAAGCATCACACGTTACAATGTGTGTAATCTCCTACACACAATGATTACACTGGTATTTCTCACATAACTGTCAGCCTGCTTTACCTGAAAATGACACTGTTTCGTAAATGCAAATAATGTTAATTCTGACATATTCTTATGCAATGCTGGAATTAAAATTCATGCCAAGTGGAAAGAATTACTTCAGATTCCTAAAGTCTTCTTAAAAACTTCTTTCTGTCTTTTCTTATATTTCTGGTAAAGGCATTAATGACATAAAATTCTACAACTACTACTAAGATCAGCAGAGAATGCAGTTTTTGCTTTCCCAGGAAGTGACAGTGTAACATATGGCAATAATAAAAACTACACACTCAATAAACCTGCCAATAACACAGACATTTAACAGATGCAGCATAAAGTCACACCAGAGGTGTACACACAACTGTTCATTTTAATACAGACTAGTAGATCTATGGATCATTAAATCAGAGTATTACATATGGCTGAAAAATGTAAGGATTTTTCTTTTCAAAGTTTTCCAGGCTATTCTGGTCCGTTTGTAAATAATTTTCATTAGTGAGTTTCTGTTGTGATAGAAATACAGCAACATTGAAATAATCTTATTAACCTGAGACTGTAAAGACTAATTGTCTATAGTTGGCTTAACAGAAATAAATCTCCCACTTCAATCTACTCATTAAACCTTGCCCCATCTCTTAGAATTCAAGTCTTGTAGTCAGTAAATAATCATGTAATAAATCATTAAAGCATGACACAAGATTTTTAATAGGATTACTTTGTTAAAATGTTATCAGACTTTATCAATTTGAGTTAGTTTAAGAATTCACCTGTAATGTACTTACTTCTAGGCAGCTTATATTAAAAAGCATGTCCCAGATCAGTGTTTCAAACACTTAACACAATTTAACCCACGAAAGAATAATTAACTGCACCAATCTTGAACATTTTTTATTAAAGCTGGCTTATATTTTAAAAATATTCAAGGATGACAGTCTTGTGAAGCTTCCAATTTTCTTCCATACAAGTCTGTCTTTATACTAATTTCCTATTATTATATTCAACTATATTATAAAACCTAAGTGCTTCAAGAAAATACACAATAACTTGTTGAAAAGAAGTTCATCTTTTCATAGAACGCAACTGTAGGCCAAAGCAGCCCAAAAATCTTATGATTTTATAATTCCATGAAAACATTCAGAATGTTTTTTGCACACTTCTACACAGACACAGTGTTCTGAGACTGTGGAAGTGTCCATAGAAGCAAATGTCAACTCTCATATAGTTTCTCTTCTCAGACTCTCTGCCAACACTACTAAAAAATATCTACAACAGTCAAAAACGAGACTAGTAGAATATACAATTAATGCCTACTCAGAGATAAGTGATCACTCATTTTGGTGTATTTGTCTGTACAAGGGATTTTAATTCTACATCCTCACAAATTAAACACTGCAAAAATGTCAGGTTTTGGATTTTTTTCAGCAGTGTCTTCCTTTCACATAAGCTTTTGTTTAGTATTTTGTTTCAAACTGAATTCCATCCCTGCAGATTTATGAGTTTTTCAGTTTGAGGAAATAAAAGCTGTTCTTACACTCTAGTTAGATTAATACTATTTATAAGAGATATATTCATAGCTAAACAAAAGCAACGACATAAAATAAAAGGGATTTGTAGTATTTTTTTTAAAAAGAAAGGAAGAAATGTATTTGCCAAGAAGGCTTTGGGCCCAAATGTAGTTTTTTTATGGTGTGTATATATATGGAAAACAAACAAGCAAATTTAAATACTTTAGAAAATATGAATCCATTTTCTCTATTCATCATTTACCTTATGATGACTTCACTAAGCAAATCAAGTCAAAAATTACTGAAGTTCAGTCTAGAACAAACTTACTTTTGTCTACTGCTGAAACAGATGGCACCTCTGTTGGGGTTTTAGGAGTTCTCATTTTGGTGTTTTTTTCTTTTTTTCTTAAAGAATTTTTCCCCATGCTAACGGACAAATTGCTGGGTACTTAAGAGAGACAAAAGACCTGGCCACAGGGGGAGGGGTCCAGCTGGCCTCTTTTAGCTGGAGTTTTCCTCATGTGGGGGCGGAGATGCCGCGAGATTTGAACTGATAAAACAGGTTGGGTACAGTGCCTAGCTCTCTTTGTTCTCCCAGTGTTCGGTGTGGAATGAGAGGCTGCAGTTGTGGTAGGAAGAATTCGGCATTGCTGCGAGGTTCTGCCTTCTGCTGCCTTCCTTCTACCGTGAGTGGAGCTTGCTGGCAGGAGCAGCCGTTTACACTGGGACCCTATTTAGCACCCTACCTCACTAAAAGAGGGACCTTTTCACCATCTGCTCAGGTGCCTCAGCGGACCTTGGGACCCCAAGCCCGCCTTTCCCTCCTCAGCTGGGAGCCAGGCCGCGGCTGCCCTGCCCCCCCCGCCGTTCCTTTGCCGCTGCTCCGAGCCTTCGCT
>VZTD01000534.1:93896-133880 GCA_013397725.1 Rhagologus leucostigma
GCCGAGAGAGGCTGCACTGGGTTCTGCTTCTGTTTGGTGTTACTGCCACAGTTACTGTTGATTGTTTGCCTTGTTTTATATATATATACATATATATTAGTAAAGAACTGTTATTCCTATTCCTCATATCTTTGCCTGAAAGCCCCTAAATTTCAAAATTATAATAATTCGGAGGGAAGGGGGTTACATTTTCCATTCCAAGGGAGGCTCCTGCCTTCCTTAGTAGACACCTGTCTTTCAAACCAAGACAATCTCCATGATTAGTTTGAGTGCAAATCGGAATCTTATTTTTCTTGGAACTCAGGAATTAAGATAGAAGCACTGGTCACTTGCTGAAAAATCTCCTGATAAAATAAATATATGAGCATGTAAACTATTCAATGCCATTTGATGCTTCTGAAAAAGCAATTTAAAATTATAAAAAATAAGAACAGGCACACTACTAAATACTAGATGGCATCTTGTGTCATACCTTGTTAATGGCGTGGCATCGCATCAAAAAAACAGACTAGGATATCACTTTTCAATAATCCTATATTTAATGAGGGAAAACTAATTTAAATGTTTTCATCTGGTTTCTTTATATTAGTCCAAATCTTAATGGATTTACTCTACTGTCTGAATGATGAAAACTTTAGAATAATATGAAAAAGGTCATTAAAAATGCTATGGCAAAAAGTTAATTCCAAAGACCTTGCTTTCACTACACTGAAGTGTTCATTTAGTTTGATTTACACGTTTCCAGACTTCACTCCAGCTCCTGGAAAATATGATTCATGTTAACCAAGGCAAGTACTATGACAGGAAAACAGAAATTCTCACCTCAAGTACTTTAAAAAACTGCAAACTTAAAACTGTTGGACCTTAAACGTGTGTCTAAAGAGCTAAACAAACACGGTTGAATTTTGTCCTAACTTGAGTAAGTTTCAAGTTACTGTCTTTATTAGAATAGCAGTCACTTTATTTATATGCCTGATGATAGATATAAAAGCCTAATTATAGGCACTGAGATTGAAGTTTTGGCAATACATACTGTGTCTAGACAAGCTAATTAATAAAAAGGTCTGTATTATGGGGAAATAGACATTACCAGTTGAACTTTAGACTACTCAAATCTTTACTTCAAGAACTGTGACGTGCAATTCCCACTAATACAGCATTACTGAATTACAGAAGAGAATGTTAGCACAGATAACCTTATATAGCTAAAAGTCAGGCACAAATATAAAACACCACCGTTTATCTTCAGAAATTATCTCCATAAAATATTCCTGTGCATATAAAATGGCAGATAAGGATTAAACTGAAAAAAAGGACACACTGGTTCAGGTAATGTTATTTTTTATCCTTACTGACAGAAAAATGGTATTATATACTAGAAAACTGACACATTATATGTGAAATTGATCTCTGGAAATGCATAGTTTCTCACAAAATATGTATTTTTAATCTACCTTACGTTTTAATAGGTTTTCATCTAGGCAAACTGTGCAACTTCCAGACATTAATATCTGTTTAGTTCCCTAGTTAAGAACACATACAGTTCAGTAAAGAGAAAAAAAACCCAAACAAAAAAAAAGACAACGGACTTACCCGAAGCCCCTGTCTCAGGCATTTTTTCTTCATGCTTGCTATCTGACTTATAACCACTTTTTTCATCAGCTTCATCTTCACCCCACCAGGCTGGCTGTCCATACAAAGGTGTCCCACGAGGCATGGCAGAAAGATCTATAAAATCAGCCCAAAGCAGAGGAAATTACTTTTCTGTTTAGCTGTGATATTTAGGTTAAAATAACATGAAGAGAAAGTAATTTGCTTGGATCGTTTCTCCTGGAAGCTGAAGTGAAATGGCTGCATGCATTTGCCTAAATACAAAACAAACTTGGAGGCTGGACAACTGATCTGTGTTCTAAATATAAAAGCTTACTAATGACCTGATCAAAACTTCTGGCACAAATGTTTATGCAAAGGCAGCTGGCATCTCTTATTGTTAGCCTGATATATCTGTAAATATTATTTCTTCTTTCAGTTTGAAGTCAGCAAGAGAGCAGTACATTCCTAAAAGCTGTTTGCTGCTATTTCTGTGAGAAGATTCTCATTCTTACCCACATTGACCTTTCAATGAAATCTGAACTCACTGCATGAAAAACTGATGAAATTTTGCCATGTTGCCAAGGTTCCAAATTGCTGACAGCTACTACAGAGTGCTGAAAGTTACCTTGTGTGTAAAACATTACTGAGCACAACCAATTTGAAAGGCTGAGGTTTTTTTAAAGGTATTAGTTAAATTATAGTACAGTTAGAAGTGCTATACACATGGTAAATACATTTAAAGGTAAAAATCAAGTAAGAAAAAAACCCACTGATATAATTAAGATATCTTGATGATAAATTGGCTGCATTAGGTTTGATCTGATCTTTTGGAAGTATACTTCACCCTACAGAGATTTAGCTATTCTAGTATCATACAGAGTCTTTATATAAAAAAAAATGATCTTTTAAAATCTATCTTAGGAGCTCGTCTGTTACTGTTCCTATTAGGAATATCAACATTTTTTTCAGTATTTTATACACTTGCATTCCAAAGATGATTTCATAGCCATGCCAAAGGTTTCAACATGATTTTAAGACATTAAGTACTTCCTTTTTACACAGCATTATGCCTTCGTCAATACTAATTTGTTTTTAAAAACTTGATGGTTGCACAGAGAATTTGTAGGTGCCCCATCCATGAAGTGTTCCAGGACAGGCTGGTTGAGGCTTTGAGCAACCTGGTCTGGTGAAAGCTGTCCCTGGCCACGGCAGGTGGGTGCAACTTAAGTGTTGTTTAAGGTCTGTTCCAGCTCAAACTATTCCATAATTCTATTCCTGTGCACTGAATTAGCAATAGTGAACAGATACGCATTTATATAGCAACGGTGAGAGAATCAATCCCCAAAAAGCTTCTGAGAGTTGCACTCTAATATAAATCCCTATCCTTAAGTTTGACTGTTATTTTCGGAAGAGTGAAAAGAAAAATAGAATATGAGGATAAAACCCCCCCACTGTGCTACTTGATGTGTGCTTAACAGGATGCTGGATTAGACAACAAAACAAACAGGTTAATCAGGTATACCACAGAATCCCGGATGTGAGATGAGAATTCTTTGAAGTGAGTCTTCTGGACAAATAGATGAAACCTAAATGAAACTGTACAGCCTTGACTCAAGACCTAGACAGTTCCATATTAAGGAAACAACAACACCTGATCCCTTTCTCATTCTTGTGGTTATCTCCACTACACTTCAGCAAGCCTAATGCTGAAGTTCATCATAGAATCAGAGAACGGTTTGGGTTAGAATGGACCTGCTATGGGCAGGAACATCTTTTGCTAGACCAGTTTGTTTAAAGCCTTGAACGCTTCCAGGGATGGGACGTCCACAAACTCTCCGGACAACCTGTTCAAGTGGCTCATGACTCTCACAGTAAAAAATTTCTTCCTAGTATCTAATCAAAATCTCTCCTCTCAGTATAAAACCATTCCACCTGGTCTTTTATCACTATCTGCCTGCGTAAAATACGCTTTCCCTCTTTTTTACAAGCTCCCTTTAGGTACTGAAAGGCTGCTGTGAGGTCTCCCTTGGAGCCTTTTCTTCTCTAGGCTGAACAACTCTATTTCGCAGCCTGTCTGCTCCAGCCCTCTGCTCATCTTTTTGGCCCTCCTCTGGCCTCACTCCAGCAGGTCCAAATCCTTCCCATACTGGGGGCTGAGAGAGGGATGCAGTACAGCCCAGATGAAGTTACCCACAGCAGAGCCACCATGACACATTAAATAAATATGAAAGATGATGTAGAAATAAGGCTGAAGCTACAGTATCTACAAATCTTTAAACGGAAGCAGAACACTTAGGTTATATCCTGACACATCTAACAATAAATGCTAGGAGCTATAGAACAAACAAACAAAACTCCCATGCATTTAAAAAGGAAAAAAACCCAAAACAACTAAAGAAAAGAGTGCTCTTGGTAATGGTGATGGTAAAAAGTACAAATGGCTTCTGAACAAATCCTTTCAGTTAAACTGCAAAAACCAGCAATTTCCTGCCACAAATGCTGCAAGTTTGTGATTTTGGGAAAGAGACGTGCAAAAATCTTATAAATGCCAATTAAATCTGTCTTTAAAAGTTTTCTTAACATGTGGATGTTATTTTAAAAAAGGTAGAAATTAAATTCCGAAAATTATTATTTACCCCTTAAAGTATGGATACACATGAGGAATTTTTACTATCTCCAGAATTTCACAAGGATCCTACTGAAGCAAATTAACATCCTTCCACGTTTTTTGTGCTTCTGCAACAAAAAAAATGAACCTTACCCACTGATTTTTCTTCAGATTTCAGTGCTTCTGTAGTTTTGTGGTGCACTTCAGCTGTGGAGTCTGTTACCTTGGATTCTGCACTTTTAGAGCTGCTTTGTTTCGATCCTTCTGCCTCTGAAGATTTTTGGGATAACTGGAGTTGGCTTGTGAATTTTTCATGCTACATGACATTAAATAGAGAAAAAAACACAAACCCTCAATGAGTGGGAAAAAAATCCCTATGTCATAATAACTACACAATGACAGAAAAACATCCAGGAACTGCACATTGTTACCTTAAGCGCTTCTTCAGGGACTCTCATCTCTCCCCTGACCACAGTAAAAAGATTAGTATGTACGAAATTATAAGGAAAATACTGAAAAAATTCTGAATTCACAAGAGGATTTTACAGAAAAGCAACAATTGTACAGCCTCTTATGCCATTAGAATGGTGATGGCTTTTAAAATATGTCACTGTTAGGATACCATGCACTACCATATTAATCAAAGCAAATGAAGTTATTTACTATTTGTAAACAGAACAGAGTGGATATCTTAGTGTTGTAATAATACAGGTCATTTTTTTCCATTTAGTAGTTTGCTGAATAATTAATTGTAATCTTACCTTATCTGCTGGTATACAATTACATGATACAAATATTTGTTTATTTGTCTCAAAGAAAAGTAGCACTTTTTAGCAAGACAGAAGATGCACATTATGTTCTAAATTGTAACTGAAAGTTGAGGTTTCTTGCAGTGACAGACAATGAAATGCACTTTATCAATAGTTGAGACCAAGGTAAAATATTCTAAATCCTGAGATTTTCTCTAATACAAGCATTTTTGTAGTAATGAGAACCCTTCACAACTATACTTCTAACAAGAAAAGTGTGTCCTGACACTGTGCATTTTTATGGCAAGGATATCATATCCAAATCTCAATTTATCTTCTAACTTCAGAGTGATGTATGTCTGTTCTGGAATCCTCACATCATTCACAAATGTCTACAAAAAGAAATGAGGACAGAAAGAAATACTGTTAAATTCCAAAACAATAAAATTACATCACTTAAATAATTTCATAAGAAAGTTTTCAGCACCACAAATTTTCTACTGGTGATTCACAAGGAAACTATAAGCTCAAATTGCCAGATGCTTAACAAACTGTGTAAGAATAAAGGTTAAACACCAGCTGCTAACCAAGTTGCACACTGTCCTTGAAAAATTCCTTGCACATTTAATCTTGTTAGCAATATTCATGAAAGTGTTGATTAATGTTCCCTTGAATTAGCACCTCCACTTACTATTTTTCTTGTTATTTGCTTTTTCAAACCCAGTTAACTGCCAGAATTGATTTACCATCACACTTGTACAGCATTTAGCACTGGATATGAGAGTTCTGAGGCAGCTTATTTCTAACCATTGTCAAAGGACTTAAGGAAAACATGGACCAAGTTAGTGCATCTGAGTAACACCAAAAATTAGTGGTAAGAATTCAGTATATTACAACCCTACAGGATCATTCTACTTCTAACTTACAAATTCTGCATGTACATGTTAGAAATGTACATGTTTCTAAACAAAGAAATGGTTGAAATATGCCATTTTATAAGCACTTCGAAGTTGGAAAAACTTGAATAATTAAACAAGCCAAGAATCTGAATTTTTGAATGGTTCTATTGCTCATATGAGTCTAGTATTAAATGAACTGTGGTTAGAGAGAAACAATTTCCTTCTCCAAAACAGTAGGAGGATCTTCCATCTAATTTTCTTTTTCTAAAGGAAAACAATGATTATTTCATTATTTAAAAAATTGTTTACCTACTTCATATAAAATATCTTCCATGGGAAATAAGAATAAACAGTACAACTATTTACTGGTTCGTAAGCATGAAACTTTCAGTAATGTTTCAGGCATATTTATTTCACTTTAACATTTTGAGAGTCCAGGGCAAAAACCCATGTGAAGACCGTCCTCAAGGCAATGTGAATTTTAGTGAATCAACAAAATTTAGGCCACCTTGCAGACATGTATGTATATATGAATGTAAGCATTTTTCCTCCCAGGTCAGAGTTCTGAAATCCATGTGCATGCAGCATACCCAACGCAGAGAACTCCAAAGGCTGTGTGTGCAGGCTACTGACATGCTCATGTTCATGACTGAACTGATAGCAAACAACAACCAAGTCTTAGTTACTTTGCCACTGGAGCTTTAAAATCTCATCACATGCTTCGGGATGCAAGACAAAGCTAGCTTGAAAAAGCTAGTTACTGTGTCAATAAGGAATCCTTTTCCCCTTTAAATCATTCCATTCACATGATTTCTAAAGTTTATTCCTCTAATAGTGAGAGTCAGCTGTCTTTAAGCCTTCATGAAGTTTGCTAAGCTTTTCACAATCCAGTCCTGAAACATCAGTGTGAAAGGACTTTGCTATCCTGTAAATATTCCTGAGAAGAATGTTATTCAAGAAGGTCATGGATGTTTAATACTTCTTCTCATATGTTTTTGAGTTCACAAGTCAAAGGAGAAAGTACAGTTGAATTCTACTAATACTACGGAAATAATAATTACATACTAGCAACTGCTCACATTTTCTTCAGAAAAGACAAATTCCTTCATCTTTTTCATATGGAAAAAAAAAAGAAAAACAGGACTGTCCAGAATGAGTCACAATAGATGATCAGAAATAAAATTTTACTTCATGTAAAACAGATTAAAATTTACTTTCGCTTTATTTTCAAATCTAGATGTCCAGGATAAAGACTTTTAGATTTTGAAAACTAGGAAAAAGACTCCTGTTAACTTTTCACAGAACTGAGTGTGAATCAATCATACATATAAGAATATTCAGCCATTAGGGCACCAGGTGCAATTACAGTTCAGCTTGTGAAATTATAACACTCATAACACTCAAAAAAAAAGTATTCGTATTAGCCATCTCCCCTTAAACTCTGAGCTATCCTGAGTGGTTAAAGTGCATTACACCAGGAATGGAGTAGTCCTGTATACTAAGAAAAGTACATATCTGTTCTCAAAAGAGATGGGACTAAATGGAGAGCTGTAAAATAAATCTTTTGATGAACTATGCCAAATAAGAAAGGGTACAAGCTGCTGAAGCACTAGAAGAGACACTTGGCTGCTAGGGAGGTGGTGTTCTCAGTGAAAACAGCAGCTAGACTAGAAGAATTATTACCTAGTTCACCATATGGTACTGAGGCATTGTTCTGCCACACAATTAAGTATGGTGTTACAAAAATAATGTGTTTTCTCCTTTAACCTGAAACCAGGTAGGCAGAGGTATGAAAGAAAAGCACAGTGGGAAAGTGATAGTAAGGAAAACACTGTGAAGACAAAGAGCAAGGACTGAACTCCTGAGAGCTGATGTCCCAAAACAGTGGGAAGAAAGAGCTCCTTTGATGTCTCTGAGTAAACAGCTCTAAAGCAACTGAAGCTTCACCTCAAACTTGGGAATGAATTAGATCAAATGAAGCAAATCACTGAAAGCTCTTTATCAGAGGCAAAAAAAGGAGTTGAATGAAGGCCTCTTAACATATATTTCTATTAAATTCCAGTTTTGTGACAAGGCAAGGAAAATCTGAAGGTATGCCTACTGACTACAGGAGTTACAGAATTAGGGAATGAAATCAAATGGCTCAGCAAAAAAACTCAATGTGCTGAACTTATTTTTCATCACTGGCTTGAAACAGCACACCAACTTTGAAAATACAGAGGTATATTAAATATTTAAGGACCAAAGTCCTTGTATGTCTACAACTGTTCAAAGGATATAGCCCTTCAGTGGTTTCACATGGAGTTGAGACTCTTACTCTTTGGAAGGCTGAGTTAGTTTCCTTAAAACACAGAAAAGCTAATAGAGACAGTGACAGAGTTTTATTTTGAAATGCACTGCAAGATCAAAAGGCAGTAACCTGAGAGTTCTTCTTCATCTTCTATTTATTTAAGCATTTGACAAAACTATTCACTATCAGTAGCTTTCTAAGTATTATTCCAATAAGCAGTCACAGATGAACTCATGATTTTATTCTGTACATATTCACGACAGAGCCAAACATTTGAAGTTATAAAATAAATACCATAACTAGTGCAAATACACAGTTCATAAAGTAGTATCGAAAGGGCTACAAAATTATGACAAAGTTACTACATTTTTAATAATTTGCTATAATATCAAAAATTTTATAAAAAATGACGCTTAGCTAGACTACTGAATATGCAACTCCTAGAAAAGCCTTAAAACATAAAATGTCATATGAAATTTTATTTTTCTCATAACTTCGGATTTTTCCTCTATTAGTTTGCAATTACTTGACACAAATTATTCACAGAGATTTTAATTAAAATGATTCTGAAAAACTAAATTAGTTTAATAGATTTTCATACAACATTGTTATTGCATACTTAATTTTTTTCCACATATGAAGCCCAGTTTAACATTCTTTTCTCTATTACAACAGGAGAAAAAGGAATAGCACGTGAAATAAAATCCTATCATAATTGTACATTTTAGAGGTTGAAATATGTTGGGGTTTTTATACAGTATATTCAAGATTCTATTTTTTTTTTTTACAATTCTGAAAGACAGAAATATAACATACCCCTTTTTATTGTTCTGAGCTTTTCTCCTACTGCCAAGGCCCCTTATTACTGGAATTAACTGCAGCCCTTTAAAAGACATGCAGTGGAAAACCCCTGCAAAGACTACACTTTCCTTTTGAACGTTTCCCCTTTTCCAGTCTTGCATTAAAAAGGTATTGATGTACAATTCACAATTGCTCGAAGACATCCCAAAACAAAGATACAGAACACTATGAGGAGCTATCTGTTTCTGATGTTAACTTACCCCGTTCAAGCTGCCCAAATCCTTCACCAAGTGTTGATCTGTAGAGGCATCATAGTTGAGCACAGCATGTTGCTTGTCCACACTCCGTGACTAAAATATATTAAAGAAAATAAAATAAGGTATTTGAAAACCACATGAAGTGGTTATGGCTATTTCTTAGAGCAGTGTGATTATTTTCTTTCTACATAGCACATTTATTCAAATTATATAAAAAAGTTAGTCCCACATATGAAAAAGACAACCTCTAACCCAACCCCGGGTACCCACAGCAGAATCCTAAAATTAATTCAGAATAATTATTTTCTTAATGTTTCCCTAAATATGATGATAAGTCAGATCCAGATATATCTTACCAAAGGTTTTATTTTTTTCCAGTCCATTCTAGTTTCACTGATGTTTAATCTAATATCATCAACTTCACTTTACTTCTTTCTCTCTCTCTCTCTCCCCTTAATTACAAGCATATTTCAAATCAGGACTATGATTCCGGGGTGTTGCTGTTCTCTCTGAAACACACCATTTTCCGTCACACATCTGGGATAATTACCGTAGTATATAAGCATTCAAATTGTTTCTCCTTGATCTCAATTTCCTGAACCAGTTAGCTACAGCCTCATCACTAAATGTCTGAGCAGTTCCTGAATTACTATTCCCATCAGTTCTGACTTTCTCAGCCCTTCCTTAAGCACTTCAGTATCCATTTATTTATTTAATGAATTCTTTACCTCACATCCAAACACCATCACACAGATGAGGAACAATCCTTGCTACTATTTCATCCAAGAACAGCAGCTCCCTAACAGCCAAGTCCCTCTTTCAGCACTCACTCACGGCCAAGTGTTTGCAGCCTGGGGTGCCGATGGCAAGCAAGGGAGATGGGGCTGGATGTGTGTCTCCTTCATGTACGCATATGGTCAGCACCCGGACATCTACAAGAGCTCCCAAGTGAATGGAGACCACAGCTCATCTTCTCCATCTGCCCGCACTTGATCTCGTGTTTGCCAGTATTCTGCTAGTGCACTGTCACAACGTGATTGCATAGCAGGAAATTCCTTCCACCAGTATTCTTCCTAATTTCAGGTTTGCATCTCCTATCCTTGCTACTTAACTCATTTTTCAGGATGGTATTGCACAGAGAATGGTACATTTCTGTCTGAGACTTCTGTGACTTCTGTGTACCAGCATTTGTGTCAAAGCTGTCAGTTCTAGGAGCCCTGCCTTACCAGTGCACTCGCCAGTTCAAGGCATCAGGACACACAATTAGTACTCCTAAGGAAATGTTTTCTCTTCTTGTAATCCCATAGTTATCACCTCAGTCCTTCTCCATTTTTTGAGACTTGCTACTATTATTTTCCTTATTTTCAATTTACTTTCTCATTCTTCCTTTCCATGTAATCTTTTGGCTGCTTTGCTTTCTCCTCAAAGAAGTGAAATCAGTGTTCTTTTGCTTATACTTACTATTTTATTGTTAGACTTTTTAATCTGCTCTGCATTTTTGAGGAGTATAAGGAGGGGCGGGAGGCAGGATATCAAAGAGGAGTGGAGAATACGGAAGAAACAGACAAATGAACAAGTTCCCTGCCAATATGAGCTGTGTTAATATACTGCATCAGTTAAGTGTTTTTAATGTCAGATGAAGATACAGCAACATGGTTCATTTTCTACTAACTTAGTAACCTTTCAAGTGAAAACAATCTCAATACAATGGAATTCACTGATGTGTGTGTTCTGCTGAGCCTACAATATCAAGAAGAGATTACATTTTTCCACACTCAACTGGAACCAATGCACCAAGAATTACCCTATCTTTACCTAAGCTATTGAAAAAAATTCTGAACTTCTTTCAGTGTTGTTACTCACATACATACTGTATTAATAATAATTTATTTAATTATCTTTATGTGCTACATCCTATTAAAAATAAGTTAAAACAGAAAGGACACAAAAAGATCCTCAAAGCTTCATGATATTGTGTCACATCATCTGAAGTGGTAAGAATGATTACTCAAGTCTGTGGCTTTTACAGAAACACTTGAAATTCTGCAGAACATCATAGTTCTCCTCAGATTACTCTTCAGATTACTTGCATATAATTCGACATACATTTTATTCATTTCAGCTGACCTTCACAGGTGCAAAGACTGTGCAAGTCTTTTAAATGCCTTTTTTCCTTTGGCTTTGTTATTGCAGCCTTCCATTCAAATTTAAGGGCTTTTAAAATTCCTTTTCGTAAGACTGCAGTGCCCTGGCTGGCAGCTAAACACCACTCAGCTGCTCACTCAGCCTCCACTGCCCCAGAGGGATGTGGGATAGAACAGGAAGAGCAAAAGGAAAGAACTCACAGGCTAAGTGTCAGCAGCAAAGAAAAGAGGAAGAAGGAAGAAGAAGTAAAACAAACCAAGCGATGAAAAGGCAATCACCACCTCCCACAAGCAGCCCAGTGCCCAGACAGCCTTTGAGTAGTGGGTATCTTCCCCAAAGCCCCCCCTCAGTTTTCAGTGCCAGGCACAACACAACACACTATATGTCACAGGGTCAGTTCGGATCAGCTGTCCTGGTTGTGCTCCCTCTCCACTTTTTGTGCACTCTTCCAGTCAAGTGTGTGGAGGACGAGCAGAGTGAGAGAGAATGCCTTGAAACTGCACACACACTGTTCAGCAACAGCTGAAATAGTGGTGTGTTATCAACAGTGTTTTGGTCACAAATCCAAAACATAGTACTGTAATGGCTTCTATAAAAAAAGCACCAACCAGCCAGATCCAGTACAAAGATTTATATATGACTGCAGAAGTAAGAATCACAGAATAATTGCAGTAAGAGCCATACGAATATAAAGAGGAAAACTCCATCCTCAGTTTAAAAAAATTAGTAACTGGTGCTATTTTAGATAGATGCTCTTCAATTCAATCCAGACTACTAAGAAAATATTCAGAATACAGAAAATAAATGCCTTCTTCTTTGCAAATAATTCTGATATTGTGAATAATGTAGATTTTTTTTTTGCTTGGAGATTTCTCCATCAACATTCAAAAAGGTTTCTAACCATAAAGGTGAAAGAAGGGGAAAATGTACTATTTATCCACAAGCAGGCTGATGCAATGGAGCAGCTAGCTTAACAGGAAGGCTTCACATTATGTTTGAATATATCTACAAAAAAAGGCAAATCTGTATTCCCAGATGTGAACAAAACCTCTTAGAACAACAGTGTTCAGTACAGGTCTCAGTTCTATCAAGCATGAAACAGAGTCGAAATTCTTTTCATTAAAGCCTTTATAACATGTTTTCTGTCAAGCAATTATGAATAAAAGCCTTAAATTTTGCTTTCTTTATCACGCATTGTCCACATGCTTTGCAGTAAGAGAACAACCAAGTTGTCAAGAGTGGAAAGGAAGGTCCTGCACAAAGAGCTATACATACAGAACAAGAACACATTATTAGCTTCTCTTTTGGTGGGTTCCTCCCCCTGAAGCACTGTGTGGTGTTACAGTCATGCTGGCATGTAGACCTAACATACCAGCAGGCTAAAAAGAATATTCTTGAAAGTCACCAGGCCTCTTGATTTTTTTTCACTAACTCTGAAGTAAATACACAACAAATAATGTTTGTAAATAACTCAAGTCTATTCACAGTATTAATCAAAGAGGCAGCTACCTTTGAAGGTGAAGTTCAGTAACACAAAACAATAAATGCTTCACTCTAAGGACTGATCTACCACGGATGGCATAGCAGAGAAGAAAGAAGAAACTTCCCTAATCGCAGACAACAGCCCTCTAAAACAAGTTACTAGCAAAATAAAAGCATTTTTGGATTATAACCTACTGAACAGGAACCAGTAGGGTGGGCCTTTCTGGTTGCTTTTCTTTTGCTGTTGTTTTGGATGTTGGTGGGTTTATCTGTGTCTTTGTTGTTTGTTTGGGGTTTTTTCAATACTTCCCACATAAATTACCAAGACATCATCCTGTCTGTCATTAAAGAGAAATAAAGAGTATTTTCATCTGCTTTCTAACATCACCAATACAACCTTTGAATGTCTTCTGAGGCTGAGAGCCAAAAGCAGTTTACTAGAGATACAACATTCTGAGTCATACATGTAGGATTACATCTCCAGGCACTTCGTTTGCAAGTAAGATTCTCATTTGGCCAATAACGGCTGCATACACAACTTTTGGGAACAAAAAATGCAAAAGAAAATATTTTATTGAATGGCAGGAGGGGTTGAGACTTTTAGTTTTGAAGTTCAATCTTCTTAAGAGCTCTATAGTAAACAAAGACAAAAATTTAAGAAGAAACTCCCAAAATACTACCATTGGTCATTCAAACAAATATATTTTAGAAGGCGGCAGCTCAGAGGACTACAGCTTTGACAGGGCAAAGTGCACGCAATATGGCTACATAATAACACAGCTACACACATCTAAGAGTTCCACAGAGTGCTCCTCGAAGTTGAGGAAGTTACTGAAGGATCAAGCTATTATGACTTGTGCATTTTCAATTCTTCTGAAACTGAGTCATTCAACTTCCTCAGAGACAGAGAAATACTCTCCTCTACCAATTTAATTTTCCTTTGTACAACACAATCAGGGCATAGGGACAGAGTTACATCAAATCATGTGACTAAATTAGATTACAAGTTGCTGAAAAAAGAAGGCTCCCTTCAAAAGCATTCAGCTCTCTTACCATTATCACATTTTATGGAACACAGTCTACTTACTTTACTGGTCATATTGCAAAATTTATTTCATCTTCTATACTTCAATCTGCATGTAACTTACATGAAGAAAATGTGATTCTCTATACTTAAGCAGTAACTGCATGATTGATGGCAATACATTTAAACTAATTTTTTTTTCTACAGACACAAAAGATTCTTCAAAATAATTGCTCCCCCAACATCTGGGGAATTTATTTTTCAAAGGGAATGCATGAAGCTGGTGCATTAAGCTCACGATTTGAGCAGTTGCACAGGGAAGGCTGATAAAATTACCTGTAACATCAGCTCACAGTCATCTCTTCCAACAAAAATCATTTCTCGTGGCAGCCTATGTCGGGTGCCTCCACTGCTCACCAAAAACCAGGATGTTAAGCTCATTTTCTGCTTAGCTGATGACTCCTTGGCAAAGCTACGTCATCCTGCAGTGAGAAAGAAAGAGAGACACAGAAATTCATTTTAGTTATTTTTAGCTACAGTTTCTGCTCAGCAAACACTGTGAGCAGAATATAAAAAGCCTCTGAAAATACAGCATTCTCAATAGCATGTACTGAATCCAGCAATCACAGGAAGCGACAGGCTTCAGATTTACATACTCTCAGGCTCTGCTTCATGCAACTAGGCAAATTTAATTGGTAACCTTCTGCAAAAGGAACAAGCAGCCAGCTAATGCCAAAGTTGTATGTCAAGTTGTCAGAAAGCTTTTAGCATTTGACTGCTTATTATCAAGATAATTGCTACAATAATGCTTCACAACCACAACCAATAAACAGTGATACCTACAGAGCGGCAAACATTCACAAAGTACAGCAAGTAACTTGCATGTGTGTCATTACATTTTCCTGTGAAAAAGAACTACCTCATCTGATTTAAAGCTCAAGTCCTCTGTACCGCACCAAATCAAAGGAGCTTTAAATTAGTGGAACTTTTGCTTCTATTTCATCTCAGATTTTCATGATAAAACGTGAATCTCAGAAATTTAACACTGTGCATTTAGTATTGCAAACAAAGCAGAGCAAAATGAAAAAATTGGAAATTATCTGTAAGTATTAAATTCAAAAGAAGTATTCCTACAAAACTTTACCTTTATTTATCAGTAAAAAGTCCAACATACTCCATAAAATAGACGAAACAACCCATAGCTATTTTAAATGTCATAAAACTGGATAAAATCTTTTATGGAAAACTTCTTCACATAATATGATGTACTTGAAACTGGAAAAAAATATGATTAAAGCTCTCTTCAGAGTAATTCAATGGTTAACAGTTGCAAAAACCTTTAGGAGTATTCCAAATCTCTTTTAAAGAAAATGCAAGCCAAAGCAATTATTTCATTCATTCATAACCACACCGTATTCATTAAAAGAGAAGCTAAAGAAAATCAAAAGCAATGAGCCAGCTTTTCTCTCAGTACCAAATAGCTGGCATTTCTCTTCTATTTATATGTCAATTAGTGAATTTCTGCAACGTTAGCAAATGTACTGTTAAGTAGACATAAGTTTGTAGTGGACTTGAGCACACTCTTGAATAACACCAAGAATTCAATGAAATCCTCAAAATGAAGGCTAACATGGAAACACTGAATAAAATGACAATGCTAGCAGTATGCCATCAGACAAACTACAATCAAGGAGACACCACAAATTACTAAAACATGTAAAGATAACTAAGTTTAAGTCAAAACTGCATGTGACATGACAAAGCAGATATTTACAAAACAGTTAGGCAAAAGCATCCCATGTCAGGTGGTAAAATGTACCAGAAGAGCTGCCAAAGGAGTTAAAAAAAATTAATGCAATTCACATGGAAGAATTTAATGTGCTAAAGAGTGACCTAATGTGCTAAAGAGTTACTCAATAACAAAGTAAATATGTATTACAACAGTATTTTCTTCTACAGTAATACTTACAATAGAATTATCTTTCCACAGCTGTATCACAACACATCCAAGTGAAATGTGTGTCCACTTAATGTTATTTGACTCAACAGAAGTAATACAGCATCTCTAACATATTCTATTCCTAGAAACTAAAAAGATTAAAAATTAAATCTACATTAAGAACTTGCTGAAATAAAATTTAAAGTGATGTAGTTACTAAACACGTTTTAATAATTAAAATGGATTATTCAGCACCTTTTAAGGAAATTAATATTTTTATTTTTAATTTAATCTAGTTTAAAACAACAGGATAAACTGGGTCAATCAAATGACATTTTCAGTTCCCTTTAAGAAAGGAAAAGGAAGTATCACAAATGGCCAGCCTATGTTCCAGATTTTAACAAGTAAATTAACTGGATGTTTGACAGCAAGCATGCTGTTCAATATCAAAGCTCCTCATTCTGTTTATATTTTACTACCTTTTAAAATCTCCCATCTGTTCATCATAATTACATTTGCACCATTTGGCCTTCCTGCTCTAATTGGAAATTCATATGAAAACCTCCAAGATGATATAAAAAAATTAGAAAATTGGAAAAATTTCTTAGTAAAAACTATGTCGTAGTTTAAACAGGTAGACCGACTCTAAAAGAGGAAAACTATTTTTATTTATAAAACTGACAAGTAGGTCAGCAACTACAGTTAGTTTAAAAAAAAAATAACACCCCAAACTTCCCACAAATGATAAAGCCTGACAACAAACAGATTAAATTAAGCTATCTGAAATCATTTTTAAAAATGTATTATACAGAGCAATCATTGCCACACAGCCTGGCAGCACATTTGTAGTTAAAAGTCCATCACCAGTTCTATCGAACTTAATAATGTTGTTCTTTTCAAACAGTTGCTGTCTACACTGCAAGAAACCATCAACCTAGATACATATTTTATTTTAAAGTATTCTTTAGAATAAACCAACACCTTTGATCAGAGCTATGCTGGAATATGCATAGCAAAACTGGCTGAAAACAGGATCCAGTAGCAACAGTTGCTTAATATCAAAACAAAAAGGTGCATTAATAATTGGATATGGAACTGCACACTTATTAGTCATACAGACAGTACGTGGACAATTAAACTGCACCCCAAAAACTTCATGAAAGCTTATAATGTTTTGAATACAATGTTGTCTCAAGTACTCTGGCTGTAGTATTCCGAACAATACAAGGATGAAAGACGCTTCACTGCCTAGGAGATACCAAATTATATTACTATATGACAGGTGCAAAATCATCACGAGAAGTGGCTCTTTACACAGTGTAAATTTAGGTCATGATATTTCTTGCAATGAAATGTTATGGATACTAAAAGATTACAGAGTGTTCAAAAAGCAATTTTTTTCTTTCATGAATGCATATTATCAATCCTGTTACATGCACTGACCCCACTTACAGCCCAGGAAATGCATGTACTGTGCATTTTGAGGGGCTGGGAGGATGCTCTAGTCAGTTTCACTGTCATATCCAAAAACCTCTCTTCTTTACCTAACCTTTGTTTATGCAGAACAGGATATTGCCCCAGATGGACCTGTCTTACTCCAGTACAGACTACACTTTTCAGATCAAGCATTTACCAAAAGTATTTCTACCCTAGAAAAAAGAATTTTAAATGCTTTATCAAAGCATTTGGTTTTATCAGTATTTCCTAAAATGGCAGTATTGTATTGTAGTCTTTAACCAAACTAGCAAACATTTCATCAAGACTTGATCATTCAAAGCTTCATTCTAGATACCTGCAAGTCAGTTGCTGAGACATCTATGGCAGCTGCAAAATATTTCCTTGTCTGCAGAAGAAACAGCATTTTATGGTGAAGGACCACAACTTTCAAAAGGCAGTAACCAGCGTGTCAGAATGAACGTGTGGGTAGTAAGTAATTTGAAACAGCCAATTTCCCTGTTGCTGCATCATCCCTGAAAATATAATTCACTCCTAAGAACCAAGATCCTGCATTATGCAGCCAAAAGATGGGTGTAACCAATTTCAAATGTCTGAAGAGACGCTGCCAAGATTAGTTTTGATACAGTCATGTTATTGCAAATAAAAATCCTTATTAATCTCAAATTTGAGCATTTTACAGTCTACATTTTTGTATTTGCCTGTAATTGAAAACAGCTCCAACTAAACTATTAGTGAACACTGAGACACAAATCCTACAGAGAAACAAAAAGCTATGTTTAAAATTTAAATTAAACGTAACATATGTCTGAAATTCCAACTTTTAAGCACTGCAGTCTTCCACATTAAGACTGAAAATAGTATAATTTTAATGGTATACAATTATCCTATTACTGTACAACAAATTCTACTTATGAATATTTTAAAACAACATTAAAAAAAGCCCTGCACCAAGCTGAGACACAGGACTGACAAAGCCAGAAGCCTTTTGTTGCCCATTAGTTGCCCTTTTAAGTTCCTATTTCCAGCTGCTAAAATATTTGCTAAAATTAAGTTTACCTTCTCATACAATTGCTTAGTAAATTTGGGGAAATTTCTGAAGAAATTACTCAAATATTTCTAAAACAAGGTTAGAGCAAAACATTCTATGCCACTACCTTTAAAAAAATACTAGCTATACCTCATATATGCAAATTGGTATTGAAATGTGGCAGGAGGCCTGAGTATCAGTTTGTACCTTGCATTATTGCTCTTGTGCAAATCCATCCGAATGCAGACAAGCAAGAGGCTTATGAAAACCTTCCTCGTGTATATTCATTCAACAAGGACAGAGATAAATTCTCTCAACACATCTGTCTACACAGAGGTAGTTAAATAAGTTTGTGGAGCATGCTGTTTTAGTATTATAGTGCCAGTTAGAAGCAAAAATAAGGCATCTTTTCCCCAGTATTTTCAACTCATCCAATGTTGAAACAAACACGAGGGGTAGAAGACACAGAAGAGAACACCACCACACTAGGACAAGACACTTGAACCGGAGCTGGACAGATTTTGGAATCAGGACTCAGGAAAGGGGAACGTCAGAAACAAGCCATGACAAGCGAGAAATGAGAAATGAGAGCAGCAATGGAGCCAGTAATGGCTGGAGAAGACCTGAAGTTGAAGCTGGTAACCAAATCACAAAGAAATGCTGTCAGCAAACAACACCCACTGGAAAAGTGCCTACCATGACTCCTTTATTGACTATTCAATGTAATAAAAAATACCAGTGCCAGCACTTCTAATTTTGACTGAATTGGAGAAATCTATGCCAAAGAAAGAAAAGACCAAACTGAAGGTAACTTCAACCCTGAGAAGATTATTGTATCCATATAATTGATATTAAAAAGTAATCTATAAAGATAATTGATTTAAACCTAGGAAACTCTAAGTGGTAAACAGCACAGTAATATTGTCTACTCTGTAAAACCCTCTGAAGTGGGGTAGTGTAACAAAGTGTTCCGTGGGTGATCATAATTAACCTACTTACATACATGCATTAGAAAACAACCTGTAACAACATCATCACATATTTTAATCAGGACTCTACCGCACTCAGGTTGAAACAAAGAGCTTAACAGTCAGTTAATCAGTACTTTTTTTCCCTCTCCTCATCAAGTGATTAGCCTGTGCCTTATTTACTGAACATCACTAAAAACCTTTCCTGAATTATTAACTTCCTCCTGACTTCATCTGCCATGCTCAACACCACTACATGAGAAATTCATTAACACTTACGGTAAAATCTTCACAAGTAGCTGTAGAGACGATTTCATGTAAATGGGGAACTGGAGAGAGCTTTTTTTAACACTGAAATATCTTAGTCTTGAATATTTAAGTTTCAAACCGATCAGCATTTCATTCTAAAGTACCTAGTTTCACTCAACATAATGGTGTTCTCATACAAATGGTCTCATTTATTTCTGTTACATCTCTGAACACCTAATTCTTTTGTAAAGTAAGCTTAAAGCCAAACATAGGGTGGCTAGAAAATTAAGATCACTTTTCCAAAGTAAAGGGTAGATGGCTCTTCCGCCATCATAGGGACTATAAAAACAAGAAAATAAGTCATACTCTAGGATAGCTTCTAAATGTTTACTCACGAAACTCATGAAACTATCCTTGGTGCTTTCGTAATCTTCTGCTGCCTTCACTGCTCACATTGCTGTCATCCCAGAAGGGGAGACAGAGGGCTGCACAGACAACAGCCTCCTGACTGAAACTATTCTCACTAGTTCCAAGGGCTAGTATACCAAGGCATTTTGGCAACAAAGAGGGAATCTCATGTAGGAAATAAGTCAACAAAAACAGCAAACCCAAAGGAAAAAAGAAAAGAAAGTTGCAAGGCTGAAGAACCGTTCGTTGACAGCTGGAATTCAATCTACAGAAGCCATATTTCATGCCACAGTAGTGTGTAATGTTGCTCCTCAAAACCCTTAAAAAAATACCCATCTAAATTTAAATGGCTTAGGCTAACGATCAATAAAAATATTTTTTGACATATTTATGGACCTTTTGTACACTCAAGTGTACTTCACAAGGGGAAGTAAGAAAACTACAGTGTTGGCAATAAACGTTAATCAAAATATTCCTTTAAAAGGCTGTTAAAATAAAAGGCAAAGGATGCATAAATAAGGTAATTTATGCTTAAACCCACTGAAATTCTTCATCAAAATGAGAAGATGAACTCACATTCTTAGAAAAATGACCAAACAATCCAAGATTTTCAGCAATTGAACAAAAAGCTAGTATTTTTATTTTCAAATATTTCACTGACTGGAAAATTCACCTGAACACATCCCTCTAGAAATATTCAGATGCTATATACAGTCCTGAACATGAAACTGTTGCCATTCTCACTGGTATAAAGAAATACTGATATGAGTTATAAAGTTCATTAAAATTTTATGCAATTACTGGACAAGAGTGGAACTGGATGGCAAGTATGCAAATAGATAAAGCGGAAGAAAACAGGTAACTCAAGCAAAAGAAAAGGGACTTATCCAGTCAATTTAACTTCCTTGCTCAAATGGGGAAGAGGAGTGCGATTAGGATAACTGCCCTTATCACTAAACCAAAGCATCTCACAAAAATCTCAGTCTTCCTTGGTCTGTTGGCTTCCCACCTAAACTTGCTAAGATTTAACTGACAGGGCAACGGAATGATACCCTTGAGTATTCTGCTTCTGAAGTATTTGACCTGTTCCACCTCAGCTCAAATATCCGAATATGGCCACAAATTCTTGAAAAACAGATTAAAAAATCATACTGAAGCCTTACACTATGTCTAAAAGATGTCATTTCCAGCATGGAATGAAAGATGCAGCCATGACAAAATTTTACAGTACAAAAGAAATACTGAGAGCAAAGAAACCTTCTTAATCACTACTCTGCAATACCATTCTCTTTTACCTTCTTTGCCCTCCATGCTTTTAGTCTTATTGTTGATGTTCTTCTACAGAGAGACGGAGGAGGAAAGACGGCAAAACAAAAATACGTAAATCTCCTTGAATCTTATGCCTGAAAAATCCCCAGAACTTTTGTTTATAGACAGAGAACATCTGCTAGATCCACTATTATAAAAAAGATTTTTCTATAAGCTATTTTAAGCTTAAGAAGAAAAAAAAAATTAGATATAATTAGCAGATGAGAAACAAAAACAAAAGGCAAGAAACTGCCTTTATAAACCATCAGGACATCAAACTCACTCATGTCCCTTACTTCTTTAATTAGTACAACCCTACATAGGTAGATACGCACATTACCTATACTGTCTACCATGAAGGACTAAAACAAGAGTTACAGAGTTGTACCAAATGTATAAAGCAACAGCAGTGTATTTCTCAGGTTGTCTGTGGCTAGAAGAGAAAGGAAAAGGGGGTGAGGGAGAAGGGTGAGGTGGGGAGGAGGAGACAGACAGCCACACCTTCAGCCTTACTGTGGTGCAACTGGAGGGTACAGGCTGGCCCTCGCACAGCTTAGCACCGCATACTCCTCAGCCTTATTTGAGGGAAGAAGCATTTCTTCCTCATATTTTAATTACAAAAACAGGCCTTCTAGCTGTGAATATTACTAAGCATAAAGAGAGGTTTTCCTCCTGCATTCAAGGAGTTTGAGATCTCTCTCTTCTTGCCCTCCAGGTCACCCCATGCATCTGATGGAATAAGGACAAGAAAGCAGCTCAGGAGGCTGTTGCTCTCTGTCAGACAGCAAATCTGTCCTGTAACATTGCTGCAGCTCTGGGACTGCACAAGCATCCTCCCTCTCTGGTCTAGGTCAGAATTAGACCCATGTCTATTTTATCGCTGTGACACAGAAGAATAGTTGTCAGAACAGCAACAGAAATAGACTTCTTTTTCTGCCAGCAGTGCAGCTGCACTCAAAGTTGTTTCGGAGTTTTGATTTTGACGGACAGTGACTTAAATACCTTATCTTACTCTGTTTTTGATATAATAATGACAAAAAAAAAAGAAAACTGAGATCTTGTCCTTTGCTATTATACCAGTATCAACATACAAATGCTGCAAAGGAATGTATGAAACATAAGGCTTACCCGATGGCTATCAGTCATTTGAGTGTCACAGTATGCAAAAAGATTCGGTCCAGTGACAATTATATGCTGCTATTATTTCATGTGGGTACCAGTGATACAGCCAGGAGCAACCAGAGGGGTACCAAGGATTACAGAGCCCTAGGAGCAGTGATAAAGCACTCTGGAACACAGGTTGTTTTTACATCAATCTTCCCAGTTAAAGGGAAGGGTTTGAAAGGGCCAGTTGAATCCGGAGAATCAATAAATGGTTGCAGGATTGGTGCTACACACAGAGGTTTGGCTACTTAGACCATGGGACTTACTTTGAAAAACCTGGTCTGCTGGGGTTCATCTATCAGAGAAGGGGAAGAGTATCTTTGGACACAGGTTTGCCAAGCTGGTGAAGAGGCCTTTGAACTCCCGTTGCCAGGAATGCAGTGGAGAGACGTGGTGGGATGGCTTCTGTGACTAGAGTGTTGGAATGGAAGGATACAGGGTCTTTAGGAATGACAGGCAAGGCAGAAAGGAGGGGTTATCATCCTCCATATCAGTAACCAGCATAGAGCCCCACCTGGGGATAGATGAGGAGCTGACTGAGAGCTTATGGATCAGTTTTAAAAGGAGGGCGGGGACAGGTGTCGTTATAGTGGGTGCCTGATTTACCCAACCTGTAAGACTGAGCAGATAAGGCCCTCGATGGACAGACAGGAGTGTCCTCACATTTACAAGTCCTGGTCCTCATGGGGGACTTCAACCACCCCAGTATCTGCTGGAGGGATAACATGGCAGGGTATAAGCAGCACAGGAAGCTCCTGGAACGCGTTGATCATAACTTCATTCTCCAAGCGCTAGAGGACCCATCAAAGAGGGGCTGGTGGACCTCATTCTCACCAACAAGGAGGGGTTGGTGAGGAACCTGAAGTTCAAGGACAGCCTTGGCTGCAGTGACTCCATGGAGGAGTTTGAGATCCTTAGCACAGCGAGGAGGGTGGACAGCAAGCTCACTACCCTGCACTTCAGCAAAGCAGATTTGGCCTCTTCAAGGATCTTCAGTCTATTCCTTAGACTAGGATGCAGCCCTGAAGAGAAGAGGGGTTCAAGAAAGCTCATTAATATTCAAGGATCACATCTTCCAAGTTCAGAAGTGATGCATTCCATCTCTTCCCCAGAGAGGAAGTTGGGCAGGTTTGCCAGGAGGCCTGCATAGATGAAAAGTAGTTTCTGGACAAACTCAAACTCACTCAAAAAGGAAGCCTACAGAAGATTGAAGCAAGGACAAGTAGCTTGGCAGAAATAGCGTATGAACAGCCACAGATTGGGCGAGGAAAGCTAGTGCCCTGATAGAATAATCTGGCCAGTGATGTCAAGGGCAACAGGAAAAGTTTCTTCAGATATGTCAAGACAAAAGAAATACTAGAGAAAATGTGAGCCCTCTCCAGAAGGCAAAGAGTGACCTAGTTACCTGGGCTATGGAGAAGGCTGAGGCACTCAACCACTTTTTCGCCCTGTTCTTCACCAGCAAAAGCTCCAGCCACAATGCCCAAGCCCCAGAAGACAAAGACAAGGAATGGGAGAATGAAGAGCCATCCACTGCAGGAGACCAGGGTCAAGACCACCTAAAGAACCTGAAGGTGCACAAGTCCATTGGACCTGATGAGAGACGTGCAGGTCCTGAGGGAACTGGCAGGTGAAGTGGCTAAGCCACTATCCCCGCGCCCCCCCCCCCAAACCCCAAAATTGAGAAGCTATTAAGGGGGAAAAGAAACCACGTATCACAATCCCTAGTAGAAGCTAAGAGATCAAATTGTATTAAGAACAGCAGATTGAATCAAACTCCTACACCAACTTGACAAAAAAATAAAATACTAGGTTATCTTTACAGAGAATACTGGTAAACAAGCAAATCCATAAAAGGCTGATTAGAAAACTTTGCTTAGGACTGATACTGTAAATGAATACAGTCTTACACAACAATCATAAGCCTTTTTATACATATATTGTTCTTATAGTAATGAGAAGTACCTGAAGATTTAATTTTTCCTTTTAAGTTGTCCTATCTAAATATTCAAACCTACTCCGTTATTAGCCACTAGGATAAAGCTGTTAAGACTTAAAAGTATGATCCTGTTTTATTCTTTGATAACAGACAATAATGACATTTTGCATTTATTAAAGAAACAGACAGCTCATTTCACAATCCTAATCTCTACAATCATTAACAAAAAATAACTTCTCATGAATGTACTTCTCTGCAGCCTCCCTACACTGAATGGTCAATACTTTTCAAAAGCTCCTTTCAATAAACAGCTAAAATAAAGGCTAATAACGGCTTATAAGAGTAGCTTAATTTATGTTCAAACAATCAAGTGTTCATTTTTTGTCCATCACTCTCATTCAGATTAGGTAATTGCATAAAAGAAATTATCTTAAAATTTCCCTATTTCACATGGTCAGAAGAGGTCATCTATGGAGAGATTAGCACAACAAGTATGTTAATAAAACAGTACATCTGATAAGTAGCCTTTAGGAATGATTCTGGCAAGCAAGCCAAAGAAAACATAACAGAATCATCTTTGGGAAAAAGCTCCCTGTGATGAAAGCTACAGAAATAGTTCCTTTCCCTCTATTCCATATCACACTATACTATTGCTGAGATAAGCAAACAGGAAAATAAATAAATAAACAAATACAAATCAGGCATTGCACTCAGGCAGAATGCAATCTTAAAAGATGCAGTCAAGTCCTCCTCTTCCACTTCCTATTCTCAGTGCCTCCATCCTGGCATATTTCAAGTGATTTTGTATGCTGTGTGTGATGAGATGGTTTTATTTGCATCGGCCAAGTACTGACCACAGCCCTGAGCACTACTGAAAAAACAAACAGCATTTTGCAAATAAAACTGGCCCTCTTAACCTCCCAAGGGTGGTGATTTCACTTTCCCCAAAATTGTGAAATATGTGGGGTTTAGCTCATGACTCAAGATACTTAGTAAGATTAAATTACATTCAAGGCAATGCAATTTTTTTCTTCCTTCATACAAAGAATTATTTATGTTGTGAGTATGAAGATAAGCTTACCTTCCAAAGAAAAGCATGTATTGAAGTAGTTTTAACATCTACCCTTCTCCTTTCAATTCCATTTTACTTCTTGACACAATGCATGAGTACACAGCACATGAAAGTGGAAGTGATGGAGGACAATTATTTGATATCAGTGTTACTGATCTCCACACCCATTCATAATATTACAGATACATAACTTCAAATAGGTGTTCAATTATTATTCCTTGCTACATCTCCACTGTAACATGAAAAATATTTATCATGCTGCACACAAAATATTTGATACATTCTATCCTCTCCCTTATGGAATGCTTTGGCGTTTTTCACAATTACCCTCAACAGCTACAGATGTATTTTTCTTGGAAATACACTCAGTTGTTTGTTCCAAGATCAGTAACACAAGCCCTACATTAAAAAAAAAAGTTGGATGAACTTATTTTACAAAGCAAGCAAAAGCTCCAACTTTTGCCTTAAAGTTTTAAGGGATGTTTGCTCTAGGCAATCTTCACTGTCTGAAGAGAGGCAGAACATGTGTGCATGCACAAAGCATAAAAAATAATCCTGTGCCATAATTATGTTGAACTACGAAGTAATTAACATCAGGACAAGCTTAAAATCAAAATTATTTTAAAATTAGCATGGTAGCTTTGATGTAAAGATCAGATTTCTTTTCAGCATTTTTCAATATCAGACAAAAACACTGTACTTGATTTTTAGATTTTTTTCCTGATGGGAAGTCCTCTTCCTGGAGATTCATATAAAAACAGAGTAGAACAAGGCTTAAAATGCCTTACATTTTAATTATTTGTTTGGTTCTTTAATCAGAAGCCAAATAGTTTGAAAGAAATCTAATCTTGCAGTTTGGAGTACAGCATTTCTTTAATGTTTGTGTCCTCCTATCTCTCCCCTTCCCATGAAATGAAACTGAAAGGTACCAAATGTAACAAACACTTTCTCAATGTATGATCATATCCAAACAGCTGTCAAAATGACAGTATTAGGAATTTAGCAAGACAGAAAGCAGGGTAAGACATTCGCAGAAATGCTAAGAATACCCACGGTTTTAATGATCAATTCTACTTATTGCAAAGATTTTAAATCAGTCTGTAAGTAGTACCTAGTAAATGGCTTCCCTGCAGAGAAGCTATTCCACATCTGCTTGTGGTGCCTACTCACTCCTTTCTTGTATGCAGCCAACAAACAGGAATATAGCTACTAGCATGGTGAGTCTTAATTCTATTTCTTTTACTCTCTTATTTACTAAATGTGATTAAACAGCTACAAGTTAATTACCAAAATAAATTTTCAGAATTAACACAAAGTGAATATACAGCTCAACATTTTTATGCAAGAACTTGTTTGAGTAGGTAGATTACAACCCCTCAGTTAAATCACAATCAGAAGTCCTCACTGCTAGATAAGCAGACTATTTTCATGTGGACTCGATAAGCTGGTTTAAGAATGACTAGGGATTTAAACTTGATTCAGTACATTAGCATATATTTTGCAGAATGCTACAATGAAAATCTGATTAATTTCAGAATACTTGGAGACCACCGGAAAATGCTTTTATTAGTATCATACTACAAATATTTTTAAAGGCTATTAAATGAATGCAAGTGTGTCTTTCAATAGACAGAAATCTGGAACTCAAGTCATTTTATGGGAGGAAATCTATACAGATTTTCCGCTGTAAGTTCAATAATTTTGCTGCCTTAAAAAAAAGAAGAAAAAAGCAAAAGATGTGAAAGGGAAGGCTAAATGGGAAGAACTCCAAACTACACATACTTCTCCAGGCACCAAACCAAACAAGAGGATGTGGTACTGTAACCCCATCCACAAAAAGGGATCAAGTCATGCTTTTTGTTTGCACTTCAGCGAACAAGTTTGAAGGCTTGGATTTTGATTACTTTAAGAACTACCCACAGTTACTATAGAAGCTACTAATTTTATGTCTCCAAAAAAAGGATTAGACTTCAAACTCAGCTAAGCTCAGATGCATAAAAAGCTATGTTAAGCAACACTGACCATGCTGCTGCAATAGAGAAATAATCTTCTGGTTTACCAAAAATATTTTACAACATTTTAAGATGGAACTAAACATGGACAAGAGCATAAGAAGTTGATTACGACAGATCATTATGAGTTCCATTTTTAAGGGCTGGAACAATTCACATCCTGTATTCTTTAAATTATTCTATGTTTCATAGAATCTCAGAACGGGTAAGTTTGGGAGGACTTAAGAGTGGGTCATCTGGTCAAATCTTCCTGCTCAAGCAGGGTCATTCTAGAGCACATAGCACAGCGTTGTGTCCAGACAGTTCTCGAGTATCTCCAGTGATGGAGAATCCATACCCTCTCCAGGCAATCTGTTCCAGTGCACAGCACCTGCACAATAAAGAAGTTCTTCCTCATGTTCACGTGGAAGTTCCTGTGCATCAGGGTTTTTTAAAATGTATTCTCCTTCTACCAGACAGTTAGCCATTAAAACTCTTACTGAAACCATTTTTAGTTACCTGAGGAAATAAGGCTTAAGCAAACATTTTGTTTCCACTGACCATTCCTCCCAACAGCAAGCTTTAGAGAGCTGGAGATTTCAGAGATACAAAGCTCCTAAAAGTTTCAGGAAAATGGAGAGCTGAGCAGAACAAGTTCCAAAGAACAAGTCTGTTGTCCCACTAGAAACACTGTGCTGAAAGTTTGACAATTCCCAGCTCCCTACAGCCTGCTGGCTGACCTGTGTTCACATGGCGCCTTTGTGCTCTCGCTGCCTTTGCAGGGCATTTGCCACTCAAGCTATTTTCCCCACAGAACACTGTGGGGAACAGAACAATTATTTTCCCCACAGAACATTGTGAGGAACAGAACAAGTTATTTTCCCCACGGAACAAGAGCGAGCTCATGTGCACGTTGAGGTTCAATACAGTTTGGGATACAGGACACACCCCTAAGAAATCAGACATTACTTTTTCTCTTGCATATGTTTTTCTCTCTATTTCATCTTAATAGGACTGCTTTACTTCAAATCAAAGGCAAAGCACTTTCCCAATGCTGCCAGAATTTCAGAAGTGGGTTTTTTTCCCTTTAGCCTTGAATGCACAAGCCATGTACTATTGCAAGCTAGAGGGAAGGAGAGAAAAATACAAATGTTCTCTGTATTTGGTCCCCAAGATGAACAGGTTAAGGGCCACCCCATTCAGGCACACAAGCATTTTTAATAAAATGAGTGCATTCTCATGGCATTGCAAGATAAACACACAAGCACCATAATGGATTAAAGAGATGTTTCATTAATAATGGTCCAACTGTGTCCACCAATACATCCATAGAAGTTGAACTCTACAGTTAGAAAACAGCTAGTCTAGAATATACCAGTAATTATCAACCTGCAATCTTTTGCAGACAGAAAGGCAGCTGAAAAATAAAAGAATATTGAATAATCATGACAAAAAGATTACACTTTCTTATTTGTATTTTCATTCTAGTAGCTAAAAAAACTCTATGAACAACAGAGCTCCAAAGACTGATTTTTATTCAAATTTTATCCTCAAGTTCAAAGTGCTTTTCAGATATTTTTGCAGGTGTGGTTAGAGAGAAAGAAAACACATTTTATTTTCAGATTCTGCACAGCTTTTAATATTTGGTAAAATGCCAGTGTATCCAGAATTTATGAGTGTGAGCAGACTGTGCCTAAGTTTTACTAGCTGAAATGGGGAAGTTAGCGTAATTAAATTTAAAGATGTAAATATAGGAGCAGTATGGGATGTGAAATTTATAGTGTGGCACCTCTTCCTTACTAGTAGCTCCTGCATACACACTTGTACTGCAGCAAATCTCAAGTAGCCTACTTTGTGTGAAGTACCTTGTGTTCCCTGCACCTGCCACGGAGCAGGAGTTACTATGCAAAATTAATATATACACCACTAATACACAGATTACCCTGTCATAAGTTGCTTGCATGTCCAGAACTTCACTATATTGACTTATATTCAACCCTAGTGTTGAAGATTCAGTGGACAGGCAAATGAGCAGTTTTAAGCCTCACCATATAAATGCTAAACTGAAGAAGCTGCAGTTCCACATTAACTCAAGCCAGCTTCTCTGCTGTCAAGATCCCAACCCTCTCGCCCCACCTCAGCCACAAAGCCACGACTCCTCCCTTTGCCTTGGCTGCAGGACTCGCGTGCCTGAGCGGCTGAGCTGGGCTATTTCAATGTTCAACTAGCGACAGAGTAACTCTTGTGCTCTTCTCCACTCCCATAAACAAACGAATGGTTTCCAGAAGCTACACACCAATGTGGGACCAAAGCAAAAGGGGTCAGGCTGTGCAGCTCAGGCTGGGAGAAAAGGGAAGAACAGGGCAGGACCAGGACAGCCAGTTGCAAGCTCTGCTTAGGCTGCTACGAGAACACAAGGCAATTACACCAAATCCCCCTAAGCCTCACAGGACTTCCTATATTTAGACAAATCTATAGGAACTGTAAGGACTATTAATACAGAATCACAGAATGGCTTGGGTTGGAAGCCAAGATCAAAGATCATCGAGTTCCAACCCCCCTGTTGTGGGCAGGGGCACCTTCCACTAGAGCAGGTTGCTCAGGGCCCCACCCAGCCTGGCCTTGAACACCTCCAGGGATGGGGCATCCACCACTTCCCTAAGCAACCTGTTCCAGTGCTTCACCACAATTACTACTCAAATATAAAGTAGGTTTTTGTATTTATCCATTACAGATTAAAACTATATACTTTGTAAAATGTTTCAGTGTGTAATTTTATTCTTTTTTCACGTGCTCAACCATGTTTTATAACACACCCAACGATCAAATCTTTAGTCTCTCACCTCATGATGCACTAATGCAGTTGGTCTTCTAAATCTGTTTTAGATCAGTGACCCCTAATGTGAATAAGTATACTGAATAGAAAGAAAGGAAGAATTCCTATGGAAAAAACTATATAAATAAAACAATACATGGATATTACTGACTAAGTTTTTTGAAGGTCAATGGCACTGTCCCTCAAAAACCACAGTAGATAAAAATAGCAAGGCATAATGCTTTTCTCGGTTTTGGAATGATACTGCTCTAAGGGAAAGACTCACAAAATCCAAGAACTCAAGGATCTTAATCTCTTAAAACTAGTCTTGTTCCATAGTGCTGTTCAAAGTAATTTCATTAACTATACTAAAAAAATAGTAGTATGTTTGATAATATTCATACTTTTTTATGAAATGAAAGAGTTCCATTTGCCTCAACTGGACAAGGAATGACTCACGACTTCCTGGTTCCCTCTCATGTCTTGATGGTTCATCCTTTATTTTTACTGCCACATTTCAAAAGAATTTACTATACACTATAGGCTGTCCAGACAACATCAAAAGGAATTCATCTTGTTAGACATTTACGTAAATGCCCAGTCATATTAACCAAACCAACTGAAAATGGTTATTGTGTGGGGTACATAACTGAGGTAGATAAAATTTGAGACCAAAAGCAACATCAGAAACTCTGGCAGAAACTTCCCACTTCTTAACAAACTAGAACTCAAGCCATAATGAACAAAAAAGCCCTTTTAAAGCACTTCAACTATGTGCAGGTATTGAAAGGTGATTGTTGCATAAATTAGTTCCTAGTTCTATAACAGACGGTGACCTCCTCAAAGCAAGTAACCAGGCAGCATTTCGAAACAATCCACATGCAATGACAATCCTCCAAGAGTTCAATACAAACCAGACCCTGGAGTATCAGTCTGCCTAAGGGGGAAGTTGACTGTTGCTATTTGCAGCTTCAACAATGCAACACCTAGCATGTTTAACTTTGACCGCTGAAGTTGCCAATAAAGTGTGCTAAAGAAAATGTAATCAGGCCACAAAAACTGAGAAAAGCAAGGTGTGTTTGTTTAAGGGATGGTAGAAAAAATACACATCCAATTTTCAAGACAATTACATGTCATCTAGAAGTTGCAAATACTGGAGAAAGGAATATTCTTTTCAGGAAAATAGAAAAAGACAATATCGGTTAATGACAAGCAATAAACTTCCTACAGCAAGCTAAAGAATACAATGCAACAGAATTATATTGGGCTTTGTATTGTTGTGTAAAAACAGATCCTGCCATACGCAGAAGTCATCTGCAGCACCTGAAGATCCATTGACCGCACTAAGACCTGGGGCAGACAGAAACTTACCCATGCTCGAGGAAGCCAAAAATAAAATTCAGCATGAGAAAAAGAGCCAACAAAACAAACAGGGTATAAAGATTCAGCACAAAGTGGCAAACTACGATTATGGAAACAATGATACATTTTCTGCAACGGCTACCTTATTTCAAATATTGATACTGCAGAACTTAAAAAAGAATTTTAAAAAGTTTGTGACATATCTGGGCCTTCAAGTGATTGACTCAATATATGTCCAAGCTTAAGGTTGACCTGATATTTTTTTGTGTGAAGGTATTTTTCCATTGCTCATTCTTGGTGTCCTTTTTTCTAGTTTTGTTTTGGTTTAAGGTAGGGTTTTTCTTTTAAATATTTATTCTTTTTCATAATACTCCTACCGACTATATCCAACTATTCCTTTTCACTAATTCCAGTTCTGTGCCAGCAACATTATCTTTCTTACTGTTCTCCAACTAGGACAAAAACTTAAAAGAACAAAGCCATACAGTACTATCTACAGAAGAAGAAAAAAAAACCAAAAAAAATAAGCATGTTCATCAGAAGCCTCGCTGCAGCTCCCCATAAAACAACTGGAGACAATTCTCTACATCAGGAATCTGTTTTCATATGAAAAACACCCATATGCTTCCAATCTTCATTTCAGACCCTGATGAGTTCACGCCTCTTTCTGATATGCTACGTAATATGTACCTGTAGGACTGATAGTGGGCATGCAATTGCACCTCTCAGAAGAACACTCAGCAACAAAGAGTTAGGCACAGGATTCCTTGTAATATATTAGGACTGGAGCTTGTCTAAAAAGAGATCACAAGGTGAATTTAAAAGCTGATTAATTAAGATTTGATTAATTAAAAAATACTACAGAATTTGTGATCAAAATGCTAATAGTAGGAACTAAAAACATTTATTTAAACAAACAGGCAGGAATTATGGCATACTTAGAACTAATTAATTTCACTAAGGCTGTTAAAGATTCGAGTCTACAATGACTTCATCAAAATAAAGGCTCTACCCAATTATCACCAATCTGTCCCAATAAAATAACCAGCATGATGTTTAAATGGCTATGAGAGCATGATGACTGAGCAACATTTAAAAGAAAAACAGGTTTTGAAAAAGACCTTTTATTATGTTCATCAACAAGAACCGTAATAGTAAAACAAGCTCAAAATGACCACCAAGGGCAATATTATCTGCAACATGAAAAAAATTTACAGGTTCCATAATTCTTATGTCAACAAGTTGCCATCATTCTTCAAAACTCTCTGCTAATGCAAAAGCTAAACAACAAGTTCTGGTTTCTCAGTGGTTCCTCTAAGGCTTCCTGAATAATTCCTGATTAAAATTAAAAAAACATATTTGCAGTAGCCAGTTTCACAGTCAACTTAAAGCTAAAATTCAAGCTGTGTTTTTGACTGGTGAATCACCTCAAAAAGTCACTCCTACAAGAAGGGTTTCACCCTCATTTTACCTGACTATCCTCTCTGGAAACCAAGTACAATAAAAAGAAAACATGACCATTTGAAGAAAGAGGAGATGGATGATCAGAAGAGTAATCATCATTAATCTCACAAAACTGGGACAGCTTTTTTGCAATAAGTAAAATTGTAAAAACCAAGTTTTTAATTATTTAATTAAGCTGATCTATAGCTGAACATGAATAAAAAATTAGGCCATTTTTATTGAATTGCCTTTTCAAGACTCAGTTGAAGAAATGAAGATCAAGTGGAAGGAACAATCCTTAACAGAAACTACAGCTGACTCAAAAGTTTGAAGCAGAAAATAGATGGGAAGCTAGCAATGCCTCAGCAGAAACTACCAAATATTGCTTGCACTTTTTTCAACTCTGCCTTGGCACGAGGTTATACCTACTCTTGGAGAAAAGATACAGAGTATAAGTCAGAACAGAGGCCCCTCTATGTGGCCATTTTTAGGAAAATTCCAAAGGAAAAAAAAAAAGAAGTAAAACTACAATATTACTCATTAAGTGTTTTCTGTTTACTAAATTAAATTATGAGCTTAAATAGAATAATTCCTGACATCACGATTCCTGTGATGATACAGTTCTACAGGACTAAATAATCAGCTAGGTCACAGGGTGGAGAGGAGAGAAGGTATGATTAATATAAGCAGGAAAAATGTATGTTCATGAGAAAACTGAAAAGGTATCATGACACTCCAACTTCCTGCATTTTTCTTCCTAATTCTGAAATGCAATCCACTTCAAGAAGACAAATAAGACAAAATTGAAAAGGCTTTGGTTTTGAACACAGAATAGAATGCATATTTAGATGGCCAAATATTTGCAAATGAATAGAAAGATCATCAACAAAATTATTTGGGCATGTAATTTTGAGGGAAAAGTTGCAAGTACATCTGATTTAATGCATTGAGTGTATTACTACTTTCAGACCATAATGACTCGCTAATGGATTGATTACAAGTTTTTCATATACCACAGCTGAAGACTAACTAAATACCCCATGCACAAAGAAACATCTTGGAAATGCCAGGGAGTGGCACCACTTCTGTTATTTTGTCTCTGAAAAGCTCAATAATTGCAGTTCTTCCTGAAAAGAAACAAAATGAGCAGAACCAGAATTTTATTTGGAATGAAGTACAAAATGAGATCTGGAAAATGCACCACACAGACTTCAGAAGACTCAGCTATTTGTCAAGGACAATACCCTCTTAAGTTTCACTGACTAGATCAGAATATAAAACATTTTAGTTCAAAAGAATGGAAACAAGAAAACAGAGGACCCTATTACGAGAACACCAAACCTTGCAATAAAAGCAGCAGAACCAACCAAGGAAGCTAGACAGTAAGAGGGCTGCAGTTGTTGCATCTGAATCAGCCCACTAGACCCACCAGCGGATGATGCTGAAGCTCTGAAAAGAACCTAGCTAAGGAAAAGTCTATTTTTTCAGACACAGTTTCTCAGAGGAGAAAAAGAGAAAGAGAAACAAAGCTGACAGATTTGCTGGGCTCACACGTGAAAAATTTATTGCATTCTATTCAGGGAATAAAACCTGTGTTTTAATCTCTGTTTTGAATTAAAAAACCCACTATTTCTCTAAACTCCTACTTACTAGCACCTTCCTACAATTCACAAAACCCACACACTGCAAAACTAGTAAACAGGAGAGAGAAAACTATGGAAACACTTGAACATTTACATCCTTAAATTCCATAAAGGAGAAGATACCAGCATTAGCCTGGAACAAAAATCCTGCTTATCCTAGTACAAAGGCCACAATGCTTAAGAGAACTACTTGTCCTCCCTCCTTTCACGTTTACTTTCCAGAGAAACATTTTTTTCTTCCAGTGATCGGTTCTGAATGTTCAGTCTGTGGCCACGGACATTTTACATATCAAGGACCTCAAATAAAGACTAACAGAACAAACCCAGTATCTTAATCTTTTGTTTTCTTGTATTTATACATAACCCACCTCCTCTCTGACTGCAGTAGCCTGCAGTGGTGCAGGGGACAGCCATATAGGACAGTAAAGTAGATTAAATGTATCTTTGCTACTGGAAAAATGAGTATTCTCCTCTTCCTGGCTTGACACTGCTGTCCCCGTTCTGTGTACTTGCTCTGGCACTCATCTGGCCACACAATAAGATAATTCAATTTGCTAATCCAAGGGAGGAAGGAAAAAAAAAAAGAGCAAAACAAAAAGAAAAGAAATAGTGTTCTCCTGAGTTAGTGGAGTGAATTAACTTTCATGTACTTCAAAAACTACCAGAGTCACTGCAACAAAGCAGTGCAGCCATGCTGTACCAAACCCAAAGAAGAGGGAGTAACTGGGAATACTCCAGGCAGAGGCATTAAGATACGAGATCAACTAGTCAGCCTCCTTAATATCCACCCACTCCCTTACTTCTCACCCACAATCCAAGAGCCGGCAGGAGACACTTCAATTTCAGTGATGCAGCACTGAGTACATTCCCAAACACAGGTCTCCCCATCTGCAATCTAATTATGTCAAAAATCTACTAAAATATAATTGTAGTTTTTATCCGAAACCTCTAGGACAAGTTAGTTCTGACATAATATATGATAAAAAATGATATATACTAATTTAAAATAGAAGGGTTTTTTGAAGGTCAAACAGAATTTTAACTAAAGAGATCATTCTACCTACAAATGCACCTGTAGAATAAAAACAGCCTCCCAGCTTTTGGGCAGTAGAGTCAGAGAAACTAAACTACAAGACAGAACTAGGCATTTGCAATTTATTTTAGTATTTTTTCATATTTTTATGCATGTATAACTGTACAACAGACATACATGAAGTCGTTTAAACAACTCTCTTCCCTCCCTTATTTGCATGCATTATGTTACAGTTTAAGTCACTTAATCACATACTACTTTTCCCCATGACACCTGCCCCATTCAACGCCCTAGCTGGACTGTGATCCAGGGAAACATTAGCATTGTGCACTGAAGGAAGCTGCCATCAGTAGACCAGTCCCTTGATAATGGGTGGATACACAAGGATCAATACTAGAACGGAAGATGTGCAGGCGTTCGGTAAGAGCATCATAAACCTAACAGACAATGAAAGGCCCCCACAGGCTCAATCAGCCTAGTGAAGATGTGCACCTTAGAGGAGACACACACATCTGACCCCAGCTCCCAGCTAGCAGAGTTGAAGCTCCATCCCTCAGCCACAACCAACTTCCTTTTCTCAAATTGCAGTCTCTTCGTCACAACAGAATCAATTTTTACTTCATTATGTAGCATATCCTTCAGAGAGGGGGAAGTGCTATTGTGTCCTTTCACAATCTCACAAGTGGCAGAAGCTGAGAGAATTTACTCGTAGAAAACCTCCTATCTGCATGTATTCCATATCTGACTCCCCAGTTCAGAATTTTCTAAAGGAAAACCAGAACTTCACAGTTTTTCATTGCTTTCTAACTGAAGTAAAAACAATCTGTTGTATCTCAGTTCCATTCTGCCTGCAAAGCTAAGAAAAGCAGTGCTAACACGGAAACTGTCCTGTTAGGAGAATCAAGGAGATACTGTGGTATCAATAGACATTAAACACCTTCTCCCTGCAATTGCAAGAACTGGAAACGGTACTGCAAAATCCATTTCTGCAACTCCTCATGCCTTGGGTTTCATTCTAGGCATTTGAGGAAGCTTCCAAGCTCTCACCCATAACCAAACACAGACTTTTCTAGTTCATTTTCATAAACAGGATCTTTTCTGGCTTGTACGTTATCACCAGAATTTTGAAGAAATTTTGCCTGTCAAGTCCATTACAGCAGATGAAACACAATCTAGGAAGAACCCATTGTTTTTTTCAAAAGTCAGATTAGATATGGGAAATACCATATGTGAAAATCACTCCCCAAACAATGCACTGTCACGCCAAAGTTTGGTAACAACTTGTAAAGTCAGAAGGTTTCTTTTCAAAAGAATTAAAGAAAGCATTTTTATCTGATCCATTACAAATAACTTCTAGATTCTTGAGATTTTGACAAAATTCTTAGTATCCCCAGCTGCACTACCCTCTCTATTCAGCCAGCCTTCCTGACCTCCATCAGACAAAAGAAAAAAAAAAAAAAANTCGGATTCTAGTCGTGGTAAAGATAAGGGTGCAAATGGATTCTAATGAGAGTGGTTTTTTCCCATGTCATCGAGTGTTTTCATACCTGCCACTTCGTCCCGCCAAGAAGCGTGGTATATAGCCTGACAGAGAGTACCTGAATCTGTCAGCCGTGACACCTGGGCTTTACCAGCCTTCAGACTGTCTCTGACTGGGCAAGGTAATGTCCGAATTCTGAAGAAAGCCAGTGAATAGCTTGTAGGTATGTGAACCTTTGGTGCGAAAAGTTGTGTTCTGAGCACAGCACCCCCACATGGCCTGTTGTGATGTTTCCTGTGTCATAGGAAACAACATTGCCAAAAAAAAAAAANCAGAACATTCACATAAAGCTGACAAAGTGTTTAAAAAAGCCATAATCAAAGAGTGGAGATTATTTGCAGTATTTATGTTTAACTTTTTCTCCATTAAATAAAATTTAAAGTTGAGGAGCTTCCATAACAGCAGAGTTCAGCAAGACAGACTTCTCAGCATCTGGACATAAAGTAATTCCCAGAGGCAATTAATCATAGGAAATCACAGCATATTTAATCATGTATCCGTTCAGTTTACAAAAACTGTCCCATCCCACATATCATTTTACAGATGCAAGCCCAGGGCCAAGAACGCTGTCACAGTGCCTTGAATGGCATTCCAAAGGAGAAAAGATGATCATCGCAGTGCTAGAACAGGCTTTATTCTTTCAAAGTACTTAAATATTTTATGAGTACCTTTGCTTCCACAGGGAAGAAAATAATTTCCTCCAAGTGCAGATCAGGGGATGCTATCTAATCTCTTGTCACAAGAAGGCAATCCTTACGTATCTGCAACTCATCAGCAGCATAGCATCTACATCTCATTTTTTTCCATCAAGCCGTGAACATTGACGGGCTAATTGTCGGCTTATGTTAAAAGAGCGCTCAAAACACGGCCGCAAACGCTGGCAGGCAGCGCACGCCATGCCCGCCCGGGTCCCGCTGCCCGGCGGCTGCGGGGCGCAGGGGGGCCCGCGGAGGGCCCCTGCCCCGCCCCTCCCGCCCGCTTCCTCCGCTGCGACGCCGCTTTCTGCTCGAAAATCGCCATCGGGTTTTTGTTAGCGCAGTAACCCGTTCGTCCCCACGGCGGGCACACAAAGTGGGCCCGGGCTGCTCCTCGCCACCGGGGACAAAAAGCCTGATTCCATGTTTTCCCCGGGAAGCGCCTCGAAAGAGGAAAAGCTCACGCCTTCGGGAGGATATTTTCGGACGCAGGGGACCTGACTCGTCGGGTGGAAATACGCAATACAAGAAAAGGCGAAACCCGTAGATTTTCTCCATCACCCTTTCACAGAAGACATTATTTTAAGGAGACGGGGAGGAAACGCCGCATCCCAGACGAAGGGCGTCACTGATTTTTAAATCAGGAGAAACACGCCGCCTCCACTCCCCGGGGCAGTCAGTGAAAGAGGGCAACCGAAAAAAAAAATTAAATCTCTGGAAACGTCTCCGCTGGAACCGCGGAAATCCGCCCGCGGGAGGGGAGGCTGCGGAGCCCCGGGGTTGGGTGGATGGGTGGGTGTGCCGGGGGCGCCCCGCGGGCGGAAAGGGGCAGGGAGACGCGGGCAGCGTGATCCAGCAGCACCAAATGCCAGACGTGGGATGCTGTCCGCGTCCCGCCTGAGGCGATGCCTCCTGGCACCGGCGATCCCGCCGCGCTGACGAGGGGAAAGGAAGGCGGGGGCGCGGAGGAACCTGCGGGCCCGACGGGGACGGGGGAGGGGGAGCGGGCTGTGCCCAGACCGTGCTGCCTCCCCCTCCGCCGGCCGCAGCCCGCCCGGGTGTCGGCGGGCGGGCACCTCCTGACACAATAGGCACCGGGGGGAAACACGGCGCGACCGCGGCCCCTCTCCCCGCCACGGCTCCCGCCCGACCCGCAGCCCAGGGCGGCGCCAGCATCATCTTCACTCACCCCTCCGAGGAGGCTCGCTGCGCCGGGGAGGGGCCGTCCCTAGCGGGTGCTCAGCGAGCCGGCATCCCGCGGGATGCGGGAGCGAGGGCGGAGCGCTCGGTGTCCCTCTGGCAACGGCCCCGGCGTTATTCCCTGCACATAGCGGCGGGTAGCGGCACCGCGCACTGCGCCGCACTGCGCACGCGCCGGGGACGAGCGGCGGCGGGGCCGCGCTGCGCCTGCGCTGCCCGCAGACAATAGCGCTCCCCGGGCTGCGGGCGCTCCCCGCGCGGGCGATGGCGGGAGGTAAACGGCACTTCCCGCCCCTATCCGCCCCGGCCGTGACGGGACCGGCGCTGAGCCCGCTGCCGGCCCGAGGGCGTAAGCGGACGGGTTGTGCTGTGCGCAGGCGCGACTGCGGCTGCGATCCACAACAAAGGGGAGACGGGTTGCGGCGACCACCCTTCCCCCGTTGCCGGGGGTGGGCGGTGGGCGGGGTCTCCGCCCCCCCCCGCAACGCGGTGCATGCCGGGATTTGTAGTCCTGGCGGCGGCATTCCCGCCATCGGGAGGCGCGACGGTCTCCCGGCGTTGCCTGCCTGAGCTGCGGCGGCCGGCGGTAACGGCCGGCGATCAGGAGCCGGAGGGAGCCCCGCAGGTGGCTCCTCCGAGAGCCCAGCGCAGGAAGGCCGAACGGGTGGAACTACTGTCCCCTAAGCCTCGCCGCGGGGAGCCCCCGGTGTCGGGGGACAGCGCCGGCTGCTCCCCGGGAGCCAGCGGCGTCCTGATGCGGGCGCCCCGCGGGGAGCGCGCCCTGGAGGAGTCCCTGGAGCGGTACCAGAGGCGCCTCCGAGGTGAGCGGCACCGGCGCGGGGTGAGGGCGGGCCGCTCCAGCCGCCGCCCGGGTCTGCTGGC
>VZTD01000534.1:134277-392750 GCA_013397725.1 Rhagologus leucostigma
AAAAAAAAAAAGAAAAGAAGAAAGAAAGGATAAAACAATGTAAATACTTTCAAAAACCTACTCGATACTTGATTCTCAGCAAGTATTTTATATTTCTTTCTCAAAGGAGCATCAGTTCTTTACATTGGCGATAGATTTCATTTGTCCCGGAAGATAGAACTTTGAGGAATAATTTTTATTTACTTTTCCTGTAGAGGAAGTGGGCATGGTAATGCTACTTGACACTTGCGGTTACGTTGTTGCAGAACAGTTAGGATGACAAATATCAGGGCTGTTTAGCTGTGTGTAAGACTATTAGAGCTGAGCATATCTAATGGATACATTGGGTGCATATATTCTCTTCACACAACTTATTTTCATTTTATCTTTTTCCAGCTGGCTTCCCTTACACTGGATCCATTATATTTATTAAATAATTTCAGAACCTGAATTTCTGATGAGCCTTTCCCCTTTGCATTCTTGGACACAAGAATTTTCTTTTCGTACAAAGCCAAGGTGGTTTTGATTTCGTACATCCAGGGTTGCCTCTCAGTAGAAATCAATATGATGATGCACAAACATAGCCCCAATACAGGGTGATATAACCTAAGTTCCATTATATTTCGCAAAGAACTTCTTTATTTCTCAGTGATGTACGATTTTTAACTCTTTTGAGCTGTACAGCATTTTTCACATCATTACTACCAGTGTTAGGAATTCACTGTAGGACAAACAGGTCATCATTACTCTCAAAGTTGTCAAATCTAATGCTTTACCTATTTCTCTTATACAGTTATACAGCTTGAGATTTTCCTCCCCATTGAGGTAATTCCTGTCATCTGGGTTCTGGAATTTCAGGTGACTTGCTTTGGGCATTATTCAATGTTTTTGAAATAAAACGTTCTTAACCTGCCTGTAATGCTTGACAGTATCTGGATGCAGGTTGACCTCACGGCAACAGGTTTTCACCACCCACACTGGACACCAGAAGAATCACTTTAAAGCCTTACTCAGTTTGATGGGTGGGTGGATAAGTTCTGAAAGAGTAACTAATTATTTCAGTGCAGTGTCCTTTGTCGCAAAGGGTAATCCCTCAGAAGACAGGGAGCCTGAGTGTTCAGTAAACTGAGTCTGATGGCCAGAGGGCAGAAAGCTGGACCAAAGAAACCTGATTAAGACCTAACTGGCCTTACAGCCCAACAGAGAGGCTTTGATAAAATAAAGGTTCCATAATGATGCTTTTCCTGACCTTGTATAATGAAAGTCTGTAATGCTGTGTGTAGGACTGAGTTAAGAGGGTGGTATTTGTACAGTTGGAGTTATTAGGTTACTGTGTAAACTTTCACTAAATTAAGACCATTTCAAATGAACCTTAAAAACTTTAGGAGATAATATTTCTAATAAAAAGTTATTCTCAAGGGAGTAGAGGTATTTTGCAAAGGGGAATCAGTGGTGTGCTGCTGTATTCACATTAATAACTGAAAATTGACAGGCGTAACGTGAATGTCCAGTGGGCCTTCTACTACACCACGGCCAAGAGCAGTGTGTGATGCCTTCCGGTGACTTTCCCCTTTTCTCCTAAGAGCAGTAAATTGAGAAGACTATTTAGAGTCCACTTCTTTGTTTCTAGCATATTTCTGGTTCCTTGAACAGAGAACTTTTAGCGGGTTTTTTTGTGTTGAGTTTTCTGCCTCTTGAGTAAAGAGCACTGGCTCACTGTTGGACCTGAGAGTATAAGAGTAGGAGCAAAGGAGGGGCAAACCATCCTTTATAGGTACTGAGCCTGATACAGACATCTTGTCTGCCTCAAGTCTGCCCTAGGAAATTGTGGAAATTACATTCTGTATTTCACTGCATTGCTGAGTGCTGAGTGCAGTGTCCCACATAATTTCAGAGAATGGAGATGCAAACTCTAAGAGAAACAGATGAAAATATAAGACTTCTACAAATAAAGTTTCATTTTGTGGCTGTTTTATGTGGTTCCAAAAATAAAACAGGGGAGATGGGAAGTCAAAGCCATCTTAGGAAAAATGAGTATGTGGCCCAGTTTCCATCACTACAAGTTAGCTGTGACACTGAAGCAGCTAAGAGTTACATTCTAAATGTTTTTTTTTCTTAGGCTTTTTATTTTTCTTTGGCACTTATTTCTAGGTATTCTTCTGAATATAAAATGTTCTTTTAAGGGTGGAGAATCCATCAAAAGGAACTGGGCAATGCTTGGAGGCTTTCACGTGAGGGTTTCTACACCTTAGGCAAGTGCTTTATGCTCTGCAGAAAGGACTGGTTTAGAAACTCGTGACCATGACTGCTGCAGCTCCAGAGAACCCTGTGCTTTTAAAAATGATAACTTGGTAGAAGTTGTGCTGAAAACTACCTATTTCTCATGTAATACAACAATAAAGACCAAGAAGCCAAAATCAAAAGGATTCGTTCTTTTGAAACAGCTGAGCATTTCACACATCTTGGGAACTTTTGAGGCCTGACTAATGAACAGCCTGGTGTTGCTCATTGCTGCGTGTAAAATCCTAGCAGCGCAGGTACTGATAGATAGGATATTTTTAATCTCAAAACTGCCATATAGTGTGTTACTTCCACAGTAGCATACCTGTGTTTGGCAGCCAATAAAGAAGAATAGCTGCATGTCAGAATGGGAAGTAAAGTAAGTTCCAAGATGTGCTAAACACAAAAAAACCTTGTAACCAAATTCTCAGTTTCAGTGTTTTTCAGCAGTTACTTGACTGAAATGCTATCCAAGAAGAGTTAATATGATATAATATTTTAGATTTTTAGCTGTCAATAGAAGCAAATGTTGGTCTGATTTTGGACAGGAAATTTTTTTTTAAATGGACATATTCTTTCTGTTTTCACTAACTTGTCTAATTGTCTGTTTCGTCAGTTACTGCTTCACAAAAATTCTACAGTGGTTTGATTTGGGTTTTTTTAAGACCTAAAGAATCATTGTAATTCCTTCTCCAACTTTCTAACACTGCTTGCTGGTTGGGAACCATGAGATATTAGAAAGTGATGCTGTTTGTTGAATTTACAGCCAACTGCATGTTCTTGTAGATGTTATTAGAAGTGGACTGTTAGCTTTGGGTGACAGACTTATAACAACTTTTTCATAGAGCTGCCATTTGTTTTCTTCAATTTATGTTGCTTAATGCTTCCGCCAGCTGGAGTTATTTTCCATGTCTTTCAGGCAATTCTGTTGTTTTGGATGATTGGTTCTTTTGCTCCCAGGGTATTTTCTACGGCATTTCCGAGTCCATGAATGAGGTAGCTTTGGTGCTTTCATTTAAAGGAGTACTCTTTTTAAAGAGTTCTGTGCTGTGCTTGAAAAAACATCTCTTGTTTAGGCAATGCTAACCCAGTTCAGTGCCTTCTGGGGTTTTTTTCCGGTTTGTCTCAATGGCAAATTGTTCTTACACTGACTTTTTTTTTTTTTTTTTTTTAATTTTTCGTTTTGTTTCCCTCAAAGCTGATGACTACTTTGGATATACAGCTACCTTTTTCATGTTGTATTTTACTTCTGCGTCTTCTGACTATAGTTTCTATGTTTTTTTATTTCGACAAGTTGAATGGATCTTTAATGTGTCTCCAATGAAAAAAAAAAATTGTTCAGCAGTATTATTGACATTCCCATATTAAAAAAAGAAATCTACCATTTATATTTATACAAAGATACTTTTCTGGAGAAAGGGATAACTATATTATATTTTTAGGGAGTACTACTTAGGTTTTGTAGTTACAATGAGTACAGAAAATAGCTATAGTTATCAATGCTTCTTTCAGGGCATTGAAGTGTATTTATTCATCATGTAGAATATGTGTCATGTGGTTTTTGAACATTAATTCGTGTTTCAGTCATGGCTCTATTGTTTTTGTCTAAAGTATTATGCTTAACTGGACTCAGTCTAGTCCAGAGTCGCATTCAAGTTTTGATTAAATAAGGGATAGAAATATCTCTGTACCTGGAATAGTATGGACTTGATCCTGCGTTAGGATCACTCGTTGCTTCTGTCCATGAAATAATAAGCAATAATGTATTTCTGTCTTTTTGATGTTTGGTCAGCTGTGTTTTGCTGAAGTGTTAGAAAAGTTGTCTGCCTGTCCCTTGTGTCAAGTGCTGCCTGGGATTTATACATGACAGTTGGCAACTTGGCAGCATTTTCATGGAGCAGTTGCCCTTTTTATGTATTGAGTTTGATCCCTCAAGTTTGCCTGCTAGCTCATCATTTTTCCTAATCGTCTCAGATCTGTTAAACACTAAAAACCAAAGAGCTTAATAGTAAGTAAGTTTTATTTTTTGAAGTTTCAGTCCACATGAGTCCAATTTCATTTATATCCTCAGCTGTTCCAATAGGAAATAGCACTTCAGTGATGTTTTATCATAGAACAGGAACACGTGTTTGGATTTTATTTGTAGAGTCTTGTTAAGACGTAGAAAAGAAAGATGCTGATTGATTTTGATGCGCAAATCATAGTGCTGCATGTGAGCAGTTTTTGCAGTATGTTTTCACTGAGGCCATGTTTCTATAAAATGTACTATTACAGGAGTAGCTTAACCAAGAAAGTTAGATTGAGTGTGGAAGCACTTAAAAATTAATTGCTTCTGAATTAATTAAAAAATTAATCCTGTTGTCTTTAAGCAAAGGTTTTGCATCCTTTTATCCTTTACTTTTAAACAGTGTCTTTTTTCGATTTCTTTGATATTTAAAAAGAGTATTTTTACATTGGCAGAAACAACAAACATAATCTTTCTTCTCATTGGTGCATTGTCTTTTATCCTAATGCCCAAAATTATATTCCTTACTTTGGAAAAATGCTATAATGTACTTATTCCCTCTTAGGCATCCAGTTCAACTATTAGTGAAGTACGTTTTGGCTGTTTTGCATCTGGTGAATGTAAAGCCACACCACTGGGACCTCCTAATTCCCAGTTTCCCAGTGATGAATGTTTTGCCTATGGCAGCAACATTAGTAATTTGGAAATAGGCAAACTTTTAAGAAATTAAAGCCAATACTTGATGACGCTTTCAAGAATGTGGTGACATTATTTCAGAGGCAGGAAAGCGTAGTCAAAAAGAATAGGCATCAGTGTGCCACTGATAATGGTTTTAATGTGTTTCACTACTACTGCCCTGTATGTTTATGGGAAAAGAGGACAGAGTGTAAGAAGATCTGTGTTATCTTTGTGGATAAAGTAGCAGCTTGGAGTTCAGAAGCTGTAATACTACAAAGAGAGAGAAGTTCTGGGAAAACCAATACATATGGGCTTGGTTGGTTATCGTTTGGTTTGCTTTGTTGTTTGTCCTTTGGCTATGGAGCAAATATTGATATTTCAGGGTTCTCTGACCAGGCACCTACAGGGAATGGGGAAATGAAGGAACTTTATTGCTATCACATGACACACCACATAATAACTTAAATGACATAGAACGCTTCTTGGCAACAAATGGTTGCAACATAGTTCACTAAATACCTTAGCCATTGCAACAGGGAGATATTTCAGCCATTTCTCAATTAGCTCTTCCGCCCTCACAGCATCCTGGAATGCTCAAGAAAGGATGAAGAGCCCAAGTATGCCAAAAGTGAAATATTTGACCTAAACCCTTCCTTTCTGAGTCATTGCCTTGTGAATTGTATTTGGGTTTGTTTTACTAAATTACGACTGTTTAAAATATGCTTTTTATGTCTTCTTTTACATTAAATCCATTAAAGAGTGGAGTAACCAGAAATGGTGATGTGAGCCCTAAGATAACTGGGCTTTAAAAAGAAGTGCTGAGAGAAGATTAATAGGTCAGAAATGGGTCAGGTTATTATTAAAAATTAGCATTGCCAAAAAGAGAGTGACAGTTGACATACTGGACTGAGAACACGTTCTTAAAAATAATGCTTTTGGGGAGGTTATTTATATTTTATAAGGTGTTGGTAAGTTACGGCGAAGTAGAGAAGACTGGAAAAATGGTGAAAACCATTACAGTGGGGGAAAAATCAGTTTCCGATCTTCAGTCAGGATGAAGTGAACTTGAAAAAACAGATAAACTGAAGGCAGAAATACTTATCTAGCTTTTGTTTTCTGACTTGAACTGCTATTTACCTTTCTATTTGGAAGAAAAGAGCTATTAACATTTTTACAGCAACCTATACTCTGAGGCATGTCTTCTGAATTCTACCTAGCAAATGCTTAACTGTGATTATTTATTTGAAGTTTTTTTTTGCCAGTGAGAAGAAATATTTTTGGTTATGTATGCATCATATCAATTTAGAAATTACAAGCATGTAAGAATTAATTCTTAACTAATTCTTACATGCTTGTAATTTCTAAATTGATATGATAAATTGATATGTGTATTGGAAAGGTTACCATTTTTCTAATTGTAGCAGTTACTCCAATAAAAGATGTTTCCTTAAAAGCTTGGCTCACAGGAGTGAAATTGCTGTTCTGCGGGCATTTATACCTAAGTGTTCCATGTGTGATAGTCTTAGGCATGCGTAGCCCTCCAAAGAATTCAGGGCTAAATTAAGAAAACGGCTGTAATTTCCTGTTTCTGAAAGTCAGGTGAGGTTTTGAGAGTGTAGGGTTTTGTTTTAAATTAAAGTTATTAACTATTAATGAAACTTTTCTGATTCGGAGGAGTTGTGACTGATAGTCACAAATGACTGTGACATTACTGAGGAGAAACATAAACAAGTGACCTTGTACTCTGGTGAAGTGGCTGTAAAGGGTATTGGAGGACTGTCTCAGCCCTTGTGACTGACGCTCTGTGACTGACGTACGGGCCATTTTCTTGGTTCGCTTGGCGTTACAGCAGAACCTGGAGATCCTGCTTTGTTCAACATCGCACGAAGCCGTACTACTCAGGTTACTACTCCGTCTTCTCTGGGTAGTATATACATTGCTTAATGGGGAGAAAATGAAATAAGCATCTCCCAACTCCATTGGCAGTTGAAATAAAGAAGTAGTAAGTGAGTTGTCTGAGGTCCAGTGGTGCAAACTGGATGTGTCCTTATCTAAAACCAAGCCCATATTTTGTGATTTCCAATTCCGTTGTCAGCTCTTAGATGCAAATCTCTCAAATTTTTTTCCTGGCATGTTGGAAATGTTCAGCTTTATCAGAGTAATATGGCATTTATGATTGGCATTTATGATTTTTGTGAAGTCAGCAGAATCAAATAAAAAAATTAAAAAAGGAATACAAGGAAAAATATATTGAACATTAGATAAGACCTTTACTGTATCATTTGTCAGTAAGTCAGTTCTTGAAAATATTTATATTCATCTGGATAGAGGTTTCTGTTGTGTTTGTTGGGTTTTTATCTAGAATAGTGTGTGTTGTTATTTATTTTTCACACTTGTTCAGAAGTCATTGGTATTTATTAAATAACTGTTTTATATTGGCTTGGTTTGCTGAGTTATTGCTTCATTTACTCAGGTATTTGTTTCATTGTGTGATACATTGCTTTGTAATATGTGGTGGCATCACTAAAATGCAAAAATATTGGTTTTGGTTTCTAGTCCTGCTAGTATTGTAGTAAATGTAGTATGAGCTTTAGGTTCATTGAAAAGTATGGAAGGTTCATATGCTAGGAAATATTTTAGGGTGAAGTATACTATTACTTGTGCTGCAGCAGAGTGCTACTGAGGGGCTAAGATGCTATTTATAGCTCCTCTCTGAAAAATTAGTATTTAGTAAATATTTTACAAATATAGTAGTTGTTTTGGCTGTTTGCATTAGACAGTTGCTTCCAATGTCTGAGTTTAGGTCAAGTAGTCAAGCTAGACACATGCTGAATGCTTGTAGTTCTCTCATGTTTTTTCCCATTTAAAATATCAGCCAGTAAATACTTTCTTTCATGTTGTTTATTGTGGCGAATGGTGTGGTTGGGTTTTTTTCAGAACGTGCCAGTGAAAGCATCTCTCAGCTGAAACATGCCTTGGCAAAAAGTGAGGATGGCATTGGATTTGACCAGTCCGCTGTGGATGAGGGCAGTGACAATGCGGACAGGGACAGTGATGACTGTGGGAATGCAGCTGGTCAGGAACCACAGCACAGCCACGCAGGTAAGATTACTCTGAAAGCAAATGGTTTAAACATTTTAAGAAATTATACTAATTTCAATGAAAAAGTAATTAATTATTGGTTATAATGGTTTTTATCTCTTCCTAGTTAACCAACTTAAAATTTTGTTGCAACATCAAGAAAGAATGGAAAGTGAAGAGCCTCCCTCGAGAAGGAAAAAGTCATTACATGTATGTTTCTTCTGGTTTCATTTGTGTTGTTCAAATGAATGGCATGCATGCTGATTTTATAGTATACAGGGAAAAAAGAAACATTGAATCATTTTTACAGTCTTAAATATGGGAGCTTCCTGAGGCTATGGCCAGAACTTGGTATGCTTATGACCATAGTGGAAGAAAAAGGAATCTATAATACAGCGTTTAGACTTTTATCCTCTTTTGTTGACCATGTAGTGTGATCATCCATCCTTTTTGTTTTGAAAACGCTTGGGATAGACAACAAGGAAAAATTTCTGAAAAAGCAGTCTCTGTTTTCCTTTGACTGTACCTTAAGGATTCTCAATGTCCTTCTTATGCTTTAACTATGCTTTTTCTTGAAAGAATTAGAGACGTTCATGCAAAAATAGGTTTTGTAGTTCTCTGCCAAAATGCAGTGGCCTCTGTCAAAGTTTGTTTACACCCTTACATGGGCTTCTCAGATGCTGCTTTATTGAAGCAGAGCTGCACCAAAGTGTGTGCAATGCATCATACAGTTACAGAGCAGCTGTTAGTTGCTAGAATCTCTATAGAAAAATAATTCAAAGACACTGTTGCAGTTTTATCTCTTGATGGCCTACACTGAGTATTTTTGGTTTATACTAAGCAAGACAAGCAGCTCTTTGCTATCAAAGTTAACAGCAGAGTAATCTAAAGCCTGTATTCCTGCTGTGTTGCTTTCAGCCTGTGCAAGGAGCATAGCTCTACTGTTATAACATTACGGAATATTATTTAAAGTTAACTTTTCTGAGTGTTCTAAGATCCACGAGTTTAGTATGGTTGTCCTGCCAGGTATTTTGCCTCATAATGGCATAGGAAAGAGTTAGTGTTTTGTAGCTCAGGGGATCAGTGCATCATTGGTTGACTTTGGCATGACATGAATCAATATCAGTTTGTATTTAGCCTTGGAAGGGAGGGAAAGAATCTTTTATTCCCTCTTTGGTGAAGATTTCTACTTATATTGGGAAGTTTCAGCAGAGTGGAAAATTTAGAAAATGGAATACTTTTGTCTAAGAAACTTGGGATAGTGCTTTCAGGGAGTGGATCAAAGGATGGAGGAATAAACAGAGAAAAAATGGGAATTTACTGTATTGGTACAGCATTGTCCCATTTCTTCCTCTTGAAGTTTCCAGTGAGAGACGTCCTGTGAAGTGGTGGCTTTATTCTCCTTTGCAGCTGTCCTCCATCTGCTTGAGGATATGAAAGTGTTCTGAAGACAGACGACGTGTAAAGCTCAAAAAAATGTTGAACTGCAAAAGTGCACACACACCAAAAAAAAGCCCAAAACCTCATAAAATATGAACTTGTCTGATGATTTACTGGACACTGCAGAAATGCTTCTTGTATAAGAAGAATTCAATTTCCCAAAGGTCAAAGAAAGCAAACTTAGATTATGAGTAACCTTAACCTTTTGCTTTGAGTGATGCTGAAATACCAGATGACTGCTGAATAGTAAATGACTGCAGAATCTATAGTTAAGTATAACATTTCACAAAAACTATACTCTTTAGTAACCTTTACCACACTTCACACATACAAATAATATTGTCTTAACAAAAGTCCCTTTTCTTGCCCATTGATTAAACATGCAATAGACATCAAATGAGTACATCTTTTCTTTGATTACACCCAGACAGCTGGGCAGAAATTCTCCTTCTGCTCTACACTTCATCACCTGAGGTCAAGGCCCAGCAAGATTGCTTCATATAACAACTGCAGTTCTGCTGGCTGGGTTTTGGCTAACCTAGCTGCACCCAGCCTCTGTTCCTGACACTGTTGTTATAGCTGGAGATGTGATGGATTCCTGTTGTTTCCTGCCAGTTTATAGGGTGGCAGAGTTTCCCTAGTTCAGTGGTTTAGATGCTTGAAATTTGAGGCATTCAGGAAAAGTACAAAGTAGGCCAAATTATTTGTGATGTTGGCGAAACTGTTTGTCACCGTGTGGAACACTGGCTTATAAAGCTGCTAAGCATTTATAGTTTTTAAATCCTTTTCAGTATTAAGTATTTGAATGTGAACAGCATTTCCAAGACTCAGGCATGATTGTTTGGTAATTCATACTGCTCAGATGTGTCTTTCAGTTCTGATTTTAGTATTTGGCCTAATTTAAATGCATGCCTCCTCTGACCTCTGTTCTTTCACCCTGTTACACGTTATATTGCGAGAACATGAATTAAAAAATCCCAAATTAATTTATAATCAATTTATAACAGTTACATTGTTAAAAAGGTAAAAAAAATGTCACAGAGGTCCTCTGTTCTTTTTGTGTTGAGAAAATATACTACGTGTTATTTTCTTTTTAGCGAAACATCCCTTAGCACTATTGTTTACATTACAGTGATGTTTCTCAGGTTAAACGTTAGAACTGTTTTCTCAGTGAAAAATAATTTTAATAGAAATGGAGTTTTTCCACATTTTCTAACACTGTGGTGGTAAAATGTTTTCAGGGAGGCAGATGGAGGTCTCAGCTGCAAGGTGTTCATTACACTTTCAGAGAGGAGGAAGGGATGAATAGGAGCCAGAGAAACAGAAGACTTACAAATATTATCAAGGCTATATTATATATACTTTAATGAGTGTGGTTCCTTTCTCTTTTCTTAATTTAAAAAGTAGTTAGGATTAAGAATTTAAATCAAGGTGAATTCTGAGTCAATAGAACATGGAGCTTACGTGTACTGAGCCAGGCAGAATATGTTGCAAATTTGGAATTCCTTCTCTAAAGGGATGTTTTTTCAGATGGTTCTGGACATCCTCCATTTGTCTCTGCAATCCTGGTTCCAGATATCTCAAGTGTCTCCCTCTTTAAAAAAGCCAATACTTATATTTGGTATAATTTGTCTGTAAGGTTTTTGTTGCTAGAAAATTTCACCTCATCTTGATCGAAGGATTATACCTTTGTAAAGATTGGGCAAGGAATTCTAATGCATTGTTTGCAGAACCTGTAGATAAGATAACTAGTAGATGTAATAGCTAGCCATTATAAGCTTGGTTTACTTTTTTTTATTTTGGTTTGTGGGGTTTTTCTTTGGGGTTTTTTTGAATGGAAAATATTTCAAAAGTAATGTTTAAAACCAAGGATGTAGGTTTCTGAATCTTTGATGTTTTTTAGACTTCAATTATATTTGAGAAGTATATAATGGAATATTTTTGCACAAAAAGGCGTGTTTCAGACCCAAAATCACTAACTAACTGAATTCAGGTGTTAGAATTGTATGAGTTTCAAAAATAGGTAGGGATCAGCATAAAGATGCTTGCTTTCCTCCATAAGCATGAACTAGTGCTAGAAATGTACCTGTTGTTCCTCTGAGAAGACTCCATTAACAACTTTGTGCATTTTGTGAATCCTTAACAGAAAACTGTACATTGTATTCTGTGTGCAAGCAAGATCTTACTGCAGCAGTGGAAAACCAGAATGTAACACATGCTATTCTGTACTTCCTTCAGAAACCCACAGAAGCTGTGCCTGGAGACTTACCAGCCCTTTCCGATCTTGTTCCTATAATCAATGATCAGTCACAGTACATTAACCATTTGGAAGCAGAAGTGAAGTTTTACAAGGTATCAGACAATGTATTTGACCTGCTAAAACCCTGGTCCCCCCAGTGTGAAGAACTGCATTAAAAGCAGCTTACACTTAGACTTGAGATTGATTGCTGTAATGACCAAAACTGAGCCAAATGCAGTTCAGTAGATCCCTTACCCTGTGTCTTGGTGTCTGGCATTTAAGGATCTTTAAAGACATTTTTACGTCCCATCACAAATACAAATAAGCATTTTTTTTGAAAGAAGTCTTATGGGAATTTAAGCTGCAAAAATACAAAATCTGTCTTTTGAGTATTCTTAGTCTCTCTTAAAGGGTTAAAATAATTGAGAATGTTAGTCTAGACTCTTGGTCTTAAGATATATGCCAGTGTTGATAGCCGTCTTAAGCAGCCTTTTGAATGCAATTCCTTTATCCTATAGGAGGAGTTGTGTGGGATGAAAGATCGAGAACAGGCAGTTTTACTTGAAAATGAGGGACTCCATCAGAAACTGAAATTCTTAACTGCAGAATACACGTTGAGAGAACAAACTCTTCTAGATGCCTCAGTAAGTTTCTATTTTTTGCTGCTTTAATCAGTGCTCAAGGATCTGGCCAGATTATTTTTATGGAAGGGTATACAAATGGTTGTCCGCAAACAGAATTTTAGTCAAAATTAATGAGAATTTGTAAACATGGATTTGCTTGGGTAACATCATTATCATAGGTTGCTAACCTAATTAACTTGTTTATTGGTTCTTATATTCTACTGAAGATTATAAAATTCAATACTTACATAAGTATATTTGTTTAAAAAACCAGCCTACATAATCATAACTGAAGCACTAATACTTTTATTTTAGGCAAATACTCAGAACTCCTGGCCTGTAGGTGGTAAAGACTGCAGCACACACCAGCCTGTCACCTCAGCAGCAGCATATAACAAAGATCAGGCTTTTCTTACAGCAGCTTCTGGAGACAAAGCAAAATGGCCTATAGAACTGGTTGGTATTATCTTTCTTCATGGAGTCCTACCTTTGCAAAACTGTTCAGTGCTTTGTTGTTGTTCCAGTTCTAAACATCAACTTTGTAACAGACGCAGGAGAAGTTTTAGTTGACTGAACCTTAATTCAAATTTTATTCTCTTAAACCTCATCTTCTCGTTATACCCTAAATAATATTATTGTGCAGTTAGACGCAGATGGCAGGTTGTATCTGCAGATGATGACTTCCCAGAGATAATTCTTGTTTAAAGATAATGTACTTCACTGTACTTTGGAGATTCTTAGGAGTAACACAGCGCCCAAGCAGGTGGGAACTTGCTGGTGTAATTTATGTAGCTCTCCACACAAGTTCTTTCATAATGAGTTGTTCTGCTCCTGGAGCAGCACAGGCTCAGTAAGGTACAAAAGTAGCTTTGTGCGATCTGCTTTCCCTAAGCTGAATTACACACCTTGTGCTTTTAGAGATACAGAGGAGTTCTAGTAATGTAGAGATTATGTTGTCTCTCCCTGTATTTTTAATTTCAGAAGATATTAATTTTCCTTTTGCTCTGCAGTCGTGGAGTAGTGTTGCTATCTTTTGGGGAAAAAATCTTGGCTAATTGAAAAGTTCTGATATATTTTACCCATGTGCATTTGTGTACTGTGGAATTTATAGGGTACTTTAATTCTTTAATTATGATGGGATTTTGGGTTTTTTCATAGAAAAATATAGTTTTGGTATTTTCATGCTATTATTTTAGAGCTGAAGACCTCAGTGGTCGCTGATGCCTGCAGTTGTTTGAAAGCTGGTTTTTACAGGAATTGCTCTTTTCTTCATCTGCCACATTTAAAGCAGGAGAATCATGTTGATTGTAACTTCTTTCTAAGTGTCACAGTGAGCTAAATTTGTAGTGCTTTATCTGGCTTGTTATCACAATTGTCTTTAACATGGGTGTGGTTGATTCATATACCTAGTTCTTCACCAGGTAATTAGAGTAACTCACTGTATTATAAATAAATAGCCTGGGTACTTGAAGTTCTTCATAATTCCTTTTTAGTATCTGCTGACTTGTGGGAGAGCAAGAGCAAACTCGAGACATGATCATCAATTTCTATGAATCATTGTAGAAAACTGAGGACTGCAGTTGGAGCTGAAACAATTTACCATATGAGGATCTGGCAAGAAACCTTATTTAGAAATAAAAAATGGGAGGGTTGTTCACTTTTTAGATTTTCAGAAGTGTGAAACACTTACGTTTCTCTGCCACTAGTATTTCAACAGGTTTATGTCCTCAGGGGAAAAGAATGTGGGTAAAGTCTAGGTTAATTTGTAAAGATTATTATGAAGAAAGCAAAACGTATCTTTTCTCCCATCTTTTCTAAAGGAGAATCTAAAACTTCTTTATCAAGAAAAAGTTAATATCCTTGATGCTCAAATACAGTCTCTAAGGTAAAGTGAAATTTTTTTCTTAAAATGATCCTTAATAAATTGTCACTATGTAACAGCATGAACTACTCTTAATCTGCATTTAACTAAGAGAATGCCTGAATGTGTGAATGTTGTGTCTTCTGACAGTGTCCCTGAAAACTGGTTTTCTGTTAAGTGTTCTCAAATATAACTGTAGGAAAATGGAATGTAGTGCTGCTTTATAGAAACAGTAGCAACAGAAAACATCTTATCTTTTTTACCCTCTTTCCCCTAAAAAAGGTCATGTAAGATAGACCAATCAAAGAAAAAAGAGGTTACAATTTTAACTTGTGTGATGACTTCCATAATTAGCTGCCTTCTGGTAATATTTTATATTGCAAATTTTAGAGATCTTAAGCATCAAACTACTTTAGGCCACATAACGATTTTGGAGCAGGAAAACATAACTTTGAAACGTACAGGCAGGTTTCTAGCCGTGTGACCTGTATATCTTTAAACACAAAAATATTTTAAAGTAAGTCCTTGTGTACTCCTCAAAATATTCAAGGTTTGAATAAGTAGCAAACTATGGAAAAACAGAAGAAGAGACAACCACTTTAGGATTTGGACTAAACTTACCCCTGAACACATACATTAATAATACTGCTGCGGAATCTGTTTAATTGTGTTTTTCCCTAAATAAATTGTGGTTTCATATATTTGAAAATGCTAGACTTTTCTGTGTGTAAAAAGAGTTATGATAGGGAGACAAGTTTAAATAGTGCTCTTTGCATTGGTGAAACCTGAAATGTGCAAAGCCAGTTGTGTTAGTGAATATAAAGGAGGATCTTAAATTTCAGCTGAATAATCCAATTTTTATTTTTTTTCCCCTTTGGCCTCAAGTGTTACATTTACTCAAAAATAATTATTGGAGGCTAAGGTTGTCTCAAAAGTTCCTCAAGTACATTATTCAGCCTCTTGATTTCTCCTAAGAGGCATGATCTTGCAAACAGGAAGTTCTGCAAAGCTAAATTTTATTGAAGTGAGAAATTATATCGCTTTTGGTGGGACTATCTTTCCTTTTAACTTCAAGGATGAATGTACACAGCACCTACTGATTTCTGTCCAAGGTTTTCCAACAATAGGTTTGTTGCACCATGACTGTCTAAGGATATAAGCAGAGCGAATTCTGTTCAGGTTATAGTGAATTATATGTAATAGACCAAGTACTAAAATTGGAAAAAGTGCACAGAAGATTTTCCAGATGGAAATAAGAATGCATGCAGTGTATATATCATGTGCACAGTAAATCCGATGCAACCAGAATGTGTCAGACTTCCTATGTGTATGCTGCCCAGATGGCCTGCATAACAAACCCAAAGCTTTGGATTCATTGCACAATTTGTCAAACTGATCTATATGTGCACAGTGTGAGTTTGTCTGGAACTTCCTGATGTTAACATTCCTATTGCTTGAGATCTCCCCGGCCTGACACATGCTTGGAAATTCTGGAGCAAATTCTTCAGAGCACCTGGTAAAAATTTTGGAGACAAGTAAAAAACTTAGCCTGTTTTTCTGCACATGTGTTTGACCTCAAGTTGTGTATATTGCTGGATCTGAGTGAATGTGCTGATTACATCTGGATTCTTGTCTAGGGAGTAGAGAATAAATATGAAGTTAGTGATATTATTAATAAAAACAACAGAAATTGTTAGAGTATTGAAATATTTATACAGCTGATACTGGTTTTTGCTAATGAATTATACTCTGTTCAGACAAAATGTAAGCCTACAAGTATTTCATATGATAATTTTCTGTTAAACTTCAATATTTTCTGATACTACAGGGGAAGAAACAAATTAACACAGTATTGTTCTGTCTTTTAATAATTTTGATTGGGCAGTTCAACTGTTATTTTCCTGTTAAAGTCTTCCGTAGCCTATTGAAATGTGTAAAATCATGTTCATTACAGGGATTCTTACAGTTCTTTTTAGGTTACATTTGTAATCATATATTGTATATGAATATAACTTGTAGAAATATGTAATTTCACAAGTAATATTTTTTATTTCTTCTTTCTAGAAAAGACCTTTCAGAATCTCAGAAGACATGCAAAGACTTGGAAGGAAGGCTGAAACACCAGAAGTCACTTGTTTCAGCCAGAAATTCTAACCAGGTTGGTGGTCTGTGCCTGAACTGTGCCCAGCACGAGGCCGTTCTTGCACAGACTCACTGTAATGTTCACGTGCAGACCATCGAGAGGCTGACGAGGTAGGCTGAGGGGGGGTGTGTGCTTTGTGATTGGAAGTATGGCTGCTGGCATTAACCCGGTTACGTCTCAATGTGTTGGGTTGCATTCAGAGAGAGATGTGTGCTTATGAACAATACACTCCCAAGCCGGAGTCATAATGCTGAAATCAGTGAATGTAGGTCGCAAGAACTTCGAAGTCCTCAATAGCTTTGCTACTTACTTCAAGTGAAAGAGTGTGAGTTGTTATAATGTAATTATGATAGCTTGGGCTGACCAGATAATGAGACTATTTGCAGTCTGCTTCCTGCACTTTCTGTACAAACAAGTCCTTCACTGTCAACACAAATATTGTGCAAGTCCATGTGTTTTGATCGATTATTTCTTGCAAAATTCATTATATTTCTGTAGTTGGAAGTTTCTGTGGCTCCACTTTATTCTTCTTACATATGGGGAACTTTTCAGATACATCAACCATGGGTCAGGTGCTTGGGGTAGGAGGCATTTCCTACCCCAAACACTTGAAGTAGTTCCTCCCTGACTACAATAAGACAGGAAAAAGAAGTTCCATTGGATAAAAATCAATTAAATTATTTGGTGCAACCTTCTTTTTAATTCTAGCTTTTATTTAAACAATTCTAAAAACCCCACCTAGACAGGCTGAATTTATGTAAGTCAGAAACCCCAACAGCATTAAATTTTTTTTCTTAAGGAATTCTGCCAGTCAATCATCTTCAAAAAAACTCTCCCTTTCTACTTGCTAGTAATAATGATAGGATACTGCAACTTTCTCAAAGTTTGTTAAACAGCCATCTATTTATTGTCAGATACCTGAAGCTTCTTAGAATTTCTGAAGTATTAGACTGAGCCTGCCAGAGATGGAATAGTGGGTCAATTAGAAGCAGGGAGACTGAAGGGACATAGTAAATATATATGGTCAGTCAAGTATGCATTATCCCTCTGCACTAGATGGTTATTGCCAGGATTTATGTATTTTTTTCTGTTATCAAGTCCAAGAATTTTCTGGGAAAGCTCGATTGCTGCGAAGTCATGTTTCAAAATCTGCTTTTGTAACAAAAGTAATTATTTGTCACAGATGTTGGAAAATATGAACAGACTGTAAACCAGTACATTCTTGTCCTCTTATATTATAGTACAGCTTGAAAGAAAAGATTTGAACTCCGTTATTTCATTTGGAGGTTTAAAAAAATCTAAAAGCTACCTCTACTTGTGATGCAGTTTATTAAAAAAAAAGGGTATTTCAGTAGGAATTTTCAAAGGAACTTTGTCCAATTCAAAAATGAAATGAAATTTCAAAATATGACTGCTAGGTCTTTGGGAAATAGAAATAAAAAGTCTTACCATTTCACACAACATTAAGAACATAACAGTTTTCAGATAGAATCTCGAGCTGGACCTAAACCACAGGCAATTAAATTTAATTTAAAAGCTTTTAATATATCAAAATAATGAAAAGGTGAAGTCAAGTATTACATTTCATGACAGTGCAATTGCTTTGCTTACTACCCTTACGTCTTTTATCTGTTTATATTTTATATTTAGTATACCTGTTGTTTGGGGTTTTTCTCCCACAAAAAGATATAGAAGTATCCGGGTTGTTTTTTTAATATGCAGAGAAAGAGATGACTTGATGGATGCACTTGTTTCAGCGAGACAAAGCATGAAAGAGATGCAGCAAAGAGAATCTAATGCTTGCAAGCAAGTTGAACACGCAGTGCAAATGGCAGAAGAGGCCAATTTCGAAAAAACAAAGGTAACTTCACGAAATTAGAGCTTTTAAGTGTTCAGATCTAAAGCAAATGTTAATTAGTTTTCCTGCTAGTGAGAGAATACATGCATAAGACCTTTGTCATATGTTGCTATGATTTTAAACAACTGCACCATGTGACTGTTTCTGAGCAGTAACATGAACTCTGTATTCGAGTTCTTAAATTCTCATCAATAGTGTAAGGAGTGTTGCATTTTTTAACTGTGATGCAGTTTCACAGCTAGGTGATATAAATTGAGTTACAGAATTTTTAAAGGCATTCATGACATATAAGAGGATAATTTTGACATCACAATTCTGACCTACTCTGGAAAGAATAGTTAAAATGCTTACAAACAGCTCTTTTTTGCCTCAGATAACAGCAGTGCAAGAACTGATTAATTATCAGAGCTCTTTGAAGATGAGAAGTCTTGTCTAATGCTACCTGCGGGAAGCTTTTGGTGTTACGTAAATAATAATGATAAAACCAGTTCTGATCTAATGCTTGTGTTAGCGCTAGTTCTGTACACAATCAACCTGTATTGACCTAAATTATTTCCTTGATAGTTAGTGACATCTACTGTACTATTAGTGAATTACTATGAAATTGAGAGAGGGTTGTTTTGGTTTGGTTTTTGTAATTAAATGCGAACAAGATTGATGTAATTGTTCTATTGATCAAATTGGTATTATTTATCCAGGGCTATAAGAGAAGAGTGTGTGCTTGTAGGGTTGTGTGAAGTGCTACCTGTTTGTCTACAAGGTTGAATAGCAGTCTGGTTTTTTTTCATGCTCCAAAACTGTTTTAATATGAAGGAACAGGAAGAAATTTTGTACTTATGGTGCATTAATTTTGCCTTTTTACAAGTACTGTGTACCTCTTGTTAAGTACAAACTATCCTTTTTTTTCTCAGTCCTATTCTACTCTTAAGTGCTGTTTTTCTTGATAAGTAGCATGAAATCCCATAGAATGGTCCACATAACAAAAGTGAGAAGTTAACACATTAAGCCTCCAAATTCTGTAATTGCTATTTCATCAGCCTGTTGACCCAAAGTCTAACCTCAGGTGCTTATCATTTAAAACCACCATTTCTTCCTGTCTTTTGGTTGTCTCTGTAGTTTGTGTCCTCTTGCTTATTGCATAGAGCAGGGAGATCTGTTATGGTGAAGTTTACATAGTGGAAGTAAAATCAGGAATATATTTTCAACGTAAATGTCATAAAAGAGTAATTGTTTGAACTGCTCATTGTGTAGTCAGAACAGTGGAGCTAACAAAATACACATTTCTTCTTGAAGTGCAGCTAATGTAACTACTTTCTTCTGGAGTGGCACTGGTTTAGATGTTTACCAAGCTACAGCAGCTTTATGCAGGCAATTGTTTGCTGATGTTGATGATGCTTTCCTACAGAAAAGGATTCATTGCCATAACAGAGGGATTCTCTCACCACGGTAGACTTGTGATAGGAAAAGGATCCTCCAGAGAGACCCGCAGAATTGCCATAAAACTAATGGAGGCTGTTAGAGCATTCTCTAAAAAAACAAGGTTTAACTTGCTCCACTAATAAACAATCCAAGGCCAAAAAAATTGAACTCAGGGGATTGGCTTTGAGTAAAAGAAAAATAAACAGTTAAAAAAAATTAATTTGAAAACTAAAAAAATGGTTAATAAGTTAGAAATCCTACTCTAGCTTCTTTGAAACAGAATATGCTGTATATCAGTGAAATGTTGAAATCAAATCTAGTTTACTCGTGGGCTAGCAAAGCTCCCTTTAGGGTGCTTTGAATACTTGGATTTACTTGTAATGGAGTAGTGTATTTCTGATTTAAACTGACGTAACACTCAAATTCTACACTTTGGCAGAGATACTGCAGCATAAATGGATAAATACCTTCTTTTTTCCCTAGATTTTTTAGAAGATAGTGTTTTGAGGGTGTTCTTGAACTTATGTTTCTTCTTTTTTTGATAGAAAACACATGTATACCCTGTGTTTTAGCACCTGAAATTAAGCAGTACCTTTATGAGATTTTTAGTACAATTAATTTTTGGCAAACCTGAAACATAGACAAGTTGTAAAACTTTTTTTTGTATATTTACTGACTGCTTTCAGGTTTCTTAGTGTTCTGTACTCAGTAATTCACTTCAGGAGGAGACTTAAGTGGAAGTACATACATTTTATTAATTTTTCCATCAGTTCTTCAGTTACACAGTAACCACTGTATTTGCAAGGAGTCAAATACTGGAGGCTGATTCTAGTGCATTCAGGAATTTGAAATTTTAAATGCAAGGCAAATAATCATAGTTTTAGAAGAACAGCTACTTATTTGGAAAATACACTTGGACAAATGCTTCCATCTTTGCCATGATTCCTAAAAGCAACTAAATTTCTCAATTGCAGTAGGGCATATATATACATACAAACACATACATCTGTTTTGATTTTGTTAGTCCTATTCTAGATGTTAACACAGTAGGATATGCATAAACATCATAATAACTGCATAAAAAGTAAAAATATGACGCTTCTAATAGCAAATTGGTTTCTTTGAAGGTATTAGATAAATACCATGTTTGTTTAAAAATTTTAGGTTTCTTTCACTTAAGCAAATTGGGGTGTTTCAGGCTCTAGTCCACTGTGAGCAACTGAAAAGTGAGATGGAACGGCAGAAGAATTATCTTGAAAAGGAGTTGGCTGCCCAGCTAAGTAAGAGGGCTGATGAAAAAGAAGCACTGCGGCAAGAAATGAAGAAGGAAAGGGAGGACTTGGCAGCAATGGTATGAGTTGGTTCTTTTTCTGTTTGTATATTACAATGAGTGTATCATTCTCTTTAAACTTTGTTTGCTTGCCTTTTATTTTTAGTTTTGGATGTGAGAGCTCAGTAAGTCACTTCTACCATTTCTTTAAAGCAGTGGTAGATTAGTGATCCTTTGAGTTTGAATAGCTGGGGTTTGTGCTATGTCACTAGATACATACTAGGTTGTTGATGTTATGCACTTTATTTTAGTTTGCATAATATTTTTAATGCACTTTTTCAAGGTAAGCAAGGGTTAAGTAATATGTGATGCAAAGTTTGTACCTAGGTCTTCTATAAAAATTATTATTTAGTTTGCCAAGGCAAGCATTCTGAAGTTAGCACATGTCAAATTTAGGATTCTTTGCTACTTTGATCTTACATATACATTAATGTTACAATATCATAATTTCAAAGTGATCTTATCATATGTTTAGTTTTCCCACCTGCAGAAATGTGTTGGAATCTCTTTTCTCACTTTTACTAATGTTTATCAACTCTCTGAGACAGAATCTGTCTCATCGTTTATGCTGCAACCATTTTGATAGTCTTGATAACCTTGTTTTAGACTTCTAGATGCTGCTGTAATTTGAGTATAAAACACAAGGGTTTTCTGCCCAGTGCAGTCTACGGAGGAAAGCTCATGCTAACAGCAGTAAGCCTTTGATAGAGGATGCATTTCTAAGGTGATTGAAATGGGAAGAAGTGTAGAGAGATAAATACTTCATGAATTAGTGGTTTTCATGCTTGTTTGATTTGCAACGTCTTCAACCATTTTCTGGTGGAGGTTTGGAAACAATAAAGTGAATTTCTCTCCTTATTGTAGACCTTTTCTTATATTTTGGGACTCTTTTATAAATTGTATGGCTTATTTCTTAAAATCTGGTGAGCACAGACTGAACAAAATAAAGCATTTAAGTGTGTAAAAAAAACCTCTTTGACTCCAATTCCAGATATAAAAACAGGAATTAAGCACAGTTGATAGGGACTGTTTAGTCCCTATCACATGGATAAGTCGTATTTAAGTACGTGAACTGATCATCAGTGATCGGTTGCCAGGGAAACTGAAATTAAAAAAATAACCTTCCACTGGAAACAAGACATTATTAAGCAACTCCTTGTTTGACTCCTTGCTATCTATTAGAAGTTATCCCTTTTATGAAGTTAGTTGTTTTGTTACAGAGTTTCTTTAAAGCAGTGTATTCACTCCAAAATACAGCCTATTAGACAAGCATTTGATACTTTTCTTTGGTAGAATATTTCACTCCATGTCATCACATTACTTTATATTTCATCACCCACTGAGATGTGTTTTACTGGAACCGATTCCCACTTTAAGTAGCTGTAGTCTTTTCTTTAAGTCCTGCATATACATTAAACAACATACAGTGGCACTATGATGGCGTAATGCCTGGTAATTAAAGATATGGGATGATTTTGTAGAAAATTATGATCTATATTAATGATTTACACCTACAGACTATTAACTACTTTTATGTTTCAGGATTATGAGGTGGTAGAAAGGGTATACTGTGCATCAAGTCAAGATTCATATGAATATTTTATTGCTTACTTTATGAAATGGTTTGTTTGAAGGGGAGAATTGGCATGATACATGAATCAGGTGGATGTATAAGGAGTGAAAAATAGTTATGAATATATAATCCTGTAGGTTTGGCTTTGAATTTCTGAAAGTTAACCTAGAACTGTCAGACACCATTATTTCCACTTATATTAGTAAGCTTCAGGGCTAAATAGCTGAAGGTTCACTGTCTGTGTTTTCTTGTTACATTTTTTAATCATTTGGCAAAATTTCATCGAAATTACATTAGAATTTTTAATATACTATTTCTATATGAGTTTTGCACAACAGTATGCTTTGATCTATACTGTTGAAATATTTTCTGAACTTGAAAATTATTTTAAGACCTATGGTTGCAACACCTGTATTCTTTAGCTGGGGGAACATGATTTGGTTTGGATCAATCTACATAAGGATGGATAAGAAGGTGTTAATTAGTACTCTTACATTGCAAAACTAATGTATCCAGCTGCTTCTGACACCTTGTCCATATTAACAAGTCCTGGAGACTAGTGCAGTTGATGAAAAGTTTCAAATAAACTACTGTATGATAAATTAATTAAAAATAGCAAACCCATTAATAAGATAATGTAGCTATATCCTATTATTAATAAGATAGGATATACTTTTATTGGACATGCTTAATTTTTTATTACATTTTTAATGTTATGTATTTTGACTACATACAGTTGCTTTTGAGGAGAAAGTTCCACAAGAGTTTGATCTGTGGTTGGTCAAATGGCATCATTACAGTGTTCTCGGACTTTCTGCAGGTAACAGCTTTGTCTAAGGATGTGGCTGTTTGGGAGGCCCAAGCAGAGAGAATTACAAGGGAAAAGAATTCTCTAGTTAACCAGTTAGAAGAATCACAGCACCAGCTTGCATCTCATGAAATGGAGATGAATAAGGTAAGCACATTTATAAAGGAGTAGTGAGCTTGATTTTCCTTATCATTGTGACCTGAAAGAAGAGAATTTTTACCTTGTCCATTTTCCTCTGTTTTGGTAAGGAATGTGTGGTAACTGTAGACTTCCTCTCAATATCCCAGAGGCACTACAACTATCCCATTTGCAGGGGTAAAAAAATAACTTTTTCGGTTCCCAAGTCACCTTGTCATGCAGAAGCGAACTTTTCTACTTTGCAGCCTATGAGGGTCACTATTTAACACTCTATTCCAGTGTTTCAGTAAGAATTGTGTTTGGTCTGAGTGAGACAACATAGAATTCAACAGTGTCCTCAGTTGCTACCTGTGGGACTTGCAATGCTAAAATAAAGGAAGCTATAACAAATCACTGTTTTTTAAGTATTTTCCTTTAGACTTTCTATGTAGTACACTGCTTCAGTACTATTGATAGTATGCATCTTACAAAGAGATCTTCTACTTAAGAATTATAGCTTAACATGCACCTTGTGTAGGTGTATCACTCCTGGGTGCTTTCTTTTGCACATTTCTCAATCGATTAGAGCCTTAATGTGGGTCATAACATGAGAAAGAAAAAAATATTTGTTACAGCCTCCTGAAATGATTCCTTACCAATAATCCTAGGGTCCATCCTACCTCCCCAGTTGTTAATTGCAAGGATTTGAGGAGCAATTTATTCTTTGGGCCTCTAGAGATTTCTGGAGAGGTTTTCAGCAGTTCCTGTCTTCCCCTGCTGCCCTGGCGGATAGAAAGAGGCGAAAGTATTGCAGAAAATTCACAGCAAAAAGTCATCCCAACTTAATAGAAACTTTAATTTCATTTTAACAGAAAGACAAATGAGTATTTTAAGAATGTAAGAATGGTTTGAATTACCAGTTCTGAAACACACTTTTGGTCTTTCAGGCTGGGTTCACAAATGACTAGCACCACTTACAGGGGTGAGGAGGTGGTGAAAGAGGCAGTAGGTACAAATATTCATTGGTCTGAAAAGAACAATTCTGTACCCTACCAATTTGAAGTTATCTCTCAGAAGATGATACTGTGGTTCCAGTTCCTGCTTCAGTTAATGTTAATACAAAGTGAATAGGTGGTCCACTTGCAATAATTCATGCTGTGTTTTAATTGCACTGTCCTGAGAGATTGGAAAACTTCATTTGTATCCCTGTACTAAACTGAGAAGTCTCAAAAATCCTGGAGGAACCTCCCAAGCACTGAGCTGACAGGACTCTGTGCATCACCCTGACATTTTCATTGGCTATGTGACATCTTTGCTTGTGAATCTGACTCCTTCTTTCCAAACTCAGTTTGCCATTATTAAAAACAGCAAATAGCCACACTTTTGTTTTGAGTTTTATCCAAATTATTGTTTTCCTTCATGCACCAGAAGTCAGGGAAATAAAATATGGAGTGAAGATCTGTTTTCTCCGTTCCTTAGGAGACTGAAAAATCCATTATTAGGACAGCACCATCTGCTGATTCTTCTGCGTTATTCCTTTTGTACAGTGTATGGAGGAGCTGAAGGGCAAGGATTGCTGTATTTTTTTAATTTCACTTGGAGGAAGTGACATACTGCATTTTGTTACATCCTTCAGATAAAGGAAGGAGAGGGTAGAAAGCCAGGGTTTGCAAGCTATGCAGTTGCATCTCAAGATTTTTTTAGTTGCATATAGTATTTTAGTATTTTTAAAAATGCTTTAGAACTTTGCCATTCTTCAGAGTGTTTCCTGCTTTGCGTTACTTGCAATGGCTAAATTCACAAGCTGTCCTTTGAATTTATAAGTGATGCTGCCTCTTAAAAGTTATGACAGTTGGTTTAGTTTTTTCCTAGAATGATTTCATTGCAGTATGCATATTTACTTTTCCCCTACCTTTTTTTTAAGGCAAAAAAAAAGTGAAAATTAGAAGAGGTGTAAGACTGAAAAACAGAAATTAATTTGGGTTGTAGAATATGTGAGAACGTTTTTGAGAAGCACAAGGGATTGTAGCAGCAAATTAAAAGGGTGTACATTTAAGGAACAAGTGGTGAAAGAATATAAGCAAGGCAGGAAAGTAGAGTGAGTTGAAAAGAAAGTTGACTAAGAGAAGCTGTGAGTAAACACATTTGCATTCTTACTAAGGCATGTGCATGTATTTGGTTGGTTAATTAAGGTGAAATGAACAGGCACAAATTGGAGGTGATGGCACAGGGTAAGGACAAAAAGGGGACAGCTTAGATTGAAAAATGGAGGAATAACAATCCTGCACAGCAGTAAAGTTATGTGGAAGGGGTTAGTGATCTTCTGGGTTTTTTTTGTTTTTTTTTAATTTTTTTCACTTTCTCCTAACCCCTTCACAGATTTGCTGAAGTTGAGCTGCCAGTTGGAAAGGATTGAGGGGGTAATATAACAAACACTCCAACAGCAGAGAATAATTCTCCTGTGTAGAAGTGATTTCTTGAAATGCTGCTTTGATCCATTTCTTCTGGACCATGTATCTGTTTAAATTAGACATTTTTTAAAGAATTTATCTTCAGTTTGCGATAAGTTTGTAATGCTCTGATCAAACTTTGAAAGTTATTGTGTTAACATTTAAACAATTTCTTTCTCACCAGTGTAAAATTGGCAAGTTAAAATACACCCCTATTTAGGAGTGTGATAGATGCCTTACTTCTAGGTTTTGAAAGTGTTGACATAGAGTTTCTTGGGATTTTACAGAGAATGAGAGAAGAATATAAAACCAGCAACTGTCATCTAACTGTATTTAGTGATATATATTTACAACATAAGTATTTATACTTAGAAAAATCTTGATCCAAATATATTTGAATCCGAAGAAGGTACTGCATATGTCAAAGTTAATGACTATATATAGAATTCAGATCCACCTTTCTATGTAAAAACATTTACCGTTTGTAGACCTAAAATAGCTGTAAATTAAAAATATGTTGCATTTCAACGACCTGTAGAGGGCACCAAAAGATCTAATTGCAAACGCTGGTCTATGGATTCTTCAAGCTACAGATCATGTTGTCTGTGTAATCTAACAGGTGTGTGGAGAAATGCGGTATCAGTTGAATCAAACCAAAATGAAGAAGGATGAGGCAGAAAAGGAGCTCAGAGAGTACAGAACAAAAACTATAAGGGAGCTTGAAATTAAGGACCAGGTAAGAGATAATACTGCTATAACTTTGCAGTTATTAGTAGCCTAAGTAGGGTTTTTTCAGAAGCTGGAATGATGCATTTTTTCTAATTTATTACTGTTAAATGGTTTCTAAGTTGATGGCAAAAAGCCAGCTTTTACTGCTAAATAAATACCTCTTGGTTATCTTAATCTTGTTTTCAGCCCTAGTATGTTCAGTTTTGTGCATCACTCATTCCATGCTTTCATATAGAATTACTCTATCATATTATTCATACAAGCTACTTATATTCTATGTACTGTATACATGTGTTTATACACTTTTTCTCACAAATAAATCCACACATAATTACCTATACATGCAGCCTAACAGAACATTAAAGACTCTAACCATAACCTAATGATACCAAAAATGAAAATCATTTATCTTCCAATTTTTTTAAAGATTCAATGTTACTGAATGGTGAGATTCATAGAAAAGTTTGAAAAAACAAAACCAAAACAAAAATAACCTTCTAGAAAAAAATAACTATAGAAAAATTCCACTTGGCATTAACTGTTGCTTATCTAAAACTGGGTTTTATAATAATACAAAAACCAGTATATGCCTTACATGTAGTTTGTGAGAAAACATCCCATGCAGTAAGAAAGATTATTAGAGTAACCTGCAACATACTTGGCAAACAGCTTGAACAGGTGTAATCTGCATCTTTTGAAGTGCCCTTTCTCTTGAGGTTCTATCCATTTTTCTCTAGGACTTCAAACTTTCAGTGTTCTTTCATAAGTTGTGATTTGCACATAAGAGTCTTCTGAATACACAGATATATAAGATGCACATGAGGATGATTTTTTTAATATGCTTTTTGTTATTTGAGCAGCCTATCTAACAGGTTTTGAATCATTCTTTTTCATGTAGACAACTGAACAAATCATTCCCTGTACAAGAATATATGTAGGGGGAAAATGAAGTATTTCAAAAATTAAATTTTTAATTACCAGTTCCTCAAAAGTTTCATGTAGGACAGTAAGTTTATTAAATTAATAGTACAACCTTAGTCTGGAAGCAATATTAATTCAATTTATAATGAAAATATATGTAAAATCCAAAAGAGGAGCTTATTAGGTGAAATAAACCTTCAACAAGTATAGAAAATCATACAGTGCAGAAAAACAGAGGTCTTAAAGCATTCTTTTTTTCAAGGTTTGCTTTTTTTTTCACTCCTGCATCCTTTAGGCCTAAGGACACTGAAAAACAAAAAACAGGCTTGTCGTCTGTGTCTTGACAGATATCACAGATAAAAGAGTTGGCATAATCTTGGCATACAAATAAAACAGGATGTGTTTAATAAGATACTTGAAGAAGTATCTTGGATTTTAAATCCTGTTCTCCAACTTGCTTGAGGATTGCCTTTTGAACAAATTACAAAATTTAACAAAATATTTTAAACTCACGTATCGACATACTGGTATATTAATCAGTGTGGGGCTGAATACACCAAAATGTGGTGATTTATAATTTGATGTAAATTGAAAGGATGTGAGGGAAAGTTCCTATCACCAAAATTTATTAGCTAATTAGATAAAAATTAGATATTCAGTAATTATGTTACTATATTGTTCAAATACAATTGTTGGTTTGTCAAAAAAAAGGAAAACATGCAATTTTGAAATCTCAGACTCCGCATCTAGCAGCTGTTTCATAGCTGTGGCTCCAGTAACCCAAAAAGTTCTGTATAGGTCTTAGGATTATTTAACACGTTAAAGGCAACCCAAGAAGAGTGTTAGAGTGCCTTATTCTGTTGTTGTTGTTGCTGGTTGGCTGGGGGTTTTTAAATCAAATTTTAACAAATGTTAATAAGTCATTGCAAATTATTTCGTTTAAAAAAAATGAAAACAGTTTAATCGTATCTATCTTTGTATTTAAAGAAAACCTGAAATGTTTTATCTTATGTGGCACTGAATAGCAAACAATAATTGTTCTTTGGTCTCTCAGCCATGACCTGACCTTCTGGCTAAGAGACAGAGCTGATACCTTCCTTGGCCACCATCTGTTCATAATAAATACATATTTTTTTTTTTTAAGTAGAGAGACAATAATATATGAGTATTTTCATGCTATTCTGTATTAAATGATGGTTTTTTCTCTTTTAAAAGCAAAGGATTATGTTTTGTCTTGCCTTTTAACATATTGAGAGCGAGTTTACTGTTTCCTGAGGTATAATTGTATTTTTAATTGTGCTGTGGATAAATTTCAGTTTAGAAGATATTTTTTAGTTTACATTTAGTGACTTTTAAAAAAGGATTAAAATTATTCAGGTGTGTCAGAATAGGCAGAAAGTCTCAAATTTACAATTTAGGATCACCAGGAAATGTCAAGTAAATACAGGCTGGTATTTATCATATGTTGGTATTTATAAATCTTTTTCAAAATTGAACTTATATCATTTAGGAAACTTAAAGGGAGTATATATCTCTGGTCTTACTCTCTTCTATCCTAATATCTTTTTTCCTATCTTTATTGTTCAGTTAGGACTAATACCCACATGTCAGTATCTGTTATAACTATCTGTTATTAACATTTTACATGAATATTTCTTAAAAATTAAGAAGCAATGAGCAGTGTTACCATTTAAATTGAATAACTGTTTCATAATATCATCCGTCATGATCCTGATTAACATCAGGATTATGGAGGGAGGTGGGGGGAAAGACATGTACCACACAGTTTCTCGACACAAAAACCACATCTGTTCTTCTGGCCTGATATGTTGTAAAGTAGCATAACCTACTGCCCTCTCCTTTTCTCTCTCAGCCAGCCCTCCCATTGTGGATGTAGCTGTGCTGAAATAACAGTGCATTACTTAATACTTTTACTGCTTAGGAACAAGCTTTATAAATTATATGAATATAATGCCTTCATGGCAGTAAACTGTGTCCACACTAGGGGTTGTACTAGCACAGCTATGTCAGAGAAAAGTCACGCCCTAACCTAAATTGCTGTTATTAGAACAAAAATTGTGTGGCATATTTGACACAGCAGGGCTTCACTTTTATAATACTTTTTTTGTTAATTTTTAAGCACTGCATGTCATAATTTATGCATTTCTAACAGAAATCATACTTCTGACACACTATGAAATTGTTCCTCAGATTACCATCACTTGCTCTTTTCTGTTCTGCCTTATAAAAATAAAAATGAAGTTCACTGTAATAATTTGCTGTCTGTTTGTGTGAAATAATTTATATTTGGCTTATAAAATCTTGCAAGCTTCAGCATGTAGAAGTGAAAACAGTTTTTAATATTGGTTTTTGCAGTCCAAGCCAATTTGGGCGTCATCCTTTTTAGATAGTTCTTACCGGTAGCATGGCTTCACTGGGAGTTGTGGTGTCCTTGCAATAAAGTAACAGGACATGTTAAATTCAACTCCAGAAACTAACTGCAGCTTTTCAATTTTGTTTTATCATGTTTTGTGGAATCAGATAAATACTTTGTGTAGAAATAAATCCAAGCTAGTAATCTTAACCTGTAAAAAAGTCTTTCAATTAGAGCAGATGTAGTTTGAAGTGGGGAATTACAGAATTCTGTTGCCTACCTTGCAGGTGACAGAATTAAAAGCTCCAGAAACACTGTACTAAAACCCACAGATTTCTAAGAGTTGCCTGCATGGCTGTTCATGAGTCCAAATAAAAAGAAGTTGAGACTCACTGACATGCATAACCTATACAAATAGGAAGAGCTACACACCAAAGTATTTTTGTGCAGTATGACAGAACCTAAATGATGTCTCTGTACATTATAGACTGACAATTTTGCAGACAAATAAAAATCTGGCAAAATTGCAGTCCAAAAGCATTTTGCCAAAGGGTATTTTGGGAATGTTCATCTCATTTGTCATAAATCCGTGATTTATAGTAACCTAATTTAGATGTTATAAGAGGAGAGATTACTGACTCTGTCTTCATCAAAAATAATTCAGGCCAAGAATTTGGGTATATAGCCTGGAAATGCTTCAGACTATCCAAAGCAAGACCAGTAATATCTTGTGAAGACCCTGATTCACTGAAATGTCTTTTTATGAATAGATATCAAGCTTTCATGAGTCAGGCTTTAAAATACTAGAGTTTTCAACAGCTGTGACATTCAGCATATCACCAGATGTTTTGAAACTTGCAAGTTTTAATAACTGGTGAAGATGGGTTAGGATTATGCGTTATGTGTATTCTTGTAACAGTCTATGTCTATATCTGATATTCTGTTCCCTCATTAGTTATAAAGATGCTCTGGAAATTCTGTTTTGAAAAGAAATTCTATTAAATCAGTAAACGTATACTTAAGTGATATTTGGCAGGGGGAAAACCCCAAAACTCAGAAGATAGCTTGAAACTCTTAGCATGAAATTTTCTCACCTGGTCTGACCTTGAGTATAATGGTCTTAAAAGCAGCAAACCCAAACTGCTTTGGACAAGACAGCATTAAGGAAATATGATAACCTTTACTGTAACAGAACTCTTCCTAATGGATCGTTTTGTGTTTCGGGCATTCAGTGCATTAATTTGAAAATGAGTAAATAAGGAGTAAAATGGCACTACTTTAAGCCTTGCTTTGATGTGAATTTTCTGGCCTGCTCAGGAGGAAGCATCATTCTTTTTTTTATAGCTGAATTTACTAGCTCATCTCAAGATTTTTGAGGAAGACATTGACCTACAAGCCTGCAATATATATAAAATTATAATATGGCTGCTGCTGCTCTGCTATGGCATAGCTTTCCTCTGTCAGCCATCCATTCCTCAAGGATCAGTGGTATGAGCAGCCTTCATTAAATCCTATCTATTTCCTTAAGAAAAATCCTTGGGACTAGGATTCCCAGTAGTAGACTTTTCTGTACTCACTTGTTTGCATTTTCTGTACGGGTCTGCTTCCCCTAAGCATCTGACCTGCTAAGAGGAATAACACAGGATTGAGATTTTATTGTTCCTAGGTGTAGTTTGGCCCATGTAACCTTGATCCATGTTCTGTCATCCATAGTGATGTCACCCCACAGTATATGGAAAGAGAAAATTGTTTATGTGCATTAAAAAATTATTCAAAGTAGGAAAAGAATTGCACATCTCTTGATATAGTGGGTATACATACTTAAATAAATACTTAGTAAATGTTGGGGTTTTTTTCTTCTTCTCTGAGTAGAAAAAATGCTTGTTTTATCAATAGTCATTGTGTCAACAATCGGAAGAAAAAGAGTGTACAAGTCTCTATCACTTGTCAGTCGTTATTGCATAGCTTTTCTTTTTAGCTATTCCTTAATGCTGTCCAGGAAGTAAGAACCAATCTCACATCAGTAGTCTTAAATAGTGTTTGAAAGGATAAAAGGAACAGGTTTTGTTCTCTCCTAGTTTTCAATAATAAAGTAGGTGTAATCTTCACCTTCCTTCTTTCTACACGCATCCTTCCTTTTCTGAAATTTTTATCAGCAAGTGAACCATATATTTTGCACTACTTCATTGTCCCCCATCTCCCCTCTGTGCAATCCATTAACAAAAAAAATCATCTTGTTCCACTGTGAACAAAATCACTTTCTTATCTCTGCTGGTAGCTGCTGAGCTAATCTGTAGTACAGCAATGTTCTCTGTTAAAATGTGACTGTAGTAATCTCTGTGGGATTGGAAGTTTTGTTCCTGAAATAGTATTGCAGTTCAGATATTTTGGCAAATTAAAAGCAAATATTTTCATGGAAATGATGAGGTAAAATCCTTGTATAATATGTTTCAGCCATTCACTCTTGTCATTTCCCAGGGTATTTATCCACAGGGACCATGCTGTTCTTCAAGAATTTTCACAAGGACAGGCCTTAAAGATTATTTCTTAATTAAAAAATTGCGTGTATGTACTCATAAATGCATACTTTGCAACATACATTTTTTCTTGCCCCAGCTAACAACTGCAGGTAACAAGTTTGCTTCAGTGAGATTTAAAGTGTGTTCCTCTAAGCACATCCACCCTCCATGCTATTCCCATAAAGTTCTTCCAGCACCCCTGCTCTTCCTAGCAAACTGCAGGGTCCCGTCTCTCTTAATTCTCCATAAATGTGGAAGCAGAGGGTTTGTGGCTGATGGCCTTTGCTTAGGTGATGGCTCTTGTCTGAGGCTCTGCCTTTTAGTGGAGCACACAAGGTCTGTGGTACTGCCAGGTGCCATCACACTCTGCAGTACAAGTGACAAAGGGGTTACAAAACTACTTGTCTTTGAGGAATTCAACAATCCCACCAGATCACGTTAGGATACTAGCCATCCAAGAAATCACAGCCTGCTTTGCTTATCTAGGCTATATCTTTGTTTGTCCCTCTGGTCTTTGGAGATCAATTGATTTGTGAGCTAGCCATACAGAAAAAAACTTTACAGAGGAACCATGTGTGTTTCTTGGGGCTGCTTCTTGTGTTTCTGCTCAGGTTACTTGCCTTTCCTGTCAGTAAAGGTTTTCAGATTCCTATTTTAGGCTAAATGATATTCAGAATTTGCAGTAGTCCTGTGGTTTTTTGTGAATTAGCCTCTTAGAAATAGGTGGTCTTTGTAAACTCTTAAGCCTTGTGTACATATTTGTATATTCTCACAGCTCTATAATAAATCTACTTCCAGAAAGGTTTCCCCTTTGAAACCACATGTACTTTTCATGAGTGCTTTGTATCCTCATTCAGATTTGAATGGGAAGCAGCAGTAATTCAAATAGAATGCAAAAGGGAGAAAGCCGTGGTTGGGATGTGGTGGGGGTTAACCTTGTGATGGCCCTCACTCTCTTTACAAAGTTGGATAGTTCTTCAGGTGCAATATGCTATGTCAGATGGCCATGCCTGGGAGGTCTGAGGTTTAGAGACTACTCTGAACCTAGAGTTGCTTGATTGATATCAGGATTAGGATAGAAATGACTGCAAATGACCCCTGCTGCATATGGACTGATAGTAATCCAAGTAAAACACTTGAAGTCATGCTACAAAACCAATCTTGTTTTGTTGAGGTTTTTTTTAATTAAAAAAAAATAATAAATAAGAAAATCCAATTAGTTCTGTCCCTGATTAATTAGTATATTATTAGGTATGAAAGGCACCATGGATTGAGATCAGTGTTAAATAGAGCAAAAATTTCTTGTCAGTGCTACATATAGTATTTAAACATATGTGCAAGGCCATAGTGGGGGCACCTCTTTGAAAGACTTGGTCCTGAGCACTATCACTGGTCTCACTGCTTTGAAGGCTACTTTAGTAAATGAAGGTACGCTTATGAGCATCATGGCCTGTAAAAGTGTGTTAATTTGAAGTGTGTATGTTATTATAGATGTTGATTGCCTTTTGGGAATGTACATTCAAATACCAACCACCACAGTGATTATATTTCACTTTTTATTACTCTATACTTTTTCTTCTATTTTTGGTTCTATTTTATGCCCCTTTAATCTTTTAGTAAGGGTGGCAAATGAAGTATGAAACAAAAAAAAGTATTGTAAATTCACGTGAATATTTTACTCTCTCGAATTACTTTACTGCGGAATTTGGGCAATGATACAGTCAGTGCAGAATTTACTTTTTAGTTTATACTGTATATTTTTTTACCTGATGTCTGAACATACTGGGACAACAGTGAATGTCATAAATCACTAAAGAATTAATTTGATTGTAGTTTGTTTTTCATTTTGTTAAAAGTCTTCTAAAGCGATTTTTTTGCATTTTCTTCAGAATACAAGTTCTTGTATCACCACTTAATCATTCTCATTTGTTAAAAAAATTAAGTATTTGTCTTCTCTGTCAGTTTGCTGTTATGTAAAATTCTATGAAAAACATCTGCTAGTTTGAAATATTAAGTTGTGTTTTTTGCATACAATAGAATCAGCATAAGTATGAAAAGAATTAAATAATTATTTTAATCTTTAATTTTACTTGTTTTGAATGAAATTATTATTTCATTTAATCGGATTTTACAGAGATAGAGCTGTCTAGTTAATTAAAAAACACATTTTTGCAACATGCATAAGTATTGTTAGGTGAACATGATGTCAGATAGGTTAAGAAGAGGATATTTGAGGATCGATTCAGTGTTTGAGAAATCATCTTTTATGTTTCCCAGTAAGTTGCATTTATGTCACTGAAAGAGCATCTCCAGTGTGTTCCCCTAAGAATGCATTGTGAAAATCTGAAGATAATTTTTAAATGCATCACGAACTAATGAATGAGAAGTGAAACACTTAAGTGCTTCAAGAAAAGATACCATAGGGTCCTATAAGCTTCAAAGTGGAAAACTTAACTTAAAATGTAAAAGGTGGTTGGTGGTAATATTGAAAAAAGAATAATTTATTTAGAATAAAAATTTACTTCAGTGGTACTTCACCAATTCTTCATTTTTGTTTAAGTAAAACTTCTTTTGTGTAACTGAGCTGAATAGGGATGCAGGATGGTGTTAGTGTGTTTCAGCTTACTAATAATGGTGAGGTTTAGCCTGCCATCTTTCCATGGCAGAGTGCCTGTTGATATTCCTGGGAGTTTGGGCAACTGCAGAACAAGACATATTAAACAGTACTTTTGAAATTATGTGCAGAAGTAATAAGAACATTAAAGTTGCAGAGTTAAGCACCAGAAGTTGCCTGTTCTAACCTTAATGTAGTCTTGTTGTACGTATACATTATGATAATTCTGTTCCTTGTTATACTGAAAATCTGTTTCAGATTTTCTTAAATGCAAGATTGTCATCTGTCTTTTTGCAGTTCTGTGCTCCATCTCTTGTCTCTCACATACATTGAAAAGTTAAGTACCTTGAAGAAATAACTTTCTGATCATGTGGTAAAAAGCTGTATCACAGGTGATAGGCACTGAGGGATCAAATTAACACTGCATGAGAAACAGAGCTGTCAGCAAAATGCTTTAGTTGGTGGATTGTTTCTGTTTCTGTCCCTACAATTACACTGGGGCCTGGATAGCAGCTACAAAACGGCTTGCAGCTTCCTGATAGAAGAAATGGTAACTGAAGTAACACGAAAATTATTCTGAGTAAAAGTTGGGGAAAATGGCTGCTGATAAGGTCTCCTGCAGGAACAGTGAAGAAGACTCAATGATTCTGTAATTTCTCTGTAGATTAAATCCCAATTGTGATGCCCTAACGATGGACTAGACTTGACGTATTTCAGAATTCAGGACAGAGTGTATTTGTAAGACTGTTATTGTTGACAGGAGAGAGAAGAGGGTTGTTTTTTATTATATGAACATGTCTCAGATTCTGAGGGTTCATTACCTGAATATTACCTGAGTTTTTAAACTGAAGTATCCCATAGTGTTGAGAGTATGGTCTGTTTTCAGCCTGTAAATGTGGTGTGGTGTGTGGCTCCTACTAAATTATTTTGAATGAACACATTTTGGTGTTTCAAAAAGAATAATTTAGTTGATAAGCCTAAATATACCTGGATTGGCTGTTTCTGAGTTGCCGTTAACGTGTTTTATTGGGTGGCATTTTTCTGCCATCCCTTTCTCATGAGGTTGTCTGCTGTTTCTGCCACGCTCATTACCAGAATTCTTGTGTAGAATTCCGATTCTTCATATAGCTCATGCTGCAAGTACCTCCAAACACTGGTATTTTAATATGTTTATGTATGTCTGTATATACCTACACATGTGCACAAACGTGTACATGTGTGCATGAGTGTAAAGGAGCTGATGCTGGATTTTGGAATTACTGATGAAAGTAGCACAAGTAAAATTGTTCTTCACGCTACATGTTTGTTTTCTTGATACTTCTAATAGAAATTATAAGACACCTGTGAATGTTTAAAGGTCTGTCATGAAGCGACACTTCCCTATCTGAGAATTTCCCCCTGCACTTTCCTGACAAGTAAAATCTATGTATGTGTTCTTGAGTTCAGCCCTGAAGGTTCAACATCTGGCTGACGGAAACGAAACATTTTCACCAGAGGTTCTTGCACTTGGAATTTGTTTCCTTCTGTGGGTCTGTGTCAAAACCTGACTGAGCCTGTTTAACTCGAGGCAATGGTGTAAAGCCCATCTGTTCCTTGAAACTTTTCCCTCAAGGAGTGATCTAGAGTGTATTTATCTTCTCAGCTGTGGCTGTGCTTTTTTTAAGTACTTAGCTGATGCTTTTGGACTAATTTTTGGTTTGGGTTTGTTTAAAAGTGTGCTGAATGGATGTACTTTTAAAGCAAATTTTAGGAATGTTGCAGAACTTCCCTATCTTTAACTTGTAATGACAGTGAAGAGTTCATGTCCCTGTTTACTATGAATGGAGAAATAACACTTATGAACTGCTACTGTTAAGAAGAATAGAGAACCCACTGAGACTTCTATTTAAAATACGCAAAAGTCCATGAAAAGTGAAAATGAAAAGCGTTTCTAACTGAATATCTTTCAGCATCTGATTTTAAAAAATTCTGTTAGTGTAATAGGTTGTTATATTCTTTAGAAGGGAAGACTATTAACGATTTTGTAGATAGTTTTACTATCTTTGCATTTGAACTTGGAATTCCCAATATAATTTGGTAGGAGGTGCATGTGATAAAGCAAGGTAACATTTAAATTCTAATCAAAATTTCCTTCATGAGGAAATTCCTTCATGAGCACTTTGTTGAGTGCTCTTGGGGGGAAAAAAGTGTACAGCTAAGTAAATGGCAAACCAAAAAATTTAAAAATCCCCAGCCCTATGAAATGGTGTTGTTTTTTGAATGAAGAGATTGTATTTGTCTGACATCATAACTTCATGTAAGTATATTAGGTTAACATTTTTATGGGATGAAAAGAGACAGGGTTGTTATGAAAGTGCTTCAAATGTAAATATTGGGTTGGGGTTATATTCATTTGTTTTTGTAGGATGTTTGAATAATTTCATTAATTAAAGAAGATACTGTGTCTTGTCTACACAAGGAAGCTATCACAAATAAGCTATGGTATGAATTTAAAGTATAATAGCTATTCAGCACTAACTCCTTATATGAACAGTTCTACTCTGTACTACAAGTGACCTTTCACAGTTTCGTTGACTGAAAGACATGCAAATTCCCTCCAGCCCCAATGACAAATAAGAATGTATGTAGGGAGTTAGTGCAGAACAGTTACTACATGATAAAATTACATCATCAGCTTATTCTGTACTCTACTGGCCTTCTTAAAAGCATCCTTAGGACAAAGTATACTATTGTGTTACAGATGTATTCCTACAGGTACCTGTATGTTGTATATGGACTTAAAGAAAAAGATATTGTTTCTGAGAATTTTTATGAAAAATGTTTAAATTGCTGACAATATAATTGAGATAACATAAGTCTAGTATGTATCACTGGAATTGAAGATGCTAGTCATGCAAACTTGACTACTGTTATTTGTAAAATAAATTAATAGACTCATCAACTTTAGTTGCTATGTTGATATACAAAGACTAATGATATTAATAAAATAATAGGATTAACAGCAGCTGGTATATTTATGGTTCAGACAGAAGTCATAAATTACTTCTTTTCAATAATGGTAAAATCAGAAAATTACCTTTATTCTCTTGTGTAATATTAGGTAACAAAGCTAAATGCCCACTTATCATTGGTTATGTAATAGGCATTAAAAAAAAAAAAAAAAGAATAAATTAATTATCACAAGAGCTATCCTAAGTCAAGCAGCTTCCAAAGATGGCGAGTGTTCCACTGCCTTTCTGGCTCTCTAGCACAGTGAATTCAGGCCACAAATATGAAGCCTTCACATGAGAAAACTGGAAAATATTTGAAGGCCTGTAACTCTTAAGCCGCATGAACACAACAACATTGATTGTATATTAGAGTATTTAAGTATGAAACACATTTTAGCTTTTCATAAGAACGTAATTTCAAATACTTTAATTTGCTTGTTTTGCAGTTTTTATCAAGTAACTACTTTTGTTCAAAAACAGAAGTGTGCATTATTTTCAGGTGCTTTGATCACGGTTTTTTTTTTCCTTAAAATGTATCTCTATGTATTTCTTAAATATACTTTCTTTGGTTCTATAATTTTCTAAGAAAATAGAAAAACTGGGATTAGAGCTGAATGGAAACAAACAGCGTTTGGAACAAGCCCAGCAGGATGTGACATTAGCCAGAGAGGAGTGCCTAAAACTGACAGAACTGCTGAGTAAATCCGAGCACCAACTGCACCTCACCAGGTACCCCTTATCCTATTACATGCTGTAGTACCAATTTCATTCTGCTAATTTTTTGCCACAGGCTTCCCCATAGTTGTTGCAGATACTTGCCATCACTGACTGCACGAGCAGCCCTCAGTTGTGTTAGAAGTAGAGATTTGAATGAGTGAGTTATGAACTACAAAGTGAGTTATGAACTATAATTTATATACCTAAATTACTAGTGTGTAGAAGAGGCAAAGTTCAGCTCTGGTGATGAGGGGTCATGCAGGAAGAAGAGCAAGGGAAGCTGCAGCTACCTTTTTTTCTGTTGCTGTCTGCTGGACAAATATATTTAAAATGTTGTTTGAGACTGTAGTGTAGAGCAGCACCTTTAAGCATAGGAGTTCTCAGATTAATAACCTGAAATTTCTTTAGCAGAATGACCAGGAATATGTATGTAAATATATAAATGAGCATAATTATTTCTGTATGAGGTAAGCTTGAGTATGTTAGGAGGGTGTTTCAGTCTCTTGCTCAGTGAAGATACGGTACAATGCAACGTGTGATGAGAGACTTCCCCTGAGCATATTCCATCCTTGGGTATAGTTCCCAATGTCTTTTGCTGCACTATTCATTATATGTTTCTAGAAAACTCCAGAAGGTTGACATGCACATTATTCATTGTGACTTGAGTTTGGGTAACTGCAGAACTTTTTTTCCTTTTGCCTTGGAAAATGCTGTTGTCCAACTGTTTGCAGGCTTTTGGTTGTGTGGGGGGGTTTTTTGTTCCATTGCCCTGCTCCCCCCAAGAATGAACATCCATAAACAAATCTGGCAGCTTTTACTCAGTACTTAAGGGAAAAAGTTAAGTTAGTTTAAATTTTTCATGGGGGGAAAAAAAAGCTCAGATTTTTATCACTTAACAGAAGTCTGTGTGTTTATCCAAGTCTTGTACTTTTTGGGCTTTGTGAGAATTCTGCCATTGAGTAAATGGAAATAAAATAGAGCCTTGTCTAAACTATTAAATTCAATGAATCATTTTTTTATTCAGCTAAATTTCTGTGTAATTCAGAGCACGGTTGTTTAACAGATGGAAGAAAGTACCACTCTAACAGCCTGTATTTAGAGAAAAAAATATGCTAGAGGTTAATGAACTTGAAAAAAGTTTTGGGTGAGTTGTTAAGATATCTAAAGTTTGGATTTAGCAGAACTTTATTAATAATGATTTGTTGTGATAGTTAACCAAATGGCTTTACCACGCTCCTTTTAGCAAAGGCTGATTATATGCAATAAAGCTCTGGATATCTTGGAGGAAATCTGACTAGCGTATTTATAATTTTTAATTTTTTTTTTTTTTGTGAAAATACTCAAAATATAAAAATGAGTACTACTACCTGCTTTTACATAGCAAAGTAATTAAAGCTGGGTACCTAACACACAGATGATTCAGGTAGCTTTTCAATGTACAGTCTCTGACTCGGAAAGTTTCTGAGATGCAAATCACTGGAGGCTGGGAACAGTATTTTGGGCAAGTAATGCTCTGTGCTGGCCCTGTTCTCATAGAATTTCACAAACACCTGCTTTTTGAGACAAATGCTGAACTGCCATGGCTTCTTCGACCTAGTGCAGACACTCTTCTGCAAGGTCCTGATATCCTTGGGGTTTTTTTGGTTGTTTGGGGTTTTTTTGTGGGTTTGGGGGGTTTGGTTGGTTTTCGTTTTTTTTTGTTGGGTTGGGTTGGGGGTTTTTTGTAATACTGTGTGTTCATGTTTGGCATCTCCTTACAAGAATTGAAATGTTTTCTATGCTGACATGTATTTATTGGAAAAACGTATATGTTGAGGCATGGGAAATAGGTTCAAATTTTTCTTCTTGACATTCCCCAAATTCTATAACACTTTGTAGATTTCTGTGTTCTCTGTACACTCGGAGTGTCTATCTGCTTTCCAGGAATATGTTAGGTAATGTTGCTTGAAGAAGATGGGGGGTAGAAGAGACAAGCAATTTTGTTGCTCCTGAACTGTTACCTGTTTTCACCTTGAACTGAAATTCGTAGGGCATGGTTTGAAATGTTCTCGTAGCGACACCTGTTTTCCCATCCCCTACTGAAATGAAGCTTGTCCTTAGCCTGTACTCCTCCTTCCTTTCAGCTCACTTCCTCGCAGAACAGGTTTTCTGTGTTAGTGAAGGTATAAAAGTTACATGTCTCTAGTGGCATTAGTTTTGCATTTTGAACTCGGTATGTTTTTCATGGATTGGTACATCCATAGTTGTTGCATGTAAGTTATATTCACTTATGGTTTGCCTTCTTTCATTTATTCCCTTCACCTCAAACGGCAACTGTGTCAGTGAAAATACTTGAAGGGTAGGGGTAATAGCAATCCTATGGGGGTTGTAGACTCATTCACTGCGGTGCTTGCCAAGGAAAACAGATTTTAAGCTCTAGAGTCCTGCCTGTGGGAGGTTGCTGCAGAAACTGCACTGATTTAGTGCATCTCTTGGGTATTCTGGCCTTGGCCTCGTCTTGCTGATTCTCTTCTTTTCAGGAGAGGACCAGCTGGTTCACTCCAAGTCTTCTCACAACGCTGGAGTTGAGGGAGGCCTGTACTGCTGTTACACCATTGTGGATAGTCTTTCTGTTGCCTTGCATGACCTGTCTGTGCTGTTCTGGCAGAAATTAGAGGTAGCTGAGGAGATACAGAAAGAATTCTTTGTTTTGTGTGAATTATTGTATTACTAATGAGAAATGCTTCACTAATCCACTGATTCGAAGTTTGGATATTGTAAATAAATAGGATTATAAAATGAATACAAGAACTTTGGATTTTAATGTACAAAAATGAGATAAATGTATATGAAAGGAATAAATGAGAAAAAACATGCACTCTGTGTCATAATGAGGAAAGAAAGCACTCTGCAGAACAGCACTCTTCTCCAGGAGTCCCACTTCTTTGCTGTATCCTAGTTTTCAGACACTGTTGATTGATTACCAACTAAACAGCTTCTAAGTTAACAAAATGTACTTGTTAAAAATGAAGAAAAAAAAGGTTACAATTAGCTATTCTAAACCATTGCCACAGAGTTTAAAATTGCCTTTTCCTGTCACCTTTCTTTCTGGAGCAATATGTTGCTTAGAAATACTTGCTATTAACATGCACTTTCTGCTATTGAATCTAGTTAGTAATTCTAATTTGCATGTCTTCAAAAGACTGGGGAAATACAGAACTTCTACTGTGTAGTTTTGCTTGTCAGTCATGTAACTTTGCAGATGTCACCATGCTATGAGACTGACCATGATTGTTTAAAGTTTTCTTGGGGGTTTCTTTTGCCCTAGTTTTGGCTTTGAGGTTACTGTAGTAGGAGAATCTTATGATATTAGTTCTTAAGTGAGTGTTACATTGCTGTTACTTTGGCAAGGTTGGGTCTTGTTAATGAAGCTTACCTGAAGCCCTTCTTCAGAGAGTAGAAAACATATAGGTCTATTGTTCTTAGTTAATGAGAAAATAGTCATTAAAAATCATGTCAATATGCTCATGGAAAAGACCATATAAAAGATGCAAGATGTTAACAACTTGTCCGGATCTTAGTGTACCATCTAATGTAAAAAAAGTGTTCACTATTCTTGTGTAACAGAATCATCATTAAAAACATTCCTCTTTTTCTTTCAAACCAGATCTGAAGGTATTATTTGTTTCAGTTGCAGTCAGATGTAGTTCCTTTTTACATATGCCAAAGAAGTGAAATAAATCCTAAGAAGCGAGGGAATCATCAAATTTCAAAATTGAAATTTTATTATGTCATCATGCATCTTCTCAGTTATGAAGATTGATAGATGGATAGACAGATAGATGGCTCAAGATATTTTTGACCGAAATGTAATCTGAAATTTGGTAGGAAGTATAATTGACTAGAATAGAAGCAGATTTAGTTTAGTTTAAATTTTGTTATTCTTGTTTGCTCATATGAAACACTGTAAGAACTTCTGAAGGTCAGCTTGTAGGTAGGGAAAAATTACTAAATGAACATGTGCTTTCACGTTCAGGTGACCACCAAGCTGCCCTAAATCCCTGTGTCACTCTCTTGAAGGACTAAAGTTTATATTACAGTGAGTCAGTGGGTGTTGCTCTCCTTGATTATTGGTTTTTTCCCCATTATGTGATATTTCTTCCCTGTTTTTGACAATGATATGATCTCTAGAAAGCAGCATACCTAAGGAGGTGCCAGTTGGGTTTTAGCAGTGCTATAGCCATCCTGCTGTGCATTGGTGCTTCTTGCTAGTGTCAGTGGCTCCATTAAGGCTAATTTCTATTACATGTATAATAAATAAAGCACATACCCTTCCAGGTTAATGTGGCATTATTTACAGATTGAGCTGTATGTCATCAGCAGTGTTCCTGTTAGAATTTGAAGCCTGCCTTATTCATTGATTTCCCTACTTAAGCTATACTATTAAATGATAAAATGTAAACTTCCTGGTGGTTATTCACAGCCTTCTAGGGAGCTGCACAATACTTAGTACTTATTGGGGGTTTTTTTCTAGTAGTATCTATTAGTTAGCAATATGGTTAATACCATGCATTTCCAAAAATTTTAGCACCTTGGAGTCCATCATCTATGCTAGAAAGGAGTTTTGGAGAAATGTTGTTACTAATATTAAATGACTGAGATATGCTTAATCTTCTTAGACTGACTGACTGATGAAAGGACCAGTAAAACTTGAATTGGGGGTGTGGGGGGAGGAAGCAGAAATGAGATGTAACCAGTGTTTGATTTCTAATTTTTTTATAGTCTGCTCATCATATACAAGAGCATTATTTTAAAATGCAGGGATGAGTGATAACATGAAACAACTCTGATAACTAATAAACTTTTTAGATTCTGCTTCATATGTTTACTTTTCATTAAATTTAGGGACGGTTCAACTATGTTGTTGTGATTCAGTCAACATTTATTTCTATCTGGTTTTCATATACAAAGGCATCAGGATGCCAGAAAATAAACTGTTAACGGAGAATTAACTTCTTTGGCACGCTTTCATACTTATCTTCCAAATTAAAGAAAATGAAATGGGCAGAAGCAGAGTGTAGATTACCTCCTTTTTGTCAAAAATGGTGGGAATTTGAAAATTAATAATAAAAAAGGGAACAGATGCAGTAACATGCCAGAGGGAGATTAATGTGGAGAGTAAAATCTGTGAGCAACAAAACTGAAGCAAACTGAATCAGTGGGAGGTGGTTGTACAATCAAAATCAGGATAAAAGAGAAATTACAAACAACCCTGCACTTGTCAAAGTAGTAGTAATGAAATCCTGACTCTGCCAGCAGCGAGAACCTGTGTTAGCACTTTGGGGTAAGGCCGGGAGCCGGGTGCCAGGTAGGAGGGCAGCGCGAGGCTGCTGGGCGGCAGCCATCGCGTGTGGAACAGATGGCGGGGAAAGCTGGCCGGGGAGGGGCTCCTTCGCAGAGCTAATCAGACAGTAACGGATAGGGCAGCTGGGAGGACTGACCACCGCCAGGCGAGCGGCGGGGTAGCCGCAGCCGTGCGCGATGTGTGCAGTGGTGTGCCCGCCGGCCGCACGCGAGACCTTCCAAGGTCTTTTCGGTGCCGCGACCGCACAAAGTTGGGAGGCGGGCGGGGACGGGCCCGGGCCGGCGCCGCGGCCCTCGGCGGCCTCCGGGGCGTCGAGGGCGTCCTGCCGGCGGCAGTGCCCTCCCCCATTCCCCAGAAACGCGGGGCTTTGCTCTCGGCCCTGCCCTGTGATAAGGTTACGTGGTTTCGTGTTTTACCGTAGCAGTATAGCGAACGTAGAATGTGGCGACTGACAGAAATGCGAAAGCACGTGGGTCCGGGGACTGATCCAGGAAACCGATAAGGAAAGTTTGCTCCCGTTGAAAGGCGGGAGAGCTGTAGGTCGGCACCTTCCCACAGGGGCTGGGCCCCTCCAATGAATGGAACCAGTTTTCTGATGTTTTATTTTTGCTCGGAGGAGGCACTTCCCTCCTCATAAATGAGAGCTTGTGAGGAATGAATGGAGGTCCGAGCCTTCTGATCTTGAGTCACATGAATAATTTGACTCACGTAAGAACTGAAGATCAATAGGATTTCTTGTGCAAGTAAGCGGTAGTCATGTGTGAGAGGATTACGAGGTCATGCCCCATGTTGATGACTGTCAGCTCGAAAGAGAAATGAAAACAAAATTTTATCGAGGAGAGGCGGAAGTAAAATCCTGAAGTGTAGCAAGGGAGATCTTACCTATTACTGCCTGCTTTTGTTTGGTCAGGATATTTGATACTTTTTTAAACAATGTCAACAAAAAAACCTATGTGTCCTGCATCTGCTTTTTGAACTTGTATATATCGCGTCTGCAGAAGGTTTATAGCTTGGCTCAATTATCCATTTTGAGCAGGGAGGGGAGGAAACATTACAGGGATTTGAAATAGGTAGTATAACATAACCATATGCTATTTATGCAGCAGTTTCTGCAATAAATCTAATTTGGTGCTGTCAAAAAAAATTAGACTTATTTGCTATAGCAGCACATTAGTAAATGATTGTGGTAGCTTTGAAAGTTGTCATTCACTCTGCTTTACTTGCAGCTGAATCTTGCAAAGCTTTTTGTTTTCCCCCCTTCCTTTTCCCCGGAGCAACTCTGAAAATCTGAGTTCTTTGTCCTGCAGCTGTAGAAACTGCAAATATTTTCACTACTGAAAAGAAGGGCTTGCTTTAAGGTAATTGAAAAAGGAGGTGGAAGAAAGAATAGCTTGTATTGTTAACAATCATATGAATGTATAGGTGGAAAAATCAATAAAGTGGTAGGGGATAAATTTTTCCCTTGCCTACAGGTTTTCATGGTGCAGCTGAAATTGTTTATCTGATTATACAGCATGTAGATAAATTAGCTGCTCTGCGTTATTATAGAAGGTAAAATATTTTACCTGCCATGATAAGACCATATGCTGCTTTATGAAGACTGATACTGAGTGATTTGAAGTAAATCGGTTCTGTCGTCTTCTGGCAGTGCGTTGTAAAATTTTTGAAGCTGATACACTTTGTGTCAAGATAACACACAATTATTTAAATATCATTCTATTTAATATTTTAAACGTATTTAAGTGATTGTACAGACATAAAGGCTGTTGATTAATTTTAGAAGAGAAGGAAAGAAAATGTAAGTGAAGGAGTAAAAAACAAATACAAAATCATATGTTAATTTGAACATGAAAATGTTTATAAATTATTATTAATTTTTAACGAGTTTTAACATGCTCGACAATTGTATTTATTGTCCTACAATAAATATTTCTTAAGGAAAAGGCAATAATACACTTTCAGATTTCAGTATTAGATTCATCTAAATTTTTCTTCACGGCGTTTAAGCTGCAACTGGTCACATCAATGATCACATCAGGTTGTTGAGGCAGCCAAATTGCTACTGCATGTAGAGTGTGGTTCAGGAGCAGTGACAATACTTAAAGCGCTTTGGAGCGAGTAGTGAATTCAGATGAAACACTGAAGAGACTAACTGTTGTAGAAAACAAATATCTTTATAAGGTCTTTGTTTTGAGCAGTTATTATTCAGCACTAACAGTAATAAGTTTATGAGTGTGTATCAAATATTTACTTTGGTCTCATTCAAATTAGGTTTTTTATTTGTGTGACTAATAACGACAGGATAATGATTTATTTTTTTGAACCAAAGAAGTCTTTCAGATACATGTATTCAAGGCTGTTGGATTTTTTGCTGAATTCGCTGCTGGAAAAATGGTTCTGATTTTTATCATTATTTCTGACTTGTTCTAAAGCTTTTTCTCTCAAGTACATCGAAAGCTTGTTTTTACAATAAGCTGAAATGTACTTTTTCTGTCAGCACTTGGTATTTGTGAACTTCAACAATTTTAAAAGCTGTGTTGTGCTTTCAGAAGTGTATTCAAAGTTGTTTCTTTTATGCAGTCACAGTGGTTGTTCATTTGTGGGTATGGCTTTTTTTGCTGTGCAAGATTCTGCTCCTGAAATTCTTGCCTAGAAAAAAAATTCAACAGAGAACCCCAGAGGTCCGCAACTGGAGACTTTATCCAACTTCACTTTGAAGAGCATCAGCCTGTAAATTGTCATTGCTGGAGAAAGTAGCTGGTGGGTGGAGGAAGGAAGGAAAAAAAATCACCTGAGCACGCCAGCCTTGGCTGCCTGGCTGCTCTCCTCACCCCCTTGTGCAGCGCCCTTGTGCCGGTGATTGGCCAGGAGAGGCTGAGCTGGGAGATGCCCGTCCTGAGCGAGCCGATGAGTTGCTGTCGGCTACTTGACAGGGCTGAACTCCTTGCCCTGGCTGTGCTGGCAGCGTGGCAAGGTTAATAGTGTGCTGCTCTTGGTTGCCTCTGTGGTTTTGGTGGTTTGCGTATCAAACCATAGTTTTGAAGAAATAGGAGCAACTGTTCTTGATTAGCTTCTCCTTGTTGGTCAGTTGCCTTCTACAGGGCTTAAATCAGCGGGGAATTAAAATGTCTCTGTAGTCAGGTGGGACACTGCTGCATACTCTTTTTGTACCAGGGTTCCTCTTCTATTTCCAGTGCATTTGTTCACCTACCTATAGTTTCCTATGGAAGAAGATCGTAAGAAAATAAGAAATAAGAAAACGCTTCCTTGCAAATGCAGGGACTAACCCCAATATAAGGGATAGATCAATATTAAGTTTTTATTCAGCTAAACTTACGCAGTATTTGTCAATGCAATTTTCATTAAAGTCAAATTCAGACTTAACATAAGTATAAATGCATTTCTGCTAATGAGATTGGATTACCTCGTGGATTTGATTGCAGAAAGCTTTACTTTAAATTCATTTTTGATAAAAGGGCAATAAAATGGGTGGTTCATTATAATTGCTTGCAAATCTTCAAATATGTATTTTATTTTTTGGTATTGTATTTAATCTTGGTGAAAGGTTATCTTTTTTTTAAAGGATAACCAAGGTATGCGTTGAAATTGAAGGTATTTCTTATTTTAGAAGAATGAGACTGGCAAGGAGGTTAGTTAATATTCAGGAACTTTTGGTTATCAGAGTATATTCCTGAAAAGAAATATGGACACAGGAATTGCTAAAAATAATGTATCCTGTTGACAATATGAATTTAGTTTCAGCCCTGACAAAGAATCTTTACAATTTGCCTTAATGTGGAAGTATTCTAACAAAGAGAATTCTCGGTTTTACAAGGCTTGAAAACAAGAAAAAATATTAAGGATTTTTTCTTTAAATAGTGTTACATTTGAAACATCAGTAGGTAAGGTAAAAAAAAAAAATGCTGCGGATTAAATAATTTAAAATGTATGCTGTTGGCCGCTTTAAGATTTTACTGTAAACTTACTCATTCAACTGTTCCCATTTTCTCTTTGTATTTTTAGTCAATATCTCTGTTACATAGTGTTAAGGTGAGAGCCCAAACTTCATTTATTATTTTATTTGTAATATTTTTATGAGCCTTTTCCACTTCTTTGCATAGCTCTGCAAACTCTTTCTCAGATTGTGCTAGCCCTAGCAGGAAGGAACAGATATGTGTATTTGAAGAAAAACACATTAGCTGCTGGAGTTAACAAATAATGATTAAAAGCTACTCTTTTCTTTCTTACTATTTCTCCTATACCCCAAACTGATCTTCATAAATACAGGACTGTAAAGAACTTCATCTGCTGCTGGTTAGCAGAAGTGGATTTAAATCTACACCGACAGTTCATTTGACAATGACCTTGAGGGGCTTTGCTTCTTGAAGAAGAAAGCAGAAGCTTGCGGTAAACAAAGTTCACTTCTGACAGATGGATTGAATGACAGAAAGGTTGCGAGTGCCAGAATAGCCCTGGCAGAGGAGGAAATGTTCAGTGGAATCCAACAGGAGAGGAGGTGTGAACAGGTGCAGGGTTGCTGACGGAAGGGGAACCAGATGGAAGGAGCCAGAGCCAGTTTATTTAAAGGAAAAGGCAGAAAACACTGAAAGGCTGTGCGATCAGTGGCTAAAAGTGTGCATGGAAGAAGGTAAAAATTCACAAAGCAAAACTGCACAGTGGGATATCTAGCACTTAGCATAATGGTAGTAATTTGTGAGTTTCGTTTTAAAGTTGCTATTGAAATATGTTTCTCCCTTACTCTTGACAGCATAAAGAAGAGATTTATAACCTGTGCAAAAAAAAAAATAATAATAACACCAACAAAACCACCACCAAAAACCTCATTTGTTATAGTGCCTGTCCATTATTTCTGATACTAACATGCAGACAGTTACAATCAGGATAATATAAAAATGATGCCACAGCTAAACAAATTAATAAAAGGCATTTAGGGCTGGATTTTTATTTTTTAGCTCACCTGTTTGTATCTAGCTCTTGTGACATATGGGCAGATGAGCCTGCCTTTCATTAGGATGTTTCTGTAAGATCTAGAGCAAATCAACAACAGTCAAGTACAATGCAATGTTAGCACAGTATTTCTCATCTTTTTTGCTTTTGGTCATAAGTCTGTCAGTTTGCTGGAACGTGTGGTATCTTGCTGTAGGATGAGGTAGAAGTCTAGCTTACCCTAGATCAAATTCCCTGAAAATCAAATATTGTCTTTCAAATTGTCATCCTGAAGAATGCTTTGTTCTGTCAAATGGTTCTGCTTCTTCCCAAGCTGTTCTTGTGAGGCTTGGTCCTTTGGAGGCAGGAAAAAACCATTCCTCAACAACTTCTCAACTTCAGCAATAGTTGGGGGATCATTATCAACTTCCACATGTCAGGCCTGTGGCAGCTTAGGTGCCAGTTGTGTGTCCATACCTAATGTGTGTGAAAAATGGAGGTAGCTGCTGAGCAGTCACTCATAGTGCATCTGTGATCTACTGGATCATTCAGCTGTGCTGAGCTGATCCGGATCAGGTGGGAGCACACAGGCACTTTCCTTTTTAATTAGCTAGAGCATGCAACGCCGTGTTTATGCTGACTTTATGCCAGCTCCAGGAAGGACAGATGATACCTGATTCAGCATAAAGCTTGCTGGTACAAAGTTAACGTACCAAAAACATTGGGTTTTTGAACAAATTTAAATTGGCAGAGTAAGTCCGTAGCAGATCAGGTCTCTGCATCATTTAGCTGCATCATTTTTTGATTCAGTGGTAGGAGCCTGATGGTTGGATTTACTGTATTAACAAGCTGAGCCTTGGAGTACAGAGTCACAGTTTTTTGAACCTGGTCTAAGCCTGTGCTGTTGCTGAAAAGGCAGGTCCCTAGAGTGGCAATATATGGCTGTGTCTGGCCGTGTATTGCCAGGCCCTTGCTTGTGCTGCCACTGGAAGACAGGCACCTGTGTGATCAGCTTGTTAAGGGAGTTACTCAGATTGAAAAAGAATAATTTCTTGAAGAATAAGTTGTGTGAGTGCTCATTATAAGAGGATGAAAAGAAGGACCACACCTCTTATACTGACAGTCTGACTTAAATGTTTCCTGAGGCTGCACTGTAAGAGGCTGCTGGTGCCAAATTCAAGAATAACCATAAATCAAGATAAATAATCCTTTATTTTAAATATAGGGAAAATAATATATGCAAGTTTGTGTATACAAAATACATACCTGTACGAATCTTCTGTGTTAAGCAATTATTTCAACATACAGTCATTTGTAAAAGTGGCTTGTGGAACAGAGAATATTCTAGAGAAAGGTGTACAGTATTGAAAGTGCTAGGGCTACGAACTAAGACTTCACAAAAATCACCTCTTCCCATGCAGTTTCTACTCTGTATTTAATTGTGTGTTTCTATAGGGACATAGCAGCCAAATAGTTCACAATCTGATGGTAATAGTCGTGAGAGGATGGATGTTTACTTACAAGATACATATCTTGATGGCAAAGCTTATAAATGTGCCAGAAAAATCAGATTTTGATTCCAAGCCAGTATATTTGACCTAATATGAGATGTTAATTTCTGTTAGAGACACTTTTTTCTTCTCTAACACTGAAATGGAAGGAAGCTAGTGATAATATTTGACTGTGACTTGATATACAGAGGACTACCCAGACTGAAAAGTTATTGAGGAACTGGTCATTTCCTGGATATATCTTGAAAGGTATAATGCCAAAAGAGTAAAATTATGTTATAGGCTCGGTGTTTGTAAATTCTTAGTTTTATGCTGAATGTAAAGTAAGAAATCCTGTCCTTTGATTTCGTTAACTGACCTCGCAGATAGAGGTAGCGATGGAATGTATCATCAGTCACATATATACTCAAGTTAACTATGTTCAAGATTCATTATTTCACAGAAACTTCCACAGGAGTAACACTCTGACTGTCTGTTCCTATGCTCCTACAGCTTTTTATCTGTCTCATGCCCATTAGTATCTCCAGTTAGTGGAGATAACTTTTAAGTAGATTTCAAATATGGCAAGCAGGAGTAGAAATTTTTTTCACGTGCAGCCATTAATGTATAATTTCTTCTGATGCCTCAATAGGGCTTAATGAGAAAAGTGGAACTGTTAGACTTAAGTGTTTCATTGTTTCTGTAGACTTCTTATTATTATATAAAGTGGAAATATATATAAAAGTTATATAGAGTTCCAATGGTGTGGCTGCATTCTAAATAGATATAGAAAAAAATCAATGGGTGCAAGAAAGTTATATGCACCAATTTCTGTTTCAACAAAATTTAAGTTCTCAGAAAAAAAACAGAAAATAGTACAACAGGTTGACATTATTTGAGTTCTGGGAACAGGGATACAGTTGACAATTTATCTGCATTTTGGGGAAAATTGTTTCAAGATAATTTGTCAACTAATTGTAGTTAGTCTCTTGAAGTTGGAAATGTGTACAGAGCTTAATCTTTTCCTTTTTTTGCCCCAAAAATGTTTCTAATTTTTTGGGGGATGTTTTTATGAAATAGTAGTAGCAGCCTGGCAGAGTTGTCTTTTCCAGCCTTTCATCTCAAGTAGGGTGGTGAAAAGTTTCATTTAGTTGATTCATTAACATACTTTAAATGTATTTCTACTTTCAAATTATTTGTGTAGTACCTTCTAACTTCCTAGATCCATATTTAAAGAGCTGGATCAATTTGTGTGCTGAATTTTTCACCCCTTGACCATTACATAACTTTTCTAATTGCTTGTAATACTTCTCATGGTTCTCATTGCTTCTGGTGGTTATGAGGAGAAAGCGCTGACATTTCATTATTTTGGGAAACTTTGTATTTCTCAACTAATACAAGAAACAAAATTTAAGTTTTGGTTGGTTGGTTGGGTTTTCTGAGCCTCAGTTCTCATGAATAGGCCCACATGTATCCTGAGCACTGATGCAGTCCTTCAAATCCACCAATTAATTTAATAGTTGGGTTTCTTCAAAATTTGACCATGCAAATATAGATTTTACTGAAGCTCACCAAACACAGTGTGCTGGCTGGGGCAGTTTCCAGAAACTTGAGCTTTCTGCTGAGAAGACCTGGCAGCCAACTCCATAATCAGCATCCAGTCAGCTCCCAGAAACTGACAAAAAGAGCAACTCAGTGGGTAATTCCCTCAATGGGATACAGGAAGGGCAATTTTTCAGCTCCTTGGAAAGGTTTAAAGGAATGACCTTATCATGATGCTTTTAAAAGATATTTCTACACAGTTCTTGCAGAAGCTTGCACACATACATCTTTTTTTTATTTCATTTTTGCCATAAGAACATTAATTTCATGCCTTTCTTCTGCCTTGTACAGCACCAAGAGCCATGAAACCCAGTCCAGTGTCGATTTACACAAGCACTGAAAAAATCAAAACCCTTATTACAAAAAATCAGATGGAAAAGAATTCTGCAGTGTTTAATAAGAGGAAACCATTCAACACTGTCCAGCTAAGTCCTCATTCGGAGGAACCATAGGTATTAACAAGGTCCTATTAGATGAAAATTCGTAGGCCTTACAAAGGAAGATAACCAGAGTAGTCAGTGCTAAACAAAATGTTGCTAGAAGCCCGATTTAAAGGAAAGGGAGAAATCTTGTGACCCTGAGCCTTCTTATTGAGTTGATCCAAACATATGAGCAAGCACACGCTCTAGAGCTCTGTTAATTTAGAAGGTTTGGAAAGTAATGATTTTGAATCGTAGCTACATTTTAAAACCAGCATGTACCTATTTACCTGCAGAATTACGGGTCTTACTGTGTTGCATTTCCTTACTTAAATGTTTGAAAATACTAAGACTGGATAGCATCTGATAAAACTCAGCTAACACATTCTCCGTTATAAATAGCTGAATGGGATACTGCAGTGCTGTTAAATTGAAAGGCTGGTCTGAAAGGAGTTACAGAAGTTTTACATTAATAGAGAGAATTATTTAAGACTATTCCTGGGGAAAATGACTTCTTGTTAAATTGTTGGGTTTTTTCCCATGTTTGTAGGCCAACCTTTAGACTTGTCTGCTAACCTGAAAAAAATAAGAAATGAGCCCTTATTCTTCTGTGTATGACATACATACAAAGATACATACAAAATACGGGGTGAAGAAGTTTGTGAAGTGTGATCTTATTCTGTATACCTTCTCTTATGACCTTTATCGTTCTGGGTTTTGAATAGTGCCTGGTAATAAAGTTAGAGATAGCAAAAAATTTTCTCGTGTTTCCCCTTAGACAATAGGGCAGGTATTGTGACATCTTGTTTCAGCTTTTATACTTTTTTTTCTTTTTATCCTGGATGTGTGGTTTGGTTGGTTGGTTTTTTCTCCTCCTATAGCCTGAGAAAAGAGCGAGGATATACTCTGATTTTCCATTCTTCCCTTGACACTTGTAGCTGAAATAATAAGATAAAACAGCCTATGAGGAGGTGATTCAGAAAGCTGCTTGTAATGGACAATCCACCAGACCTATATTGTGGAAAGCTTGCGAAGTAGATTGCATAAGACACTGCTGAGCCTTTGTACCCAAAGTTGTTTGGTCTTTAGGGCTCCTAATACATGTAGTCTTTCAAGTCGTACTTTCAAAAGTGTTTTAATTGACTTGAGTGTCTTCGTGCCAGATTTTACTAAAGATACTGGGAATAAAATGCTTGGGTAACTCCTCAAAACTTACAGTTTGGTAGAGAAGCTTTTGCTATACTTTTATTTTCAAAAATACTGGGAGAGAAAGCTCATTTCCTCTGAGGGAGCCTTCAGCTGAGTCCTTTCTCTCTTCTGAGGTAATTTGTTGTGTAGTGGCTCACTGTGCTGGCCCACTTGGCTACATGTTATCTAGGAAAGAGGTCTGTGCTCGACCACTGAGGCATGTGGTAAAAGCATCAGTGTTAGGCTTGACTGGTCCTCCTGCTGCCTGAGTCTGAGTGTGGGTGCAGAGTTCCAGGACTGGTCATCGTTTAGACAGGTCTTGTTAGTTCAGATAGCTCAAGCATTTGGAACACTAAGTGCTAGCTACTCCTTAATGATTTATGAAGTTCAGTTTAAAGCAAGTATGTATGAAAGCTAAAATGCTTTATAGTTGTATTTTTAACTATAATTAATATGAAATGAAGATGTCAAAAATAATGCTAAGATAACCTCTTGTGTATCACTGAGCTGAGATAATTGCTAGGGTATTTTAATTTGTCCAATTAAGTTCGTAGTCCTTACTAATGGATCCATTAGCTTTTTAAAAAATGACACACGTTGATCTCCTGGAAAAATCAAATAGTCAGCATGGTTGCTTCAAATCGTAGTTGCTTTGCCAGATTTAGTGGCAGCCTCCAGTCAGAGGCCTAATTCTGCGTTAAGAATCCTCCTGCTTTTTTTTATTTTTGTGTTTTTACTGTTAGCAAACTGAAAAGACTCTTTCAGAAATACCTACTATTGAACTGTGTAGTGAAATTCAAAGTTCTATCAGTCTAAGTTCTGTTCTTTTCTAGTCAAAAACAGATGAGCTATTAGTGATGTCAAATATGACTATCATGTCTCTAGTCTTTACATGCTTCCTTTTTCTTTACTGCAAAGCCCTTTGGCAGAGAGTGGACTTCTCTTGTAAATGGATCTGTGATCCACTTTTTGTTAGTGGTGGGAAAGGTGTTTGGGGTTTGGGGGCTGTTTTGGTTTGGTTTGGGATTTTATTTGGCTTTTTTATTAAATTTGATGGCTCAAATTCAGTTAGCATACTTTTATGTTAGCTTTAAGATCAAAGTGAACTTTCACTTCATTTGCAGCAAGGATTTTTTTAAAGTTTGCCAGTGATGGCAATTTTCTTCTTCCTGTGCTGTAAGCTACAGTTCACAGTGCCTTTCATTTTGTCAAGAACATTTGAAAAGCGTATCTTTCATGCAGAGCAAACCAGTATCCAGTTCACTGAGATAGGCAAACCAGTTAACTGAGTTAACTATGGCTCTTGACAGCCACAATGCAGGCTTAAAACAAGCATTAGAACTAAAATCACTGTTGAAAACCTGTACTTCAGAACAGGGCTCAAGAAGAGCTTGAGCTTGCTCCGTGATTGAGTCCTTGGTTGCTTCTGACTCCATCGCACAAAAGTGAAAGTTTCCATGAGTTCAATGCATCTGCTTTAGTAAAACTGATCAGTGTTGTGACCAAATACAGAGTTATCATCAGATGTGCATTTTAGTGTGTTTAGTGTTTTGCACTCAGTAGAGCTAGTGTTTGAATTTGAGTAGAGAACTGGTGAACTTTAACCACTCTGTCTCCTGTTTTTGATCTCTATGGATGAAGTTTTAAAAAGTTCTGAAACAATTAATCTTTAGCTGTCATTTCTGGTTCAGATATTACCTATGTCATCAAAATTAGTCAGTTGTATCTTTGCTTTACATTGTCTCAGTGCTTTCCATTAGTGGATATAAGAAATTCTGAAGTTTTTGTAGGAGGAGGCCTCTGATATCTTTGCACTAATGCTGGAGGAACTAAGGACTGTTTCCTTCTGTCTACAGTCCATAGATTTTCTTTCACTCTGAATTGTAAAAGAATTGATTAAAGAAATTGCTATTAGGCAGTGTCAAAGCTTCTATAACTCCTGCAGTATTTGTTGGTTGTAGCAGGAAAGTTACCAATAGATCCTGAAATCTCTTGGGCTGCCTTCTGCGTGTTTTATACTTTCTTCTCTTCTTTTCTCTGTATATGTGTTGGGGAAATTTTCAGTTGGAGGGCAGGGAGATTGAACTTAGAGAGCAGGTTCAGCTCAAGGTGTGGGTGAAGGACTTGCAACTCCGTTTAGACAGATTTGGTTCCAGGATATTTTTTCGCTCCTGAGCAGTTCTAAGCACCTCAGATATTGCTCTGTGTGGCACTGGATGTGTTTTAATTCCAAAATCTTCTAAGTTCTAAGAAGCTACTCTTCTGTGTAAGAATTACCTGTGTTTTCCTAGTTTAACAGTTGAGCTTTTATCCACTGTATAAATTCATCTTCACGCCGTACACACTTCAGCCATAGGGCACTGACCACACAGCCATGGTTTCTGAGCTCCTGCTAGCTTGCTCTATACAGCAAGTGACACAGGTGAGTGGCTCTTTTGAATGGGTCCCCTACACAAGAGAGTGTTTCTGGTGGCAGTAGATTCTCCATTTATTTTGACCTTGCTGGTTAGCATGTGTTCATCAGGAGGAGCCCTAGCGATGAGGAATGGACCTTCCCAGGCTTGCCTTGGTAGCTTGAGCTGTGCAGCCTGCTACATGCTGAAGGTTACCCCCAGCAGAAGGCCAGCCAGCCAGCTGTGTGCCAGATGACAGCACAGCACCCAACTGCACACAGCCATCTCGCATGAGAACTTTTAGATAAAATACTGTGCTACTGACACTTTCTTTAGCTGAAAGTGTCGGAGGAATGTGTGAGGTATTAGTGGCTTGGTTTTGCTTTGGTTTTTTGTGCAGTGTGGTGCTTATAACAACTGTCTGAAGGTAAAAAACATTTGTAAAATAAAGGGATTTGCACAGACTGGTTTCCAGCAAATACGGAAAAAATATTCTTAGTAATACTTTCTATGTTTGGAGCTTACACTGAAAAAATGATGGGAGCATCACTCCTAAGGATAGCCTCAATATGATTACAAAGCAGTTCTGAGAGTGATGTGATAAAGTGCCATTCAATATATGAAATTTCCTTTAAAAATGTGCTTTGTTTCCTTAACGCTCTACTATTTTTGCTATCTAAATGTATTTGCTGTCTTACCTCAGAAGAAACTGCCTATGATTTCCAAGGCAGTTTTGCCTAAGGTAGGGCTTGAAACATCAGGACCAGGAATTAGTGTAATGTGACCCACCATTTGTATTGCTTTGGGGTAAATTCAAGAGAGAAGATTTAACATTGTGTGTGTCATGCTGAGATATTGCAATATCTCGGATGGGTTATTAGGCACCAATCCAAAGGTTAAGTGCAGCAACCACATGAGATGTGGCTTTATCCTTACATGATCTGTGCCCGTGTTCTGTTTTTTAGTCGTCTGAAATAGGTAGTATCCCTAGAATAAAATATGTTTATAAGACTTTTTTGAAACCCATCCCAAGCTATTAAATGTCATTTCGATAGAAAGATGTGTGCCTATGTTATTTGAAATTTAGAAATCAATCCTTGTGTGTGTGAACTCACTGACGTTTTAAATGTGGATCGCAGTGTGCACCAGATAAATATTCACGACCTTTGGGAAAGTCTAGGTCTAAATTTGCAGTTCAGGATCTTTTCTAATTTATATGCATATATCTTTTTGGGGTTTTATTTTCCATGCTCTTTTTGCTTGGCTTGCATTAAATAAAATGCTTCAATGGAGTGTGGTAGTCTAGCATTTGTTTTGCCTCAGGAGTAGATTGCCCCATCTTGCATATCTGGTCAAGTAAATTGCTCTCTTGCCTGCATACTTCAATAATAGTACTTTAGACCTTCGTGTACAACCCCCCAGTGAGCAGAACCACAAAGGGCTGGGCCTCTGTGGTGCTAGCAGTCTTCTCTATTGTAATGGATGCATTCATCTCCTATTTACATAAATTAATAGTTAAAACTTGTTTGGTTGCTTAAGAAAACTCATTAAGCTTTCAGAGTAGCTGTATCACGAGCACTGTGGCAATCGCTCCCATTGACTTATCTCCTGCTGATTCACTGGGAACCAGTCCATCTCGGGGTCAGGTCCCTAAGCTTCATTGCAGAATTAAACAAATAGCATCTAAAAGAAAATGCAAATAATACGTTCAGTGCAAAGTAGATGTTGGTAAGCTTCCTTGTGAAAAAGAGGTCGTGTTTAAAATTTTTAAAAATAAAATCCTATTTTTGCCTGCAGGGCTGATTTTCTCTCAGGAAATAGATCATATTTTTTATCCATTTTCTACTAGTCGCTGGAGAATGTTTGACATTGTAAGAGAAAGGTCAGTTTGTATAACCTGAACTGGGAGGAGAATGTTTAATGTGAAAAGCTTGGCCAGATTTTTTGCTATTATTATTTGAATGTTCTGCTTTACCCTTTTAATTTATCCTCTTCAATATATGATTTTTAATTTTCTTTATTTCCTATTTGGTATCTTTTATAGATTGGAGAAAGAGACCATTCAGCACAGCATTAGCAATGAAGCAAAGGCCCGAGCCCTTCAGGCCCAGCAAAGAGAGCAGGAGCTGACACAGAAGATGCAGCAAATGGAGGCCCAGCATGAGAAAACTGGTAGGTGGTAGGGAAAGATTAGAGCCTGGGCACTCACTCACAAGCCAGGCCCACGCCTTACTGTGAAATGACATCAGGAACACCTGTAACCTTTGGCTGGCCGAAGGGAGCAGATGCTAACTACACCGGAGATTCCGAATTACATATTAGTTAGCGTTTAAAAGAGAAAATGGAAAGTATTGCCCACTGTCTGTTGATTTCAGAGTGCTGCTCTCACATCTGCTGCACCATCTGGATTATGAGTTTATTTACCTGTGTTCAAGAAACGTAAAGCTGAGAGAGACCACAACAAAGTAGAAAAACAAAGGGCTTGTTTTTGGCTAGATTTTCAGGCACACATGTTATATAAAGAAAATAGCATCAGAAGCTCTGCGGGAAATGCTCTGAGCTTACAGTTAAAGTCTCCTGAATAGCATTGAACAGTTCCCACAGTACACACATTATAGCTACTCTAAAAGCTTAATGAGTTTGCTTCGGCATCCAAACTGGAGAAAAGCTTTAGCCATTAATCGGTTCTTAATTCACTGTCGCAGCTGGATGTAATTCACTGGCTCCAAATTGATATGTTCCTTTATTTAATCTTTGCAGCCTCAAACATTTTTAGCATTACCATGTGCCCCCCCCCACATCCTTAATCTAGAAGAAAGATGTTTAATCCCTTGCATACTTCAGGTTCTCATAATAGGAGACTTCATTGCATTGACTTAGCCCATCAATAACATCTAACTTTAATCTGGAAGTAAAATGGGTTTTCCAAACAAACAAAAAAGAGCTTTTTGTTATTAAGAAGTGCCACGCCAACAACATTAATAGAGGTGCATATTATAAATAAACGAAAAAGAAAAGGAATTTTTAAGAGATGAAATCTGTAACACATGAGCATGGAAAAGAGGAGGAGCTTCGGCTGTTATGGAACGTGATATACTCATGTGTTTAACAAAATACCGTATTTACCCACCAGTCGTGCAATACTTTTAGGAAAACCATGTAACATGTATTAATCCTAAGCAGCGTTGGAGAATATATAAGGCAGCAGGCATGTTTATATCTGCTATTCAATTCTCTGCCTTTTTTTTTTTAGTATTATCACAGTACTAGAGGACCTTTCCATGTGTTCAAGGAATGCAGACAGCTACATTATGGCTGCTGTGTACACTGTAGGAGAAGAAAAGCTCTCAGAATCATTTTTTCCTCCTTTAGCCAGCACGCCTGTATATGACCAAGTGTAATTTTGCACAAGAGAGATGTCATTTACCCTCCTGGTGCATAAATTGTCCCAGTATACAAAAATGAAACAATATTATGTCTGAGTTTGTTTTTATATATCTCTAGTAGGATTAGAAGGAGTTGAAAATTATAGTAATTTATAATGTATATAAAGAAAACCTTGTTTATTATGACCCTACACACATACAAGGAATTTGGGTAAGAGTGGTCATGCTTTCACTGATTTTCAAAGCAGAAATCAAGAAACATAATTTTGCAGTATCTTCCTTTTGAAAGAATAAAAATATCTGGATTCTAGGTCATGAGTTTAGGTGCAGCCCAAACTCGTAGTAACTGAAAATTAATTTATAAAAGGTTTTCATTCCAGCTGTAACTGGGCAGTAAGTCTAAATCCTATCATTTAAGAATAAAAAATTACATTATTCGTGGTAAGCTCAGGACACAGTAAATAAAAGAACTGCTTTTTTAAGGAGATACTGAAATGAGTCTACAGTGTGAGCATTTGGGTTGCTGGTGTATCCTCTGCACCAGTTGAGCAAGCAAAAGTCTGCTAAAGCATGGCTTGCCAATTTTATTCCTCCTAGAAATGTCAATGAACTTCTAGCTAAAAAGCAAGCCCACCATATTAGATATCTAGTCTTCACAGTGATTCTTTTCTTACGAGACCAGATTCAGTGGCAAGATTGCTTTAACACTTGCGCTAATTCTGACACAGAGCCTTAATTTGGTAAGTGATGATGTCCAAGTAGCTGAAGTTTAAAAAACGTTTCAAAACTAGAAGAAAGAAATCAAGAATATATAAAATTGATTCTACCTTATCTATAAATTTATATAATTGTAATTTTATAGTATCATAATTTTATGGTTTCTAGTAGAAGAACTGGATTCCTTGCTGACCTCCCAGAATACATTCATAGCAAAATTAAGGGAAGAATGTTGTGTGTTGGCAAGGAAGTGGGAACAAATGTCAGAAAAATACAGGTTAGTATATTTTTCTTAACCTGTCCCTTTTATTACTAGGACATGCTTCTTTATTTTTTTATTTGTATTTTAATATTTGTTATTATTTATTTTGTCACAGGTATTACATGTAATATCAGTATAATATATGCCCCTTAAGAATTCAGTATAATATATGCCCCTTAAGATCATGTTTCTGGCTATTAATTCAAATTTCTTGGACAATTGCAATGTAAAAATTGCGTACTATTTTCTTCCTTGTGTTCATATTCTTAGTATGAATAGTAGAAATTTTTTTAAAAACTACAATTCAATTTTATCTGAAGTTATATGAAAAATGCTAAAGATTTAATTATGTCAAAACTGTTGTCATTTTAATTATTTACTTAAAGTTCCTTTCACACTACTACACTACACACTGAATACAGTCTATGAAATAATTGTCATCAAAATTGCTTGTCGTTGATGCTCTGATTCTGCTGCTGCTTGTTATCAATCAATAGCAGATCTAAGTTCAAAGCCATTAAAAACTGAGGAAGAAGCAAAACCTGGAAGTAATAATAATTTAAAGAAATACAAAGCTATGGCAGTATCTATTCAAAAGTTCTGCAGGACAGAAAGAAAATATGAATTTTGTAGTTCTGTAGCAGCAAATAATTTGATTTTACGTTTTTAAGTGTGAAAAGAGTATCTTTTGAAACTTTCTTGGTGTTCATATTTAGAGTGGTAAACTGCGCTTAAATGGAGAGTTGGCATTCTGTAGCTTCTGTAAATTACATGTAAAGTGAATTTGGTAATTCGAGCTAGGATTCATCTCATGGCTGGATGGGAAGTAAGCAAAACACTCAGCAAAGATAAAACTGGTTTTCAAGACAGGATTCTTCTTCTGCTTGGTAGATTTAATCATCTTCTTGAGGTAATGTAAAAGAGGCAACACTTACTCAGGGAGAGAGCTTATTTACCCCAGTATCCTCTTCCTAGGAGTGGTCAAAGGGGAAAGATTTAAGTAGGTGACAGACATATATATATATATATATATCTATCTATGTGTCTGTAATAAATAAGATATATGATGCTTCCCACGGGTACTGCCTCCACTGCCCATCCTACTTCCCACTGAATATAAAGTGTTGACTAGCTGTTAAGTGGCTGAAGTTGGGAGATGAATCCCATCCAGAGTGTTTGGGGGGAAATGAGAAACTTGAGGAACTGTAAGCAATCTTCCCTTGCAAATGTTGTGATGGGTACTTGAGAGAGAAGCAAACAGGATTTTTCTTCTGAAAAAGCAGAGCTTTTCTGCTAAAGTAATGCAAAATCTAAATAGATTCAAATCATATTATTATTCCAGCAATAAAAAAGCACACAGACTTTGTTGCTAGAGCTCACAGTCACAGACTAGTAACTGTAAAGGATGAAGGAAAGACAGAAAACATACTGTGAAAACACATTATTCTCTGAAAATAAATACTAGAGATTGCCAAGTGTTTCTCCACCTAGCAGGATTAGCTGCCTATGTCAAGGACCTGAAAATGGGAAAAGGAGCCCTCTTAACATCTTCAGGAAGTGGTATATTTTACACAAGAAACTATAAGGAAGAATGCACGAAAGTGGTTCTGAGAAGTGGTCCTAAAATAGCTGGAGCTTGCCTTCATTGGAGTGGGAGCTGCTGCAGTTAGTAACAAGGATAGAGAAATAGGTAGAGACAAAAAAATAAAGTAAAAATGAGAACAGGAAGCTGGAACTGGAGATGGTGGAAAATGACAGACTAATATAGATGGCTTCAGAAAGTGATGTGATCAGGAGATCAGATGCAGAAAATTATTTTAGCCAGGTTCTAAATGCATGGTCAGCATGTATCTTTCAGTAGCATCTCTCTGAATGGCAGTCTTCATGCTCACTGTCACTGAATGTAGCATAAAAACGCGTTCTGAGACAGAATACTGTAGTTTTGGCTTCTGTAAAAAAGTAATAATTTGGGGAAGATTTTATAATGTAGTTCTTATATACATAAATAAAAGGAGATTGCAAAAGCAGCAGTGTGCCCTATTTTCATGGAAAATATCCTTTCTTTTTCCATGTTTTTGACCTTACCATAAACTGAATTTTGGACCTGGATGTGTATTTTCTTGCTGTACTTCTAGAATCTTAGTTTCCCTGGGTTTAAGTAATAACTGTATGCTACCAATACCATTATTTAATTGTGCAACACTCAAGCTCTTTTAATAACAGATACAATAATAAGTTTATTTAAATTTTGTTGGGTTTGATAGGAAGAACCCATTTGTAATGAGAGACATTTTAAATTTGTCTGTGACAACTACATATTTGTACAATTTCAGTGGAATGCGTCTGAATGGCACATATATTTTTATATTTAATGCAGGTTTTCTGAGAAATCTAAACTGAAGGTTTTGTGTTTATATGTAAGCTGGAACCATTTTTTGAGCTAGTCCCTACACAGAAAGGCGTCAGAAAGACAATGTCAGACGAATTATAAACCCCTCAAGCTGTGCAGAAAGAAGATAGTGTCTGTGAAGGTTTTCATATGCATAGGCATGTTTAAAAATATAGTCCTTTGTTGATTTCTTCTCTGTTTCTCTCTTGTTTTGTTCTTTTTTTTTTCTCTGATTGTCACTGTCTGAGTTTCTAGGTTGTAGATTAATGCTTAACACTACCCACTGTGTATTTGTGATTTGCGTTTTGTAATTAAGGGGAACAATGGGAGTCCATTGGGTCTCGTTATATATAATGGTTGGTTTAATTTGTTTCACTTCTATCTTGTTAATTGTAAATTGATCATTAAGATTTGAATTCTAATCTGTCACCAGGGTTGTGAGTATTGAAGCTAGAGCAATGATCCTGGTTTTAATCACTGATGATGAGAAACAAATTTTATAATTTTGGTACATCTTGCAGTTCATATATTTTAACACTGTATTTTATGGTGTTATAAATATTGTTAAATGACTTTTAGTGTAGTTTTACTGTTTGGACTATAATGTATAAATTATATTACTGGTTTGGCAACTGTAGGCATCCAACTGTGTGAGTTTAATTGAAGTAAAGAACACATACCCAGCTGAACTATTTTTCTGCATGTTTGGTTGACTGCAGTCGTTGCACTCAATACCAGGAGTGAAATGTTTGTTGAAGGGAGCTGTATGAAGATGGGCAACAGTCTGTCTGAAGGTTCAGTCATTAAATTTATATGCAACAATACTGCATGAGCAGAAAATATTTTAGAATGTGTATTTAATTTCTGTGAAAGTAAACAATTGGTTTTAAGAGCAGGAAAAGGCAGTGTTTAAAAAGCACTGAAATGCAAAAGCTAGTTCAGAGGAGTAAAGGCAGCATTGCCACCTTAGTGTTCAAAAATCAGCTTATCCAAGATATTGTAAGATTGACTTTGAATTGTGCCTATTTAACATTTCCTCATTTTCTTGCCTTTAGTATTTAAGTGTTTTGGAGGCTAAGCTGTTTGGGGTTTTTTCCAAGACTCTTCCAGCAAAGATGGTAGATAAAACCTGAAAGTGGTTTTTAAATAGAAGTTGAAGTAGTTAAAGGGATTCAGGAGTATAGAGGGGTTTTTGTTGCTGTTGTTGTTCCTGCCCTCATCAATTATTTTTGATATAGTGACAAGTAAATGAGATTTGGCAAAATCTATTACGCATCAAATTGCAAGCATGCATTTTACATTTTCATGTGATGTTGCTTTGCTCTGTGTGGTTTCAAAATAACAGTGATTTCATTTGAGTGTATCAGATCTCAGAAGCACACACAGATACGTGACTGCCTGACTTGTGGGGCCAGCCTGGGTCTGCAGAAGTGCACTTTCCTGCTGCGTTCAGCTCAGATGGTGGCACTCCAAATGCCTTCATGCTTCAGTTTCTGCTGAGTCCACCACAGCTTATTGCTCAGGCTGTTGGACCCAGAGTAGCTCTGGTGGAGCAACATCAGCATATCCATGCTGTGTCCTCTAGTTGTGCAGGATCCATCAGACATTGTGATTAGTGCATAGATTTTTCTAATTTGCCTCTTTCCCCTGCGTTATGAGTGAACTATCTCTGGAGTTCAGCACTGTGTGTTTTGACACTTGCGCCCCTCTCTTTTCCTGCAGTGATACCTCAGGAGCAGAGTCATTCAGAAGCATTTACACAGGACTGGTCCTGCCTCTGGCTGGGTGGCATTGCTACTCATGTATAAGTGTGCTATAGCATTCAGTACAGTTATCAGGCTTATTACAATTATGGTTGATTTGGGTGGGTTTTTTAACCCAACAATGTGTGAAGTTACTTAAATATCGCATAGAATTAGCTGTCTTATCTTAATCTTTGGAAACTGAAGTGAATGAAAAGTATGTTTAAAGATGCAGAGGGAATCGTTGACAAGTGATGATGGGAGACTCTTGGTATGCAGTATTGTATTGGACTGGTGTTCTCTTTTTAATGCCAGCACACATGAACCTTTTAACATGGACCTAAATAAGCGCTCTGTCCTTCATATGTGCTGTCCTGCAAAACTTCAGTGTCATTAAATACTCAAATGTTAGTGGTCATACTCTTAGATAGTTACATGGAAAGGACATAGTGTAAATAATGTAATTTGAATGAATTTTTTTTTTCTGAGTTCAACTGCAATTGCAAAAGATGTTTTAGGAGAAGACAGCACTCATAGCATGCTTCAGAGCATTAGGCATTTAGAGCTCTATTTTAGAGATTGGAGATTATGCTACTCATGTTTTTAATTAATTCATTACTTACTTTTGTTTCATTAGTTGTAATTTTCAGTAGCATTTTGGTTTTGGGTTTGAATTACTTGATCTTTCCAGAAAGACTTTGGGCACCTTCAAATGTGATGGAGATTAATAAGTCCTTGTAAAACTTTGAGGCTTTTATCACCTTGAAAGTTGCTTCTGCTGTTTCCATGAATGAGACAGTCACATATAAATACAGAAAAAGAAGCAGGATCTCCCAGCTGGGAAACCGTACGAATGTGGTAATTTACAGTATTCCTACATGGCAAATGCTGTTGCTGCTGAATTTTGCTGGCAAAAAAAGGAACACAGGATTGAATTTAGTCCCTGTTATCACTTGGTTGGTTGGGCTTTGTCACATCAGGTCTCTGAGCTGCTCTGCAGTGAACCTTTGCGTTTATCCACTGGTTGTCTGTCTTACACTATCAGTATCAAGTACCGACTGCATTCACATTGTGTGATAACAGTTGGTCCAGCTAGCAATGCTTTGTTAATGCTGACATTTAAGTTACTAGTATTTCTGTAAAATGATCAGTGGAAAAATTCAGTTTCTGCTACCTTCCTGTAACATCCTGCCCACTATTACGTACCCATCCAGGAAACTCCTGTGCACTGAAGTTTGATGTACAAATCTACCAGCACAATTCTGATGTATTTTTCTGTGATCTTCCTTAATAGAGCTGTAACTCTCAATCTAAATTCGATTACATACAGTCTTGGTCCAAAGTTTCCCTTGCTAAGTTCTTTTAGATTCACAGATGATACCATGCATTGTTCTCTATTTAAACATGAAAAGATCATGTTGTCATTTCTAGATTTGACTTGTCAATGTAACAACATGTTTTTGAAGGAGGAGTATTCCTTCCTCCCTGCACTTTGTTGTATTTTTCAGAATGTCAGTTGTTGTTGCATTCTGTAACAGCCAGGAAGGTAAAGTATCTTTCTGCTGTAATTGCAGCGTATTTAAGTTTATGATTTAAAGATATAGCTGAAGCTTTTTAACCTTGAGATCTGGAGTGGCAGATGCCATAAATCAAATTTGCTTGCTTTTGATTCGTACTTTCTGATGGTATAGCAGATTCTGACATGTTCTCATTAACCTTTTCCAAAGAGTTAAAATTGTACAAGTGCATAATGTATATTTTATCACAATTTAATCTGAGGTCTTCCTGATATTAAGAAACAGCTCATGCCTGTTTCTCCATGGGCTGATGGTTAGAGATGTAGCAAGTAGCAGTCCCAGGTCATTCATGGATCTGGTGTCTCTGCTCACCCGTGAAGAATAAGAATTGCTTAGAAGTGACTAATATTCTTAAAGGCTGTGCTGAGTTTTATGTAGATTGGTGTGTGCCTGTATGATTTGTCCATTGTTTCTTAAAGTTTTGTTAATTTTCCTCTTAATGAGGCTTTGGTTTTTTGGTTGGGTTTGGGTGGTTTTTTGTGGAGGAGGGGTTTATGGGTGTTTTGGTTTTGATGGGTTTTTTTAATCTGTGCAATGTTATTTTAGGCATAGGAGGTTAATAAAGTTTCTAAAACAGTACCACTATTGAGAGTTCAACCTGTGAACTGTTGAGAGTTCAACCTAGAAAGTGGAGTAAAGGTTGAACGAAGTTTAGTAGCTTTTTTTAAACTAAATGTTAGCTTTTGCTAATAAAGAAGTTGAAATGTGTTTTCAAAATGTTAGCCAAATTTTTGCTTAACAAGTATGAATTTATATTTATTGATCCTATTTAACATCAACGCATAATGCCAAATGGCATGCCTGTTTAAATTAGGCTGAAATTAGCTTAGCCAGCCTATGACTGAGTGATTGCCAATGGCATATTTAGAAGATACCCACCAGTATTGTGTTCTTTTTTCTTAAGATTATCTGAAACAGCGTTGTGTTTCTGTAAGTTCTAGTAATAGCTTGTTTATGCATTACATATGAATGTATGAAATTTTATAAATGCTGAAGCCACATATTGATGGCACACTGCAGGATGAAATCTGACAACATCCATCATCGCTTTGTTTTACTTCTGTAGGTCTGAAGTCAACCAGCTTAGTCAGGAAAAAGAGTATCTTCATGGCAGATTGGAGAAGATGCAGAAACGGAATGATGAATTGGACCAACAGTGTATCCAGCATGGGAGAATACATGAGAGAATGAAGTCAAGGTAGGAGGTCCTGTTGATCTGTCAATGTGTAATATGCTCAACTGTAACAGTTGTGTTGTATAAACATAAAAATGACACTAGGTTATATGAAAGTAATATTCTTTCCTTATGAAATGACCACTCCTTCCACTTCCCTGACCATTCTGTCAAGTTGGTTTTTTTTAAGATCTTTTGCTTGTGCCATTTTGGGTAAATGAAAGCTTGAACAACACAGTCTTCCAAAGAATTTAAGCCTAGTACATATGTGTGTGGGCTGCTTCGGCTGTTCTCTGCTCTAACTTGTATGAATAGTCTTACCATATCAAAAAAAAAAAGGGGAGGGGGGAGCTGGGGAGGAAGTAGGGAGGAGGTTATTCAGCAATGTGAATGTAGAGTACAGATGTGGGTTCCATTATGGGATGGAATAGTTGTATTTTTGGGGTTTACCATCATTTAACTTGTATAAACAGACAAATCTTACTGAAAATCATAGTAACCAGAGAAATACTGACAGTTTCCAGGCACCACTAGCCTTTCAGAGAAGCAGTGAGTTCCTGAGGATGAGCTGGGAGCAGCTGCAGCAAGACTAGTATGAAATATTTCCACCAATATCAATTGACTGTTCTGGCCAGAGTATCCTGACTGGTAATGGCTTGTCTTGTGGTATGGATTAGATGTCCTCAAAGATCACTGTGGAGTCTTTTCCTTTTGGTTCCAGAAAGTTCATCTATGCTCTCTTGTTCTGTTTTCCACTCCACATTAAGTGTAACCGGCACTGGAAGGAGCTTTAGCATGCTTGTGGAGGTAGAGGATGAAGTAAAGAGGAGGCTGAGAGGCAACTCTGCAAATCCAATTGTCCAGGCTACCTCTTGTCAGTATTCAAAGGCAAAATGCAGTTTAACTTTATTTGGACTAGACAGCCCTTACTGGGAAAAATTCTGTTTACTTTTTTTGATCATTGACCACCTGAGAGGAACAGAGCTTGCATGTATTAAAGCAGCCAGTCCTGTATGCTCATTTCTTTAAAGTATTCATTTTTTAGTTTTTTTTGCTGCTGTCTCTTTATTCTATCTGTATAAGCTTCTTTCTTGCAAGCACTTGATGTGTTCATTTCAGTCATCCAGAACCGCTTCTTTCCTCTTCCCTTTCGGATTTCTGTCTGTACCTCATCCTGTTCTTCTGTAACCTTGGATTGTCATCATCATTTATAGCTCAGAGAACAAAGAAATTCAAAATGCTGCAACTGCGTCCCTAATCTGTGTAACCACATAATCTTTCCATTTATCTCACCTCCCTTTTGATTTATTTAGTTGTGGTGGATTCTTACCATATGTAGGACTGAGGATTTGAGGTTACTCTCAGGAGAAAAAAATTTTTCCCCCTCTTTTTCCTCCAAGCTGCTCTTCTGTAGAATTATGAGTATCTAGTAGTATTTAAGTGTCCTTTTTAAATTTTTAGGATAACCTTTCCTCTATCAGAACCAAATAAAATAGATCTAGTGGAAAATGTTGCTCATTCTCTGCTGCAGCAGCAATGATTATACACTAGAAAAGACTGAAAGCATTAATTCAGAACACAAAAGTGGTTTGAAAGCAGAGTGGTCATGCTGCAGGCAATGCCTTACCTTCTGCTGCTGTTTTGCAGACAACAGAGAGAGAAAACAGGACAGTAACAGCATTTGTCTTATTTAATATTTTAGAATATGTAAATATGGCAGAGATAATCAGATGTTTGAAACATGAACAGTATACTTTACCAGCATTTTAAGAGGTGGCTCTTTTAACATATTTTTAATTGTCATATTGTACTCTATTAATTTAAAATCCAACTAATAAGTGACAAGACTGATATTTTAAACTGCTTTAAAAAATCAGTGTAATCTAATTTTAATTTCCATATGAAAACTGTAGTAGATTTTCAGGATTAATTCCCAAATGCTATAAATTGCTTATGAAGTTTACAAATCTAGGTGAAAAAAAGCAAGAAGAATAACTACCAGAACAGATAAATCTCCCAGTTCCTTATATTGATGTTGAAAGATTTCCACTAAATAAAAATAGTAATTTTTCTCTCCTGATTTTGAAAATAGAGATCTGACTGTACTATTTAGTAAAAGCAGAACAACAAATAATAAGCATGTATTTTGCCTCAGATTTTCGTCCACCTCTGAGATACTAATAATCACAGCAAAATACTGTTAACAAGGGTTACTTCTTGCCACATTTGTTTCTCCTTTGAATGCAGCTACAAATAGTGGTCTTTCTGCAACACAGTCCCACAAAGTGCATTCTGACCTAATTTTCTAGCTGCTGTTATTCTGGATCTTCAGAAAATTTCTTGTGTCAAAATGATTTTGGCTAAACTTGGGACCTAACATTTGCATTTGAATAATGAGGTATTGTGATATTTGTTTGAGAAGAAATCTCCGTCAGTATGTGTTTTCTCCAGGGACAGTACGACAGTCCCTGAGGTAACTGTTTTGTGGAAGAAGAAAGATCTAGTTGATCAGTCAGCATTTCTTTTGGAGCAGAAGTGTTTCAGCAATCATGATAGTTGCTCTCCTGAAAGTGAACAAGATAAGTCTTTTACTGCCATTCCTATCTCTGTATGAATACATGCTGCAAATAAATACAGTCCAAAATTAAATAAGCAAGTTTCTAAGGAAGAGATTACTTTAAGTTGCCGTCATTAAACAGGATATGGAATCAGCCTTTTCAGTATAATGGAATCCAGCCCTTTCAGTGTGTTTTTACTCAGTGAAATATGGCATTAAAAGAAGTAGATGTCCATCTTAAATGATGCAGTTCTCGCATGCTACTGAGCAAACTTGAATCAAAAGATGTATGGTTTTCAGGAGTAAGGTGACCTGCTAAGACTCCAGTGGAGTTGGTCATTGTGTGTGACTTCATGGATATGAATCTTGCAGAAATAAGTTCTTATCTGTTATGTAGCAGAGTCCATTTTTATAAATTTTCAACCTCAAAGCAAACTATTATTAAATGCTACGGATTCCCATTACGTACAGTTGTGTTCGTAGTAGAAATTAGCAGATATCAGAAAGTACAGCATTTCTTATAAGGCAGCTGTAAAGGTAGAAACTGGCCAAGAATAAAAAGAATGTGAAGCAAAATTAAAGGTTTCTATCTTTTGGGGGGGCATTTCGGTGCTCCACTCCACATAATTTGAATAGATTCTAGATGAAGGAAAATTCAAAGCCAAATGAATTGGGTAACTTTATATATAAAGTTGGTTCATTCTTTCCTTAATCTGTTTTCAAACTGCATTCCCAGGTAGGCATTTTCACCTCTGTAGTTAGACCAGTTCTGTAAATGCAGATCCACTTTCTCACAAGCTCTTTTCTCTTCCAATTTTAAGAGTAAGAAGAAAAAGACAAGAACCTGCCTAGATCTATTATTGTTTGAACATGTTTATGAATAAGTATTATTTGCCCAAGCTGCCATGGGTTAGGATTTCATCAGGCTATTTAAGCTCTCACTGAACTTAGTTAACAACTCTTGTAGTTACAAGGTTCAATTATGGCTTTACTTTTCTGCATCTGTTCTTCTCGTAAAACAAGCATTTGATTGTAAGTCAGCTGTTTAGAGGATTGCTTCTGTGGACAGCCAGTGCCTAAAATGGGAAGTATTTAATTAAATATAGCTTAGCTCTCTTCTGTGTACGTTTCCAGTTGAAGACCCAGGTGATATGTAGAAATACAGCAAACATGGAATGGTATCTTCAAGTGGGAGAAGAAAATCCTACGTAATTTCTTTCCTTTTTTGAAGATGAGCCAGACATGCCTTTACTTTTTATCAAGCAGTTAAAGATAAAAAAAGCATTTGGCCAGTGGTTTATATGAAATATAAGACTCTTTTAAAATCTTTTTAATAAAATATAAATTCAGAAGCTTCTAATGAGTTTTTTTCCAAACATTTTTCCAAAGTTCAGCATATGGAATTTTGGGCTATGAATTTTCTCTCAGGTTTTATGGTTACAGTTGATATTACTGTAATTTTTGCTGTAATGTGTGTGATCACTGTCCAATCTGTATAACATTAACAATAATAATACATTTTATGCAAATTTGTATGTGGCTTTATGTTGTGGTAGTTTTTGGAGGTGACACTGTTAGATGTATTTCGACTGTATTTTTGCTAGCTAAAGTTAAAAAGACGAGCCTACAGGACTGGCAGTTTGGGGCAGATGTGTGTCTATTCCTTAGGCATCAGTGGTTGTAAGTTAACTATAAAAATGTTACAACCATCTGTGTAACAAGACGGCAGAGATCTGCTCTCGCCTGTTACTATAAATAAGAAGGAGATCTGTTTGACTTCATAGACATTGGATTTATAAAGACTCTGTGTGTCAAATTGTAACTACGTGCCATGTTGCTGAGATATGTCTGCAGCCAACTACCTGGGGTGTCTTCCCCTTCAGACATTCTAGTGTAGTGCAGCAACTGTGCAGAAATGTCTGTACGGCACAACATGGGACAAATTATATTTGTTTTCTACCTATGGCAAAATGTATGATTCTTATGGATAAGCTTATCTGGAAGAGTAGCTAAAATGGATCTTTAAATGGACCACTCAAGGAGTGAAAATGTGATGCTCAGTTTGACAAGGATTTTAAAGGCTTTTTTCCACCATTATATTTGTATTTTTTGTTTTGTTACTAAGTGATAGTGTATGCAAGATCATGTATGCATGAGGGAACACATATCTATGAGAATTGAGACATATACAGAGAGAATACACCAGCATTTTCAAATAACTGAAATGTAAAATCGCAATAGCTACTTTGCTGTCACTGTTACACTTCTGAATAGAGATTTTGGATTTCTTGGAAAATCTTCAGTAGAATAACTAATTAAAATTATTTCTTGATAACTGGAGCAATTTAGGATGCATTTGAAATCTTAAATTTTCTGCCCAAAGCTCTAGTACTTTTTTTGCGTGTATGTGTGTTCGCAAGAAATAATGATGGATGGAAGAACTTAGGTTATGTCATTACCTAAAAGACCTTTATTGTTTTCCAGTCCAGTTCATTCTCCGTTGAATACATTGTTTTCTTTATTCTACTCATAGATTAGTGTATTTTTTAAAGTGACGGTGAGGCAATTGTTCCTATATTTTTATTAGACCAATCATCTATTTTGCAATGCAATTATAGAATAAAAATGCACTGTATTGTGTGTTTTTAGTTAAAAATGCATTCATTTTAAAGTTGAAAATAGAGATTAACATACATAGTGTCCATAGAACCTTTGATATTAAAGATACAAAGATATTCACGTTGTCTCAGTGTGTAAAGAGCAGTATGCTGCACTTTTTCCTGAGCATCATTACTCACGCCCATGTAATCTTGGGCGTGGTTTTGCTGTAATGGGATGGCTGTAGCAATTGGAGATACATAACTATTTGTACAGCCCTTCATACAAGGAATTTGTAAAAAGCTTTGTGGTCACTGTTTATCAGCACTGCAGTTCAGACAGATAAGACTGCCGGCTCTGTCCAGTACTTGGGGTTATCAGTATTACTTAATTTTTGTTATTACCATTTAATAGACCCATATTTTAGATTGAGAAATGTATACTCCAGAGAACTGCTATTAGGGAATAATGAATGGATAATGTGTGTACATATACACACACATATATGTTGCAAATCCTGTCGGAGTCTGAAAGTGTATTTGATTTTTGTTTAATGTTGGGGTGTTTGCACACAGTTTGAATTCTCTGGAATAGAAATTGGATGTTCAGAATCTCTCCCTCCCTCTTCTTCTGCAGTTCACCATTTGTCTGTTTATTATGTATCTTTTAAACTATTTTTTCCCTTTCTCAGTTTAAATAGATGTATATATACAGTGTGGTATAAATACAGCTATTATTTATGCATTTATATGTATAATATTCCCATTCAAAATAGTTAATAAATTATATAAGTTTATAAGACCGCGAACACTGTTTTTAAAGATTTATTCCCCAACTACCTAAACAGTAGACACACAAAGCAAAAATTTTCTCAGTTGTTAGAAAAATTGAAAAAGTACACAAAGAGTAAAATACAAGATTTTCATAAAATGCTGCAAAATTGTGTGCAAATAAGTTCTCAGCCTTAAGAAGCAAATAAGAAGCAGAGGGGAATAGCCTACCCAATTTCCGGAGAGATATTTAGGGAACTTAATAATGTTCTGTAAGATGTATTCTAGGTCACGGAGTACTGTGTTCATCTGTTTCCAAGTGTGTGTATCTAAAATATATGTACCTATATATATAGTTTATATACATATGTATTTCTTGGAGAATGTATTGAGCTGCTCTGTGTAAAACATTAGGCTTCGCTGTTCCAATTTGGACAACTGTTTCCACTGATCTTCTCATTGGGATACTTCTTATTTTTTTGGTCTGAATTAATTTGTTTGGTTTGTACCTACTCGTCTTTGAGCCAAAACTGGGACAAGTAGTTCTTCAAAAGAATCTGCGCTGGTAATGCAAATAATTGTAGGCAATGAATGTATCTATTCAGTCCTACTTCTGATTATGAGTAAAGCCTTCCTCCTTTGTTCTTCTTTTTGCAATAAGCTCATCACCTTGGTGTTCTGATTGTTGATCTTTTTTGAATATGGGCAATCAAAACTGTCTTGGGTCTTGGATGGGGACATTTGAATATATTTGTATATATGGAATTGATATATTTACTAGAAATTCCTTGACTGATGAATTCTGCAGTCACGTTTGTCTTTTTGACAGCTGCACTAAAAAGTGCATCCAGGACCTTTTTCTCCCAAGTAAATTCAAGTTTTCTGCAGAGACTTTTGATATGAACTGAGAATGCGTTGAGTATATAGTGTAAGACTTTGATCCCATGTCTCCTGTTTCAATCTTCTGAGTCATCTATTTCTTTCTGTGCAGTATCCCAGACTTTCTTGAAGCTGATAACATCTCTTAAATTTAACAGCCCACTCCTTCTTTTTTGTGCTGAGTCATAATTCAAAATATTCAAAAATCTGTTTAAATGTGAAGAAATTCTCTTAGAGTTCTTCTTCCCTTTCAATTGTTCCTGTTGGATGTGCTGTTTGTTTTAGTCAGTTACTTGTCAACAACTTAGTTAACAATTGCTGATGGGCGTGATATTTAATGTTTTGTTGAAGTTAATGTCAGTAAGATTTATTGTATTTCCTTTATCAAAAAATGAGCTGTCAAAGAGTTTAGGGTTCATGTGACCAAATCTGCTTGATCTAGCTTATGTTTCAGTTTCTCATATTCTGTTTACCTCTTAATGCCCTTATATATTCCTTTCATTTCTGAATTAGTTGCAGGCTTTTTTTGCATTTGAGGTCATGTTAATGAGCTGATAATTATCTAAATTACTTTCTTTAGGGATTAGTTAATGCTGCACTTGATTTAATTGCATAACAATACAGTCAATATGAGGAAGAAGATGTAGAGGGGAAATCACAATGTCTGTGTTCACTTTGCACATCAAGACTGCTGGCCACCACAATTTTATTGTTTTAGAAACTGGAGGATAATACCTGGGAAAGTCGTATCGGTCTATGTCTCAAAGAAAAGCTAGGTGGGAAAACAGCCAGGGTTGCTTGTTGCTGTGTTCAACAGCTACCAACTCTCTGACTAATACCCCCTCTGCTAAGAGTCTGGTAATTGTCCACTTCTGAGAATATCTTCTACTCTACTGCTTTAATGTATTCTGCCTTCTCCAAAACAGAGAGGGGGACAGTTCATATTCATGCCATGATGAACTGAGTCAAAGCCTGCAGCTCACTAATAGTAAGCTTGTGTTCTTGTCTACCAGGAATGTAAAAAGCCCTGAAATATGTGTGATATAAAACAGCACAACATAAGGTTCCAGGCTGTTCTTGTTACTTTCTGTTGTCAGCACAGTTGTTGGTTTTCAAATTTAAATGTTAATTTAGCATTAACGAAGCATTCTTGATTCCTCTAAAATGGAGGTGGCTAAAGGTGATGTCTTTGACAGCTCAGCCCAGACTCTCCTTGATTCGGCAAGATCTAGAAACTCTTGTTGCTATGCAGATCATAAATGACACTGAAAAAGATGTGCATAATTGGGCAGAACTGCACCCATTGTTTTCCAGGGGAACGCTGTTTTATTCTCCTACATTTGCTACACAACTACAAGAGTTTTAATTTTGAATAGGGGTTGCTTCTGGTGGTGGTACTTGATTGTGTTGATCTACCAGTTTATCTTTTCACGACCACCATATTTTCTTTGAAACACTTTGCCTTCAGTGCCTGCTGGTAGCACCTCTGGTCCAAGGTAGTAGTCACGGACCAGTCTTCCTCAACACTTTCCCCGGAGATGTGAAATAAGAATTGAGCGAGCTGGGTCAGCGTGCTCCTTTGCTGTCCTGTGCATAAAAACATAGGTGTTTAATGGCAAGACAGAGCACCAAAAAGCGTGTCGGTCTTGTTCCTTCAAGTTAGCTTGAGTTTTATTTAAGTTACCTGCTCAAATGTACTCAGCACTACAGAATAAAGGTTTCTGCCTTTCCAAAAGGGTAATAGCCTTTCCAATGTAGTGTAAACTCTGGAGGGCAGCCCTAACTATCCATGTTCCTCCTAAAACATTTAACAATCTTAAACAAGTTTTGATATTTTTAGACCATCTAAAAAATTAAATTGTTGAAGTCCCTGACTGTTAAATTCACCTTCTTTTCTTTCTTCGTTATCATTTTCCATCTGCATTTTTAAAGTTCATTTTCCTGTACTTTATTTCTATGATATCCTTGTGATGTGTCTGAAAAATTATAAAAAAACAAACAAGAAAACCCGCCCAAGTCCTTTTCAAATAGGCTGTGTGAGACTACCACTGTGCACTAGTTTAGGAGCAAGTACCTAGTTGGGATATTTGACAGTAACTGGAATCTTCCAATTAAGCCTTCAGTGAACTCACAGTTATAGTAAAATCTAACTATTAACCCATTTGGTAGATTACTTTAAGCAGTAGCAGATTTCCTTCCAGTTTTGATCTCTGTGTATGTTTCTGAGATTTTCAGACAAAGGCTGTTTAAAACCCTCCATTCCCATATAGTGCTGAACTGAAAATGAAGACAGATGAGTAACATTTAAAGAGCTTTGCAAGTGTGTCATGAAAATTTACCAGCTCTGTAACAAAATCTATGCACCTGCTTGCTTTCAAGGTTATCGTAAGAGAAGGAGACACAAACTAATGATAATTTATGTTTTAATACACTAAGTGATGGAGGTTTACAAGGTTATTGGAAGACTGCTTTTTCGCAGTAACTTCAGTGTTTTGATTGCTTCTGCAGGATCCAATACTCTTCCTACGGAAGTTGATCTAACTGTGGATACTTTTATTTTCCATATATAAATCTAACCTGTTCTTAAATCTCTTTAGCCTTTAGTTCTTAAATCTCTTTAGCCTTGATGTGTCCTGTGCCACTAGTTCCATGCCAGTGTTGCTCTTGAAGTTGAGGTATTTTCTCATCATGCTGTTTGTCTTCCATCTTTCAGACCAGTAAGTGTTTAGTTTATGTATTATGAGACCAGGGACCTATTTTTTCCAGTGTTTTTGTCAGCTGAAACACAGATAGAACTTTATTTTGCCTATTTCTTGTCTAACTTAAACTTCCGGAGCTCCAGTCGTATTCATTATCAGTTTCTGAGTGCACTCTAAAAAAATTGCCATCCTGAAAAAATGAAATGCTGAAAATTAACTGTGTTTATTAAGCCTTGTGATGGTGCTAATTGGTAGTAGTCAAATAGTAAAAGGTATTGGGCTGGTTTCTAGAAATGTGGTCTTAAATGTGAAATCCTTCAACTGCTAATGGCAAAAGTTTTAGTGAAATGGAGATTATGGAAGTGTCTATAAGGAAGGATAGTATGTTAAGACCTACTTAGCATCGGTATTTCTAGGGTACACAAGACAGTGTTGTGTGTGCTTCTCAGCAGGGCTTCTCAGTTTGGTTCTGGAATAAAGTATTGGTGATGGAAAATACGAAAGAAATGGAAAAGGATAATAAGATTATTCTGTGTTCAAGTTGTTCTTTGTGAGCTGTAAAGTCATGTATGGAGGGGAAGAAAGGGGAAAGGAGATCTTTAATTTTTTTTAAGTTCTTTTTAACCTCAGAGAGCCAGATTCTACCTTTAGTTATACATATGGAAAGATATCCTTGTCCCAAATATATCTCATTACTTGGGGCCTGATCCTGATATTTAGAATTCTGATTTGATTCAAGTCAAGGTTGCTAAATAGTTTCAGGTCTCCAGTTTCAAAATGTTATCTCAGTGGCACGGCTGAAATGACAGTAAACTTCTCTCAGCTTATTTAAAGCAGTGTAATTTTTTTGAGTGCTGCACTAGCACTTCCCACACTATCAGGGATATAGCCTTAGTTTTAGCTATGTGACTTGCATGTAGTCAAAAAAGGGTTTTGAGGGTTTTCGGGTTGTTTTGTTTGGCTTTTTTCCCTATTGCTTGGATCATTTGAGTAGCTGACCTTTTATATTCATATTAAAATATATATGTGTATATATATATATACAATTTCAGAACTAAAAAAAGCTCATCTGTAAATTGATACCAAGCATAGACAATTGCACAGAATAAGTGTTTGGGAGCATGTGACTTAAAAACACTTTAACTTTTACCTTTGGGAAGGCTGTTACAATCTTCTGTGCCTTATTACGCATATGTTAGATGGTACAAATACTTGTGCTTCCCAAATAACTTTTACGAATGAAACGCACAAACAAGCTGAGCAGAGCATATGTGTCTTTGGGAAAGGACTTTCGTAAGCTGGGCAGAAATGGAGTTTCTTCATCGACTTTCTATGATGTTAACCCATGTCAATAAAATCCACAAGAAATGTGTCTAGCATATTGTCCTTTTTAAATTTCCATTTTTAATAGCAAGAAGACACTCCAGGCAGTGCATTTCTGAGGGATTATTACATTTCTCGGGTGGCTGAAGTCACTCACCCTTCAGCCTTGTGCCTCACAACACACCCGAGGCGAGCAATAATCCCCGGCAAGGCACTGCCTGTCTTATCTTATTGCTTAATTATTATACCTATTTAATGGTGCTTAGAACATTGTCAGCTGTTGAGAAAAGGTAATTATCACTAGGCAAATGAAAAACACTTTTTTGGCTGCCTTACGGATACACATTTTACTGGTACCTTGATACATAATGAAGCCTGATAGCAAAACTTTTGCTTGTCTCTTCTTCAAGCCACAGCTGTTTCCCTGCTAAATTCATCCCATCTGTCTCCCCTTCCGTAAGGCTGTAGGCAGTATAGCATAAGTACAGAAGCAGTTCAGTGCTATTTTGGATAAACATAGCTGAAATTTGAATCTTTGCCATTTGCAATGCACACATTTTGTTTTACTGCTGTAAAGAGAGCTGTCAAAATAAAAACTACATGGATAATTTACTGAAATGCAGTCAAATAAAGGGATGATCAAAGGGAAAAAAAGAAGATATAATATAGGGTCACTCTTAGGTTCATGGTGTATTCTGAACAATTTAATTGTTGACCTCTTGACATTGCTGGGTGCAGAGGAATTGGTAGCAAGTAACAAAAGTAGAAGCCACTGAATTAGAATAGGACTTGAAGTCCAAACTTCTTGTCAGAAGGGGTAATCGTAGCAGGCAATTATTTGTGATACTACCCTGTCAAACTTTCTGACCAAGGTATAGTTCTTCGCTCATTTTGTAAGGAGTAGATAATTATGTGAGATAATACAGCTTGGAAATTAAATCCATTATTTCTATATGTGACACTGTCTCTGAAAATAAAAGGACACCATAATGATCACAATGAGGCAACAGTCGTTACACCTCTTATTCTTTGCAATTGTGATTGACATGGAAAAATATATATTAAAGCTGAGTACAGTCATCTTCATTGAGTTTGTTGTTCTAAAATGGATTGATGGGCAGTTATCCAAGGATTGTGTTTGAAATTCCAGGTTTCCTGGAAGAGAAGATCCAAGTGACAGTAAGGTCTGCTTGACTCAGATAAAATGAGTACAGTGCAACCTACGATATTTGAGAGTCCTTCAGGCAAAACCCTTTTGAAAAAAATGCTGTATTCTACTGAAGTGTTAGAAGTCCTATGGCACCTCTAGTAGGAGAAGGGCTTTGACCACTACTTGGATATATTTTCCTTTCGCTGTGTTATTGTGTTCTGTGTGGTCCATCTTAGAGAAAGATTATGACTGGTAAATGCTTGTAAGTCTATTGTAGGAGGATCTTGGGAGCACTTTCTAGGTTAGCCCTGATGTGTATTTGGGATCATTACATCTTCTGTGGAAGTTAGTGCTTGAAGACTTGTGCTTCCATATCTGTATTGCCTTAGGCGAAGGTGAAAAAAGCCGTGTTTGTCCTAACCTAGAAGATGCTCTTGTTTACAAAGAAAGCAGATGATGAACTTAATGGTAGGGGACAATGAAATTGATATTGATACAAAATAAAATTGATCTAGATGTTAGGAGCATAAAGTTCCTTTGGGGAAAAGTGCTTTGTGGAATTCATTGCCGAAATACTGATTTCAGTGTTTTCTATTGAGGTAGAGAAAGAGGAAAAAAAGGATGTTAAGTCACTAGCTTCTGTATTTACAGAACTGTTTTTAAGCTGTATCAAATGAAACAAAGTCTTTTGTATTGTTAATAAGAAAGGTACTGCTACATGAAAAGCTCACACAGTGGTTTTCATGTAAATATATGTAAAATCAATAGTCTGTGGCAAGAATCAAGACAGCATTACTCCTCCATATTACCAGGAATGTAAGAATTTCTCTATCTTTATAGATGCTAAATTGAAATATTCGAAGACTTCAAAATAATATTTTTAATTTTGTTCCATAATACGAACATAAATAACGATGTTATAATCTGTGAGACTGAATGTTGGTAGTTAGTCCTCCTGTAACTAATCCAGGAGCTGGTAACACACCTACTGCACCAGAACTAGTGCCCTCATGTATCAGTTTAAATGAAGAAGGGCTCCATTCTTTTTTAATGGAAGCCCAGTTCTTCAAGGACTCCTTCAAATGTAAAGGCCCCTCACCCTATGACTGGAAAAGTAGTTGTATTGACTTCTCTGAGGTCACCAAAGTATTGCAGTGAACATCCAGGTACTAGGTCTTAGAACAACTGCTTTTATGGTAAATATATTATGATAATTCTTTAAAGTCCTATCAATGTCTGAGCAAGTATTTTAAAAATAGTGCCTATGGCTTGGTCATCCAGTTTTTATAACACACGTTTGATGGAACATGTGCATTTACCAACATAGTGTTTCAAGAAACTTTAGCTATTTTTTTCCCACTCTCCAAAAAAAGAGATTTACTTTTGTGCTCTGTTACATATTGGAAATGGTCAGTTCCTGTTAGAATCATTTAGGTAGCTGCTGTAAGTTGAAGTGGGACGTCTGTACCCTTGTGCATAAAAATTTTGACAGATTCACTGCATTTTTTCCAAACACAATTTCAAAATTGCGAGTTGATGAAAAAATTTAGGTTGTTACAAAGAGTTTTACCCTCTTAGAAGGTTGCACAGTTGAGATTTGGGGATGGAGAAGTGAATATCAAGAGCAAAACAAGTTATAGTGACTGTCTTTGCAATGTGCAGAGTATTAAGAGAGTTGTCAATATTATGCTTTTCTCATATTTATTAAATTAAATTTTTGCATTCCAGGGTACCTTGCTGTAAGGATGTGCATTTGTTAAAGATGTGATCAAAACCCCAACATTATGCGAATTCCTGTTGATCCTTCATCTACAGTGTTGAGTGTTCCCCCACTGTTGGGACTGTTTATGGTGATCTGGATCTAATAAGGGGCCTTTTTTCAAACCTAGCACTTAAATACTTATTTGGTGTTTGTCTGCCCATCTTCTTTTTACTTACATTCAGGATTTTTTTTCTGTCTATGAGTTTGTAGATGAGACAGAAGGCCTTATATTTCCACTCATTCCTTCTGCAGGTTAGTGTAAGGACAAAAGGAAAAGAAAGAATGGGTTAGAGGGCTCACATACTACCAGACAAAAAAAACCATTAAGTAACATGGAAAAAGATAAAAACTTCAAAGAAAAAATATGAAAAATATTCTTACAGTGCTGTTTTGTTTTCTTTTCCCTTTACCTTTTTATGTTTTTCTTGTGTTTAAGGTAATTTTAGGTATTCCATCAGTACATGTGAAGGGAATATTTTCTGGAAAAAATGTTCTGAAGATTTCTGGATCTTCTGAAAGAAATGTATTTTGGATGTACACAGGGAACAAAAACCTCTGCTTGTTCAAAATTTTTCATGCAATTTACTAGTTTGCTGAGTTGTCTTGTGAGTTATATGTTCAGAACTGAAAGCCAGTACAATCTTTACAGAATATTGTTACTTTTTCTCTATCTTACTGTCTGCTCCCACTTTCAACTGCCCCTATTTTGGCAAATTTTAGACTAAGTTGTTGTTACTGTTAATGCTAATATTATTATTATATATAATCTGCAAGCTCAACAATTTGAAAGTAATTTTTTTAATAGCATCATGGCATAAACTGACCAGTACATTCCATCTAGATGGTACGTAGATGTTTTTCTTCTTTTAGCCTAGGTTCTCTCAAACAGACAAATGATAGTATCTTTTAGAAGTGCTTGCAGGTCCTCTATACAAAACTAAAATCCTTTTCATACAGCAATAGTCAGCTCTGGGGTTTTGGGTAGGGTGTTTTGGTTTTGGTTTTTTTTCTGTTAACAGTGCATGGGAAAAGCTTACCCTATATAATTGTGTTCAAATGCTTCCCTCTGAACTGTTCTTCGCTGAATTGTCTCTGGACCCAGCACACCCTGTTCCATTTGAGCCCCTCCTGATGTACAGAAGCAGCCCCAAACAAAGTTTTAAACAACAGGGACTATTTATGCAAAAACAGAGGTTAAATTAATTTTGGTAAAAACCAGAACTGATTAGCATCCTGATAGTTAAATTCATTAGCAGAGTCTCCCAGTTGCACTTCGGTTAGAGCAGTGTTGCAAGATAAATGAGTGAGCCTTCCCATGCTACTTTCTTTCCTTTTAATAATCAGTGAAACTTTGGTTGTTGGAAACATCTGAATTCATTTGGTCCCATAAATACAACAGATAACTGTAGAGCAGAATTAAGAATTAGAATTACTTGAGATGTTAGTGTTGTTTGTGTGAAAATATCATCCTAAAATTTCTGTTCCACTAAAATTTATTCTGTTCTATTTAGCTAATTTCTATTCATATTTTCAAATAGCACAGTTGGGGATTCTTTCCTTTGTAATCTTTTTAGGAAGGAATTTTTTTCTAATACTTCAGTGACTTTCTGCATCAGATTGCAGGGTAATGTTACAGTCAGTAATGTTTACATCAACAAATGTAAATTCAAATTAAATCTATTATTTAAATAGCATAATGGAAACACATGGCGCTTTGTAGTCATGTAATTAAAGAAGATCTGTGCCTCCAGGAGTTTATGATCTGAAGATCAAAACCATTTCCACATGCAACAGACCTCTTCTAAATTATCGGTCTACAATTTGGGGATTTTGCCTTGCGTCTACTTCAGCATAAATTTTACTCCTGAGCAGAGATTTCAACCAGGCCAGCACCGAACTGTCTGAGATGTGATGTCTAGGTTTTGTACTTGACACTTTGTGTAGGAGCAATTTCCTCTCTAGCACAGAAAAGCTTGGTGTTTTGATGTCAAGATTTATACCTCCCTTATTTAACAGCAACACCATGAACTAAACTTTGTGAATTATATTAGTTTAGTTAGGGGGGAAAAACTGGATTTCTTATGTTTAACAAGGAGTCTGACTAGCCTTGTTTTTTTTTTTGTCTTTTTTTTTTTTTTCCAGTTGTGAAAGTAATTTTGTGCAAAATTGCATTTGAGTTAAATTATTCAGTCATCCTGGGGCAATAGCCTGTATTCACTTTCCAGCTGAGCCAACTAAAAGTATGGGAAACAGACCAGCCTAGTATTCCATTGTTACCTTATATGATATGGTGTTTTGGAAATGATGATGAAGGCAACCTGGATATTTCATGGATGAATTAGTAGATTCATAAACTGAAAGCTTTGCTTGCTATTTGTAATGGTGTTTTCTCCTTTCCTTTCAAAACTGTGCTCACAAATCTGAGATGTTGCCTTTATTAAAAAGAAAACAGGAGGACAAAGAAAAGGGGAAAAAAAAATCAAGCCTCTTTTTAACTTTGAAGAAATCTTTGCCTGAATTGCTGGCTGAGTTCCCCCTAAAGGCCTGGACTCCTACAAAAGATGGAACCAAATTAAGACCCCAGCTAGGTAAGGTAGAGTACTTTGTTCAGTTTACTTAGTTTTCTCCCCACAATATGCTACAAAAAGTCTGGGTGCAAACACATAGGTTCTTATTGTTCAAGTCTGATGGTTTGGGATTTCTTCCAATTATCATCCTAATTAGGACCCTGAATTAAAAAGAACTTTTCATTTCTTTTGGGCTTGGGGAACTAAACGAAGACTGGTCTGTGAACCCTGTGACTCATAGGTACCTGCAAACCTTCAAGCCCCTTTGTTGCTTGTAATAACTTAACTCCAAAATAATTTTGCAGCCTTACGAGGCAATTTTTGCCTTTAACCTCCTTGTCTGAGGACTTTCCCTAAACTGAGGTAAGCTTGGACAGTACCTCGCACATTCACACGTTTTGTTCTGTGTTCCAGTGCTTTTTTTCTCAAAGCTGTTTCTTGGGATTGCACAGCTTGGAGGTGCTGCTGTGTTTGGTTTTAGTCGGTTATTTAAATCCATTAAACATGAGTTCTGGTCATTTCCCGATCCTGTGAATGCTTTGAGTTCTGGCAGCTAACAGAGACTTCTCAGCACTTTTTTGAGAACTATGGCAGTTTTTCTCCAAGTGTTGCGTTTCACTTTTACCCAAGCTGTACTACAGATCCTGACATTGCTGGATTCAGGGCATCTCTGTGCTCTGTGGATTTAATACTGTACTGATCTTTTCTAACATCTTCTAAGATAAAGCTGTGAAATGATTGCATGTTATGAGTTATAGGCATTAATGAATGTTGGCGTTCTTCTTCCAAACCTGTTTGAGCAAAGTTTTGTACCTCAGGTACAGCTGTATGTTGATCAGAGTAAAGTAAAAGATTTCCCTACAATGAGCAATGGTCCACATCCTACCTTCTGCATATTTGCAACTGGATTTCCTTTGTACTGTACTTTTTTTTTTTAACCTAGCTGTAGCTTTCTGAGCCTTTGGGTCGTATGGTGTGTGGCTTCACACAAACTTTTACTACATGACAGGCTAACCTAGCAACCAAGATTTGTTTTCTGCTTCTTCCTACTCAGTGCTTTTGTCTTGTGCTGACATATTGGATTCTGTGCTGTACAAAAGGAAGCCCTAGATGACAACTAGTGTAGCATTGTGCTTGGGACCTGTGTTTTTCAGTCTAGACTCAGATGAAGGACTTGTGCTTAAAAACATTCAGTACTTGGCAATACCAAGTACCAGGTTTCTTGAATTGGGGTAATCTCATAGTTTTAATACAACACTGAAAAAAAAAAAAATTAAGAATCCTTTATCAGTTGGGGTACCTGAATTTCAGGGTGCTTTGGGTGGAAAAATAACCAAGAAGAATAAGATTTCCTAAGAGGGTGTAGCATTGATAGTCTTAAACAACTCACCCTTCAAAATACAGCAAAACAACAACCGCAAACTACAGAGGTTCTGTGAAAAGAGACAATAATTCTGACATCAGACAGTTAAATAACAGACTCTGATGCGGAAAACTGTCCCAGATTCCAACATTCCTTTCAGCTGACATTAGAAAACAAGGTAGACTTAGCATGAGAAATAGTGTCTTTATATGAAGAGATTGCTCTTGTTAGGCCCATATGTGAACCATATATCCAGATTCTCTCTACATCCGCTCACTTGTCTCCCTGTCAGCATCTGAAGAGAGCTCCCCAAATGTTCAAATGTACCTTTCAGATCAGAGTTTAATTTTAGAAGACTATCTTGGTCTATTAATTTTGATTATAACAATGCTGTGGTGGCAGAGACATCAGATTGCAAGTAAAATTTCAGAAATCAAAACACTACAAAGCTGTAGAAATAAGTGCAAATGCAACTTGCAGTAATAGGTCACAATAATTGTATATGGTAAAATAAATGTCATTATTGAATATGTAATAATTCATCAGGGCATGTATTGTTCATGTGCACTTGGTGTGTTACAAACTGCAGTGTGGAGGCTGAATACTTCCAGGATCTGAGTGTGTCAGATGAGGAAGGCAAAGTTTAAGAGCCAAAAAAATGGTTCCAGAGCTGACACTTGTAGAAATATGGAACTTAAGTACTGCAGAGCATCTTGGACGTTTTTGTAACTTACTTGTTTTTTCATATTCAAGGAGTAAAATTAATAAAAACTGATTACATTAGAGTAGCTTGCATACCATGAAACTTGTCAAAATGTTAATTGAAGTCTTTCAGATACCTGATCGATTACTCATTTTCCCTTTAAGGTATATTTTCTTATTTTATTCTTAAAATTAAGTACATGAAGTCACCATCCAGAACTAGAAATGTTACTAAAACAGAAGCCACAAAATTAAAAATGCCAGTATGAAGTGATGTAGTTTTTCAGTGTAGTGGTTCTATGTTTTCTGTTTTGATAATGGATGTCTAAGGGAGTTCATGTGGTTATAAAGGAAGAAATCAATTCCCCTGCTAATATCCTCACTTCCGCATGTAGTCCTTTTCAAATTGGAGGAGTTTTGCGTTCAGTTACCTGTTTCTCTTTGTGTCAAAACAAATCCCTGTTGAAATTCTGTTGCTTTTACAACTTACAAATGAAGTTCCCAATAAAACTGGGTAAATTATTTACAATTATTACATCAAACATTCCAAGTGTATCTAGAACATGAATACAGGAAGCTCTAAACCTATTTTTACAATTGTTATTCCATATAATAAGAACAGTAGTTTCTTTAAAAACTTAAACAAACCTCACTCTACCTCCCAAATTCCAAAAAGCCCCACCCAAACAAACCCAAAAAGATCTGATCAAGATATGATAGTGGAGTCTTCATCAGACCCAGTCTGTTCCTTAAATGTTCCAAACTGCAATCCAGTGAACCTATTGGCACTTTCTACCGAAAATCATTAATGGTGACCATGTATAAGCAGCAATTCAGTTACACTCTACCGTCAAGGGAGAAGCTTTTGATGTACACTGTGCCTTCATAATTTTCCACTGCTTGTCAAGAGAATAAACTATATCTTTCTTTTTTTTCTTAGCCTGCAAGCAATAAGAAAGTGTGCAGCATTTTCATTATTTCCACAGTTGTCAGTTTGCAGCAGGTCTTGGTGAAGACTTCACACATGGTTCCTTTATTCACCTGTTCTTGGACGAGAAGTTACAGCACATATATGAAGTTAATTTTCTCTCTCATATCTAAATCTAGAACCATACTTTTTGCCTAAAGAGTAAATTAAAATTCTGAAGTGCCTAATCAAATGCATGTTTCACACGTGCAAAAGAGTTCTGTTGGCCAGGCCTTCTATTTCTGAAATTCTGTTTCTGGTGTTTGTGTGGACTCTTACTGAAAGGAGGGCAGTACTGGATGTTGCTGTTGAGGGACTGGGATGAGGCAAGGGAGTCTGTGTGACAGCTTTCCAAGCACACCTTCCTCTGGAACTTCAGTCATGGCTGATGGGCACAGACATACCAAATGTGGTCATAAACAGTTGGTTTTGACCTGATCAGTTCAGGAGACATCCTGCTGCGTTGATTATTGCTTTGCTATCCAAGCACAATGGATAAAATAGGCATTTTTCAACCCTGCGTGCTATTGAGTTATTAATCTTTCAGGAAAATGCAAAGAGACGCACACACACCCCTCATCTAGGAAAATAAAGGAAGTGAATATGTGCAATCTGGTAATTGGAAATAGTTTTCTCTCTTGTGTCCCAGAGTCCTCTAGGATTGGGGCAAGTGGCCCAAGCCTGGGCATTAATATCTGAAATGAAAATTAGTTAATGATCAGAAATATGTGTGAAACACAGAAGGTCTGAAAGAGATTAATTCAAGAGGCTTGGGAGGGGTTTTGTTGGTTTTATTATATATATTTTGGCATAATTTCATAGTTTGTAAGTTTTGAGTATTATGCATAGAACTAATTGAAATCTTAATCTGTATTTATAAATATTTCTTGTTACTGTAAATACCCTGTATATAGTTCTTTATTATAGCTGGTAAATCAAGCCCTATCAAATTTAAACTGAGCTAAATTGCTACATCATTGAATACATTGCCACATTTTACATTTTGAAATACAAGTATGTTTTGAACTTCTGTCATCTTTTTCTTAAGAAAAAGAGGGGGAAAATGTAATTATTGGAGAAGAAAGTGTCTTTTTAATTTTAGTTTTGTATAAAACTATTCAAAGCGATATTGATGAAATTTTAAATAGCCTTGAGACAGAGAGTACTGGGGGAAAGGAAAGCACTAGCCATAAACAAACAGCTTGGAAACCTAGTACTGTCCTCAAAAATGCTGGTTTCAACCAAACCTTCAACATTGGTCGTCTCTTTCTGTCAGGATAGGACACAGTCTCCCCATAGTTTGTGTAGGAACTCTAACTCTTAAATAGCTGAGGGGAAAAACAATTTGTTCACTGTGTAGTTGAACACAAGCATTCCCATATTGTAGGGAAAACTGTTTTTGTGAAGGCAAAGGAACATTCTGTGCACATTGCAATGGAGACTTGGTGCAGGGAGACTGTTTGGAGCAAATACATGTCTAGTTTCTATTCTTCTGGAAAATTGCTAGAACAGACACATGTGCTTCATGTTCCTATGCTCTACACTGCTCCACAGATAATCACGTGAAAAATACATGTGAGCAGCATTTAAGGTAGAAATGTTATCTTTTAGCTCTTTGATGTCTTATATTAGTGATGCAGGAAAAGTTTGAGGAAACAGTATTTCTGAACAAAAGGTGCTGCAAATTACCAGCAGACAGAATTGCAGAATTGTGCAGTCTGTCCTTATATATTTCTATCTCTGCCTGTCCTTCATTAACTAAGATGGTTATTCATCACAGAGTAGTCAATGGAAGTTTTATAGGAACATTTATTTATAATTTCTAGGTTCTTTTTTTTTTTTTTTAATTTCAGGCTCCAAAGTGTATATTTTCTTTTCTGTTATAGTCCATTATGTCATAAATGGACAAATGATAACTCATCACAAACAAAATTATTTTTGCAGCCTGTCTTCCTGGCGTCTGGATTCAAAGAGACAACCTGGATGCCTGCATGCCAGTGCAACCAGAATTTTTACAGTGTCAATAATCTTTGCTCATCACACCAAAAAAATCAGTGTGTCAGTGTATTCCTGCAGAGTCATTAGCATACAGACTCACTCTGCTTGCTTAACAAAGCATGGTTTGGTGTATTATAGTTTCCTAGTCTGCTTGTCTGATTCACCTCTGACAAAAGCAGAGAGCAAATTCAGTCCCTTCTTCAGTGGCACACTAATGTGGGAAATAAATCTTCAGGCATAAGGTCTGAATGGCAGTCATTTAAATAATTCAAATGCAGCGATCATTTTGCCCATGTGCCTTTCATTTCTTTGTTTTGTTTCTCTCTATTCCCCAAATCACTGAGAGACAAATGATCTTCTGCGACAATCTATATTTTTAAAATATCTAGAGCTAAATAATCCCCATCCTCTTTAAATGCAGTTTAATTGGTTACATGTAAAATAATTATTTGCTCTCTCTTTTGTGGTGTGGAGGGGGGAGTTGGAGGGGAGAAGTAACATACAAGCAGATGTGCTGCTAGATCTACAGGCTTCTGCCAACCATATGGCATCTTAAAGAAAGATGGTTGGAGCGTCTGGATTAGCAAAGAGTCGGGATGGAAAGCCATGTGTCGTGTTGGTACAGGCAGTTGTTTTAGCTCTCTGTAAAAGGCTTCAGGAGATTGTGTAATGGAACAAATGGTACTGCAAGCCTAGTAACAGCCTTACCGCTGCTGGAGAGGCAATTGGCCCCCAGGCGAGTACTGCTTCATCCTTGCTTGTTGGTTTTTTGTGAAGGATTTTTAGATCGTTATTTTGTGTTCTTCTTTTAACGTACAGGAAACTTGGGAGATATAATTCTGAACTTTATACTTGAAAGAGAGATATTGTGCGGTTAGCATTTTTTCACACACTCATTTTTTGTAATGAAAACATACAGTTTCCTTCTCTTTGAAATGAAAAGCTCGTGCCCCTCTGCAAATTTCCCGCATCCTTCGTGAGCACTTTGAGACATCAGTTCACTGAATTTCTAGCTGATGCCCAGATTTTGGGGGAAAACTGCTCTCTCTAGGATTTGCTTAGTTAAAAAGAGTGGGGCTATTGTGCTTGTGGCTATAATGTACCAGCTTGGCATTTGTATTCTGTTTGACAGGTTGCTCTTTATGCAAACAAGGGGCCTGCTTCTATTAAAGGCAAAACTCCTTTAGTTTTTAGCAACACAGGATTGGGCATTTCGTGGGGTTTTGTGTGCTTTACAGGAGTCTGTAGTTCACATTACAGCTTATAGGAGTTATTCTGGATCAGGATGAAAGCTATTGTATCCAGATCTGTAACAGAAATAGTTTTAGTCATTTCTCTACTGTCACACAATAGAGCTCTAAATTCCTCTGTATGTTTCAATGAAATCAGGCCTCTTACTAGACCTGTAAATGCAGTTTTCTCTCCTTGATAACATTTGTTTCAAAGGAAATTAAACCCTGATATTGCAGTATGGAAGTTCAATAATTAGGATTATTTTATTTGAAGAGATTTTAAGTACATTATGATCCCAATATCATGATTTTTATGTAAGGAGATAACATGAGGGACACCCAGACATTCATTTGTAGGTAAATACTTGCTGAGCAGGTAATGTTATGGTTTCAGAGACATTAGAAACAAACCATTAACTACAGAAGCATCTTCCCTACTGAGAATCTTTGCTGGAAAATACACTATCTTAAACTGAGACAAATGCTGCTCTAATATAGCCTAGATTCACAATAATTTAAAAGTAAAATTACAATTACCACTCTTTTTTCTTTAATTTTTTTCATACTCTCCAGAAGGCTCCTTATCTGGAGCTTAGGAAACAGCAGCACTCAGCTTAATCTGCAGTTTAGTTACAGCAGCGCACGCTTTTTCCTGAGCTGCCTGTGTGCCCCCCTGCTCAAGCCTGCATATGTTGCTCAACACTGATCAAAAGTAGCATCCCTCGGGAGGGAGGCTTGGGTTCGTTTTGTCGGCCTGTTCATTACCTCGCCTCAGCCAAGGCTGAGCCAGGTGTGAGGTGGACAGTTGTCCACCAGGAGTGGTGCCAAGACCACCAACATCTCCCTGGAAGGCTCTTGCGATGGCTGCTCAGGAGGAGCAGAGTCGGACCAGTGAGTCCCAGCGGGGACCTTGGGCTCTCTTGGGGGACCTGCTGAGCTTTCGCTGTCTTTCAGAAACCCCGGCTGCTTTCTGCCCCGTGTTCATGTGTGAGTTCACCAACAGAGAAATATGCATTTTCTCTGGATTTCCCTTATAAGAAATTTTGAGTAATGATGTATTTGTGCTGCAGTAACGGTATCAGAGGTTACCAAGTCTACAGAGACAGCAATTGACTGATAGCAGGTGGATCTCTTGTTCTCATTTTGCGTAAGTGTTTGTCTTCTCTATCCCTACTTAAAAGAACAAACCTCATGGTTATATTTTTGAACAGAGACACAGCTTTTTTTTCTTAATTTACTACTAGTGATTTAAGGCAGTTAATTTTCATTTATGTGAGAATGTTCAGTTTCCAAAATCATATCAAAACTTCTAAGCTTGCTTGTTTAAATGTTTGTTTCAAAAAAGCTACCACTGCTTACCACTGAAGGATGAGAACATGAGGAAGTAGTATGCAAAAAGCATAATTTACCTAACAAAACTAACCAAGACCTTTTGATGCAATCCAAGGGGAAAAGTATTCTTCTCTTATGGTTACATTGAACATGTGTCAAGAAAGCTATTAACATTTATTTCAACTTGTAGCAAAGAAAAAGCTGATAGTTTTGCTACAATTTTTTACTATAATTAAAATGTGGTGGCAACAGAAGAGTCTGTGTTTGCACAGGCACAGCTGTGGACAGAAGGAATCCTTCTGCTGGAAGGTACTGGTGGTCTTACCAAGCTGGGATGTCCATGCAGGGTCCAGTGACCACTGACTGATGAGCTGAACTGTGACATGGGAGAGCCAGGCTGGAGACACCTTTGTGCTCGTTTTGTGTGGTATTGCTAACAGCCCTGTGCTGCTATTGCAGAGACTCTAGAGCTGCTAATCTCATCCACAAGATAAGCTGCTGTCACCAGAAAGGCATAATTGACCCTTTGCGCTGGGGTGTGTCTGAGTGTGTCGATACTCATCTCCAAACTGCCTCATTGCAGTCATACTCCTTATTGTGAAGGGGTTAATGTTTTTCCTGAAGATAACTGTAATAATATCTGCCTCTAAAACAGCAATAAAATTCTTCTATTTCATAGCAATTATTAAGTTCACCTTGCAGTAAATTTAAAGCACCGTTGGACTAATGCACATATACATTATGAAATAGCCACTTTCTTACAGAGAGTATAATACTGTCTATAATGTACTAATGCATTTTTAAGATGTATTTCCTGTGAAATGCTTCCCTTCAGTGTTGCTAAGCAATTGCAGGTTTCACTAACTTCACATGCAGTTTCACTGTTTATCATATAGCCCTAAACAAAACACCAAGTGAACTCTCTATTCATAAGAGCTGAGCCTCCGTGAAGGTGAGCTGACAATACTGCTCAGATCCTCCAGCTTTTCTTATTTTTCTAAAAAGTTGTGGTTTCTCAGGATTAAACTTCTTTCCCCTCAGCCCTTCTCAAGTGAAAATTATCTTACCATCTTCCCTACATTTAATCTTCCATGTTACACCCCCCATGATATTTCCTTGATGCTGTGACTCCCTTCAGTCTCAGCAGAACTGGTTTATGGGCATACTGGGGAATGTGGGGAGATTGGGGCTGGTCCCAAGTGGATACAGGCCTGGTCCAAAGTGCTGCCTTGTGTGCCAGCAGCAGCTCCCTGTGAGGTGGGAGCATGCTTGCTTGGCCAGCCAGCACAAACAGAGGCCGAAGCCTCCTCAGGTCCCTTGGGTGTATCCACGCATATCTTGAGCACAGATCTTTCTTACCTGTCACGCACATCCTAGGCTCCTCTGCCCACCTTGACCTCCTTCCCAGCCATTCCTCTAGATCCTTACTCCGTATCTGCCCCTATTCTCATTTTTGCTTCCTAGGAAGAGGAAGTTTGGAAATTAGAGCTGTAAGAGAAGGGGAGTAGGCCGAGCTTAGGCTAAGGTCACAAATGGAAGCAATCTGCTCTGTGTGGATGGAGAGAGCAATAGGCCCTTACATGTAAGACATCTGTCTGAATATGCTGCACAGAAAAAATTGTCTGTCGCTTATATAAAGTCACATTCCTCCTTTTCTGTGTCACAAGCATAAAACTAACTCTGTACAAATCCTACAACTATTGTTAGTTTGACTGTAATTTATGGAAACCACAATAACCCTCTGTGAACTCTGAAAAATAAGCAAATGTGTGTCACCTGCCAGAGCTTAAAGGCAAAATCATTTGTTTGAAACGAACTGGAAGGAGGGGCACCTCTAGAGTGGAAAATAAGGGTAATGGGGATTAAGCAACAAAACTAGCAAGTGACACCTCCATAGATATTTAACACTTTGTGTTTGATATTTTTAGAGTTTATTTTCATAGTGGTCAAATTATGCAGTATAGCAGCCTTGGGTTTGTGCTGAAGAACAGTTTTGAAGGACTGTGATATGTAGTCCTTAAACTTGGAAAGACTCTCTTGCAGATAACCAAATGAGAAGAACTGGACCCAGCACTATTGGCAAGGTCACTTGTGAGAAGCATTTTACCTTTCAAACACGGATACTGATAGCTAGAGAGATAAACAGAGGCTTTATGCTCTGTACCTCAGTGCCTGCAGCCCTTGCTGGTTGCAGCCAGGATCTGGGCTTGGTGAGGACAGCAGGACCGAACCCAAAGCTGTTCTGTTTGCCTGCAATTGCAACTGTCAGAACAACTGAAGCAGTTGTAGCTCAGCTGCACTACCCTTTTCTAGCGGTAGGTTTTTTTTTTAATTAAGACAATATCTGACAAAGTAAATTAACAGAAGCTGATGCTTTTAGCAGTTTTTTTGCTTCAAATGCCTGATGTCAGCCTGGGCCACATGTACATTCTGCACATGCCATGGGATAGAAAAAGTGAAGACTTCTTTTTCAATTCTCTGCTGCCTGCCCAGACACCACATGTACTGTCTGTTACATGTCGCTTCTGATGAGGTTCATGCTGGGAATTTCTTTTTAAAGGCAGAGTGTTTGTGAAGGAAAGAGTTCAGACTGGGCAGATTGCATTAAAAATTCTCAGTGTCTCCAACTTGAATACAGTGATTGCTCTATGTGGACACCAACTAGCAGTTTGTACAGGTTCAGGTTTGTCTGGTAGTAAAAGAAATAAGAGGAATTGGAGTAAGCAGTAGGGGAAATCGAGCACACGTTTATAAAAAGTAAACCAGCCACAAAAATTGTTGTAACTAGTGACACAAGCATAGGGAAAAATTTATTTCAGTAATACAAATATGTATCTTATAAAACATGAGGAGGCCACTTTTGAAACCTTAGTGGGATATGTGTCTCTTACCCTTATGATTGAGAAATTGTGCAAAATCTGTTCCGTCTGGCACATAACAAAATCAGAGAGGTGAACATCTTTTAAAAAACAAAAAAAATGTGGAGTCTGACTATACAATTCAGTATATTTCTGTAACATTGCTTTGAGCCCTGCCTCCCTTTTTTTATTTGAGGTATTTTACAGCATTCTAAATTACTAGCCTGAATGATTTGGAGAATTGTTTTACATTATACTTGTCAACTAAAACCAGAACTAATTCTTCTCTAGAGCAAACCTGATCCAGAGTTCATATTCCTATCAAAGGTCTTACGATTTTGTATTCCTTTAAAGGAGGAAAAGCCTCATCTCCAGCCAAGGGATTCAGACACAAATAGACATTAGTGAAGCTTTCACCCATATCTTTTCCAGCCTGCTGTCCACTCTCTTTCATTGTTTCCTTCCTGTCAAAACCCAGTAGGGCTAAAAGTGGCTGTCACAGCAGCTAAGCCCAGCTGCTACACCCTCCTACTGAAGAGCAGGCTGATAATGTTCTCTTCAGCATGTTAGACATGAGCTATTAGAAGCCCAGGAATAGATCCAGGCTCAGGTTTCCTATGTGATCTATTTGTTTAACCTGTTGGGCCAGCTGTGGAAGTGAAGATATATTCTAATAGTCAGTGGTGACATCTGAAACAGAGGGGAAGCTCCTATGTAAACTTTTAATTAAACCATATTTGCAATTGTTGTGGCACGCAAACATTGTTATCTTATTGGAGATGATATACTATAGACACTTTAAAAGCATGTGAAAAAATTGAGAGTGCCTTTAGTAAAAGGGAATTTTGATATTACACAATAGATATTGAAAAAAAAAAGGGATTGAGTGATACCAAGTCACCTGGGTCAAGGGGTTCATGGTGAAATGTGGACATTTGCTTTTTAGGTGTCCTATTCCGAACTGTGCAAGGGATATTAACTTCTAGTTACCATCTGTTAACATCAGTTGGATGAGTTTGTTCTGACTGTAGCGTGGGCAAGTGCTTGCCTTACTAAGCTAGAAGTGGTGTAGATCTTCTCTGCCTGAGCAAATGACAGTCTTGGCCTTTTAGTGGCAACAGAAGTCTGATAGGGATTCCAGAGGGTGGGAAATTCCACGGAAACTTTTTTTAATATGCCCTGAACTGTCTCCCTGTGTCCTGTTAGAAGTCAGGACTTCCAGTCCTGACAGAAATGAGGAGGGTTATTCACTTCCTTTAGTTCCTACTCACTGTTACAGGGTGGCTTTTTGGTCTGTGTGTTTTTCCTCTTATGCTTTTTTTATTTCATTAACATGGAAAAGGTGGATCATAGTGTTTTGCTTTTGAAGCTAGATGGGACTAAGTTAAATTTTGGGAGCATATGGGGGCTTCTCTGAGATGCTCATCACTTAAGGTTGTTTCAAGGCCCTGATCTATGGGTCAAGATCTTAAGTAAACAGTAATTTAGGACACTAGTGAAACTTTGGGGCTTAATTTACTATTTGTCTGCCTTTCTAAATTCATAGACTCTAATTTTCTTGCCTCAAAATTTACTATGTGAATTTATCGATGCTGTAAACCACAATGAAGATGCAAGTTGCTCATATGAGTACTAATTTTACTATTGGTTTCAGTTTCTTACTTATTCACAGAGCTGATTGAAGATACAAAGAGGTAGTGAACATAAATTTTTCTGCCTTAATGAAAATGACAACATCACTTCTGCTATGAAAAGGGAAGACAGAAATGTAGCAGAGTTGAGGTGGAAAGAAAGCAGAGGAGACCTGTCCTACCATGCCCATGAGAGGGGTGGGGAGTGACAGCAGCTGGGGCAGTTGTGGTTGCAGAAACAAGTTTACCATGAGCACCAGCCATACGGCTTAACTCTTTGATGGCAGCAAGTCTGGCACCAAGATCATCATATAGGCAAAGCAAGCCTGATGTTGATTTGTATTCAGCAGGAGATGACCTTAGACAGTGCCTGATCTAGCTGTGTCAGGAACTGTGATCACCATAGTGATCACCCTTCAGCTGCATCTCTGCAGCATGACAGAGGTCTCCAACGTGGTCTTTGGTTTTCCCACTCAGAACCAGAAACCACCTCTGATCATTGTATCCCCCTCAGGCAAACGAGCAATGCAGGAGCAACCTTAGAAACTCATAGCTTGACACTCTTGCCCTGACAGGGCAAATGTATTTTAAGGGCAGTTTGCTGCACAGTGATATATGTTCATGGTGTTGGGTTTTGCTCGTTCTGGGGGGAGCAGGAGCCAGGTCCAGCAACCCTCGCCCACAGAGACGTGGCCCCCCTGAGTGGCTGGTGTCCCCCCTGGGTGGCTGGTGCCCCAGCCCTTGCCGTGGGGTGCCCGACGGCCCCAGCACCCACTGCTGGGGCGATGGGCTGGCCTGTGTTACCGTGGCAACTGGCAGATGGGGGGCTTCGGCAGGGTCAGCGGGGAGGCAGCCGCGGCAACGCGCTGGCCGAGCTGCTCAACAACAGCCCTTTCAGCGCTGACAGCTCCGCTCTGGCTGGCCAGAAGTAGTTATCAGATTACTTGTATTAAAACCTAATTAAGATGTGTGCCAGTAAATGCAGCATGATTATTGGATTTGGTGATTTAGCTGCTGCAGGTTGCTGCAATCCAATCACACCATTTCAGCAAATCCAGCTCCATGGAATAAAGTGAAAACGTTTTACATCAGTAACCTGACTATGCTGAAAGAGTAAATAACCTTTTAATGCCTCTACTATGTTAAGGACTGACTGATCCCCACTGCAGGGTGAATGGGTACTGCCCGCAGATCCTTGCATATTAATTTCCTTCAAATCAACATTAAAACCTAGAGGAGGGCTGACAGGTTGTATCAGCTTTTTCCTTCATTGCAGATTGCCTGTGGATTAATGGGCCTGAGTCCCCCAGGGCAGGGAGCTTGCAGCCAGAGTCTTGTGGGTGTCCCTGGTTTAGCGATGTGTTGTTAGAGAAAAGAAAGAAGCTTTTGTTTGTATCTGTAGGCCACACACAAGGGGAAGTGTAACACAGTGGGTGCTAGTATAGCTTTGTGGTGTTGGATGCAATGGAAGTTTATCCTGCAGGTGGAATTCACCCTGGTGCCCAAGCTTTGCTTTGTGTTTGATGTTTCATCTCATTTCTGCAGGGTCTTGCAGTGATTATCTATCCATAGCTGTCAAAATGTAACAAAACCTTATCTATCCCTTTTCACTTCATTTCTGAACAGCCTGGGGTATGGCCTAGTCTCAGATCCAGATTTCACTGTTGTATCTTCTGCATGTTGTAACTGCACAAAAAAGCAAGGTAGGTTGGAGCCATTCTGACATAAAGCTGCTTATGAGCTCCAAGTACTGAGAATCAGAGCAAAACATTTACCTTGAAGCTTTCAGTGCAGCTTGTGATGCCTCGGTTGTGTTCTCCTTCTGTGGAACCACTCATCTCATGAAACTGTCTCTTTCTTGCTTCCATGTAGAAATAGGGATTTTGGTTTAAAGTAGTTAATGGGAAGTTATTTGAAGGGTATTGTCATTACTACTGGATGGGAGCTTTCTCCTTAGTGCCACATTGTCCTGCGGGTAGTCCAAGCGTAACATGGTTCAAGAGCTACATGTTTTCACATTGTGCCGTGAAGTAACATGACAGAGCATGGAGTCAGTCCCTGTCCTTCAATACTGCCAGGCCAAGGGGGGCAGCCACATGCCATCCCAACTGGACAGATCTTGCCACTTTGGTGGAAAACTTACATGTTTAGACAGGAGGGTGAGGATACAGTGGTCACTCAGATGCTCAGGACACAGTACATTTGCCTGGTAGGTGGTGTTGCCAAAGTGAACGTGGCGACCGTGCAACCTCCCTCACTCGTATTAGCAAAATGTGCAGAAGGTTCTGTCACCCAGTTGTAAAAATGATGGCAGGCATCGATGTGCAGTTGTAACATATGGGAAGTACAGTGAATGTGGGTGGAGCTGTTCATTTCTCATCTTGAATCATTTACGAGATCAGCAGGCAGGCCAGATACAATGCATATGGGAATGTGTGGCTGTGCTGCACATGTCACACGTAATAGCAGATACTGTGAGAGGGCCCAGAGCCTGTCCTCAGGAGCTAAACACACCAGAGCAGTCTGGGAGTCCCAGTGTGTGGACCAAGGGCCAGTTTGGCAGGAGTTTTGGGAGAGCAGACTGGCAGACAGAATTTGGGAATTCACAGATCCAGATCTGCACTGACTAGAACTGCACCCTTTTCATCCATTGCGGCCCAGAATTGTAGACTGGAATGTTATTAAACCTCTAGTCAAGCAGTGAAGATACAGATGATAAAGATAAAGTTGTGGCCTGCTGGTCAAACCCAGCTCAGTGCCTGTGTCATCTTTCTCCCTCTGCTCAAAGGGACAGTCTAAATGTAACACTGGGTGGTGAAGTTACAAACAGAAAAGTGTAATTGAGTATTTCCATAATTAAAGAGTTTTCAATTTACAGCAGTTTATTTGAAAGGACATAGAGCTTTACAATAGAGCACACTAGGACTTGTGTCCTGTAATATTTTTGAAATTTGCATGGGCTACCTGTGATTATCTACTAAAAAATGTTGTTCTGATGTAAAATTCACATGAGTTTGAAATGACTTCTGATTGGATGCCAGGAGTAATAAACAGTCACTGGAGAAATAACAAGTGATACCTGCTTCCATGATTAAAGAAATAAAAGTACAGTTGACCTGTCTTACAGCAGTGTTGTCCCAACTCAGGCACTTGTTCTTCCAGTGCAAGCAGGAGGCCTCCGCATGTTTCTTCTGATACTTGCCAGCTTTTTCCCTCTGTTTTGCAGCCTCTGATGGGGAGGACATTTGGAATGATAGGCTCTTTACATCTTTCCCCAGGAATCCCTGTTACACTGTTACAGGATCTATGCTGATATGTTTAATTAACACTAAGCTTACTTGAAGTAAGTGCTATGTTCTGTAATGAGTTTTCGACGTTGACCAGCTTGCAAAGAGCAGTGGACAGAAAAGAGAAATTTTTGTCACTTCAGGTCCACTTTGTCAGGGAATTTGGGTATTTGGATTTATAATCTGGGCTACTGTGTATGTTTCAAGAAGACAGTTACCAAAGCAGCTACAGAGTGTGCAGCTTGCTTAGCTACAGGTGTCGGCATGCCGTCCTCCAGTCTTTACTGATGTCACAGCAAAGCAGATTTGCTGTCATGTCCTCATAAGGTTTCTAAATTAAAAGTGCAGACCTTTAAAAGTGCTAATTTAAAGTGTGAAAATACATTTAATGCCCACCCTAGGAGTAATACTTTAGTCTCAGCCCAACCACCAGCCTGAACTCTGGCCTCTGGGAGCTGCCACCATCAGCAGTAAAACATCAAAGCTTCTTCCGTGAACTCCAACTTCAGATGCTCTGCAACCCTTTTATCTATTTCTTTTCCAGATTACAGCAGCTTGACAAGCACTGCCAGGCCACTGCCCTGCAGTTAGTGGAGTTGCTCAACAAACAGAATCAGCTCTTCAAAGAGAAGCACCTGCTTACAGAAGAGGTGCAGTTTCTGCGAACACAGGTAGTGTGCCAAAAGAAAAGGAAGTCTGAGGGGAATATTCTGCATCTTTAGCAGAGAAATCTGCCAGCAGTCTCATTTCAACTGCTGGATCTGGTTGCTGTTGTTCTTTTAAATACAGCATTACCTTATAAAAAATAAAACAAAAATACATGCAGTTGGAAAGAGACTGGTAGCTGAACCTGACTTTCACTTAAACCTAAACTAAATGAAAAAAGTGTTTTGAAGTGACAATAAAAAAGCAGAAGTTATTCTCAGTGACAGTTTCCTAGCTTTCTTATCTGAAGATTTTTGTGTTGCTTTTTCATAGAAAAGGGAAATCTGTTCTTTAACAGCATTAATGTTTAAACAGTAACTTGATGATGGTAATTGCTTTGAAGTTTTTCTGCCATTTGTCAGACTTAAGTCCCTCTATCACTTTGTGATTTTATTTTCTCTTTATTTTTAAAAGTAATTTATCTTTTTTGCTGCTCGATGACCACTCACGATGAGACTCTTGGGGCTGTCCTATGCAGAGCCACTAGCTGAACTTTAATGATCCCAGTGGGTCTCTTTCAACTCAAGATATTCTGTGATTCACGCACCCAAATGTGAGATAGTGAATGTACAATCAATCTTGCCTGAGCACTAATCACTGCACTGCTTCTCCAGCAGGTCTGATTGTTGCTTCCAATGGTCCCTGGGAAGCTGTGGCTTCTTATGGGCTATTCTGGCTTTGTTTTGGCCACTGTTCTTTGGCCAGTAAGTGCTTTGGAAATAAGGGAGAAGACTGTGGGGCTGGGTTTTTTCTTTTTCCTTCTTTCACTTTTTTGCAGAAAAAGGAAGAGGACTAACAAGCACAGAATGAGGTTTTCAGTAAAACTATCAGATAATCAAACGCATGGTTGAATTAGTGTGTTTACTCAGTCACAAAGCAAATCCCAATGCTTTCTAACTTTCAAACTCATGAGTTTGCCCAGGATAGCTGGAGTTCACTTAACATGGTAACAAAGGACATTCAGTGTAGGAAATTTAGTCTAGTAGCACACCTAGCAGTAAACCGAAAAATTAATTGTCTTAGAACTTTAAAATACTTAAATCACACTATTTTTGTAGGCTTTTTATCTGTAGAATTCAATAAATGTTTAACCTAAGGGAATAAAATCCGTACTTTGTTAAGCCCCTAATCACGTTGCATGTTTTACAGGACTTCCTGTTCTAGTAGACAAACTCAGTAGCTTATGACAGTGTAAGGTTATCAGCATGCAGTAACTACTGGCAAATTTTAGGGCAACCATAGTGTTCTCTCTATAAGAGGCGTTAAGGAGGTGGTTGTTCCCAAAAGAAATTACAATTTCTGTTTTAAGAAAAGCACTCTTGGTAATGTGAACAGCCTTTACGTGGTCCACAGGGATTTTGTTATTGATAACCTATTTTATCTGGAAGTGATTGTGTTTTTATGGAGTTGGACAGAAGTACAAAAATCATACAAAAGAGGAAAAAAAACATTCAGATATTACACTTCTATCAAGACTTGACTGGCAAAAGCTGCCTTCTTTATGTTCATTACAAGTTAATTGTGCTCCAGAGGATACTTTCCAAGTTGAGAACACTCGGAAAAGAAGAATGATATATAAAATTATTACAGAATGAGCCCTAAAAATCTATTTGCAGCTGTTTAAAGCAGTGGTGGTTTTCTGGGAACTGGAATTCAGCCCAAAAGAGCTGCTTGGAATATCAGACAATTGTTTTAAGAAAACTAAAGAACAGTTCACCATAAATGGAAGCTCTTTGCAGAAAGATATATGTAGTTAGTACAGAAATAAATACTAAAACCAAACCATTTCAGAGCCAGTGTTGATCAAAGGTGAAAATGACCTCATATTCCACATTTTTCTGTATTGTCCAACAGTTCTCCTTTATAATTAACCAAGTTTTTGGAGGTTGTTTTTGGTGGGGGGGAAGGTGGAAGCAACCAACCATTGCCTAATCTTTTAAAGATGATGTAAAATACACTAACCTAAATGTGCTATTATATCTTGGAACATAAGCCTCTAGTAACTACAGTTGCATATTTCAGGAAAGAAAACGGGATGCAGATCTCAAACAGGACACAGATGGAATCAAGTAAAAACCTGGATGGATAAAGAGAAATGAGGAGAAGTAGGTAATTTTTTTCTATATCCTATATATAGAGTGGGAGGAGAGGAAAGGAGAGCAGGACTAAAACTATTTGCAGATGTGAGTTGAATCTGGCAAACACTTAAAGACAAAAGGAAGAAGGAAGCGTTTGAAACATTTTTGGGTTTGAAACTGTTGAAGCTTTTTGTGCTTTGTTTTTTTCTCTTTAAGCACTTACAAAATTTAAGGGCAAGAACTCCATAGCAAAGACACGTTTACCTAACAGAATTAAAAAAAAAAACTTAAATATGTAAATTGAAGGGAAAGGGGGATGTACAACTCTTAGCAAGGTGGGAACTTCTAGAAGATCTCGGATTTAACCCAGGTACTTTTTGGTCTGGATAGTCACTAGGTGTTTGCTTTTTGATTTGGAATTGGTTAGTTTTGTTGCTTTCAGTATTTTCTGTCTGGGGAAGCTTGAATCATCTCTATCTCTTCAGAAAGGCTGCAATTTGTTTTATAATAAATCCTAAGTTAGTGTCACATTGAAAGAAACATTATCTAAATATTTGTGTTTGGAGCAGTGCTGTCCGAGTTACAGTAGCACAACATAGCTATAGCTGTTCCTACTGCCTTGTAAGAGTTACTAAACTTTCAAAGTTTACAAAATTTAAAATTGCATCATTTACTTGAATCTAGCTGACCTAGTCAACAAACCTTGACAAACCCTGAGCCTTGATAGGATTTGTTTTCAAAAGTCAGGTTACTTCCACTGTAATTTTTATTTCTAGTGTTAGGTGTTTGCTGTATGGGGGGGAAAGACAGAAAGAAAAAAGTGTCTTTAAATTCAGCTACATTCTGGTGTGTTGAGAGCCTGTTTTTCTTGGAAAACTCATTTGACACTGTAAGGAAAATTCTGGGTTTTAAAGTGAAGGAAAAGAAATCATAAAAGAAGTACCTGATCCTGCTATTCTGCTATATCCTGCTGCATTCCTTTACAGGCCACATGAGCTAAAAGGCTTTTAGAATCCTTGTTGAAGGAATAACCAGGGCAAGTCCACAGCTTTTGAAAACATCTTTCTCATTCTTAGCAGTGAATTACATGCTTTTAAAATAATGATATTAAATCTCCTATTGCTGAAAAAAGCCCAGTGTTATTTCAGAATAACCATCTGCCTATGGCATGACAATGCTTGCTTGCTTGTAATTTTCATTTTCATAGAGCCAAAAAAGACTAGTATGATAATGCCCTGACCTTACAGCATGGTCAGTGTATCAGGCCATTACACTAATATTTACTAGATGTCACTAATACTTAATAATGGGATCCAGCATAACATATTCAGGACCTTGTAAAGGTAATCAAAAGTTTAATTACGGGATTTACACCTCTCATTTTGAAAGTTTTTGGAACACTTAGGTTTGGAATTTCTAACTTTGAAAGCCTTTTGTATATTGGAACTCACCCCAAGGCAGGAGGTTAAGATATATTTAATTGCCCTCCTACATAGGTATGAAATACAGAATTCTAAATAAATGTGCACAGAAAGCAAACAAACATCTAAACAGAGATTTCTGGAAACCTCAGCACCCCCCGCCAGGCATGAGTGTATTTGTGAGAGCTGGGATGCCTCTCCCTTGCAGGATCTGCCTTGGTGTCCATCAGTTTGACAGAAATAAGTATTTGTCCCGGTGGATAATCCCCTCACAGACCCCGGCTGCCAGAAGGAGTTGCTGGCCAGCTGAGCCAGTGAGAGCACAGACGGGTAGGATTTGGACCTTGAGGATTACCTCCAGCAAGGGCTGTCATCCTATGCTGCTGCTCAGACTTCCCCACGAAGATCTCCTCCTGCAAGCCAGCCCCTCCCTGGCCACGAACCCGCGCTCTCCCTGTGTTCTCCGTATGGCTGAGCCACTAAAACTCTCTCCTCCCTCCTTACAGATGTCTTTGTCACAGTGAGCGTGTCTGTGAGCTGATCACCCTTATTCTATAAGGAAGTTAAAATACACTCACCCATGCCTGTGTTCCCATCCTCGCCCCAGTCGCTCAGTGGGAGGCACTGTGAGAATTACCGCTGTTCTGGAGCAGGGATTTTCTTTCCTTTCTTGTGTCAGCACGAATTTTCAGTGAGGTCCCAGCAGTTAATGCAGCAGTGCTCCTAAGTGCCCTGTTTGCTTTTTATTTTTTATTATATATTACAGAAGGGGGAGCCTTATTTCCAGCAAACAGGTAGGTCATCCATCTCTGCTGTCAAGTGATTCAAGCTGATCCTTACATGGTCCTCAGCCTCAGAAGACCTGAAGATTGCTTTGGTTATTGGGAGAGAGCTTTTGTTTTAGTGCAGTCTTAATGCACAAAGATAGTGCCTCTGCCAGGTGTTTGTAACAGCCAGTGACAGTCCACAGACAGGGGTTGGTGGATGTTGTTGTGGGGTTTTTTTAAGTAGATTAAAATCTTCACTTCTGCTTCGATGGAGTTTAATCAGAAGTGATGCAAGTTAAACTATGACAGGAAGGGATAAAGATAGACCTCTGTTTGATGTCTGACTGCCCTGACAGGAGACTTCAAGTATCCAGCTCCTCAGTGTTTGGGAGGAGCAGCTGTGGGAGTCCTGTGCATCCCATCCAGTGTCAGGCTACTGGACAAAGCTGGGCACCAGCTGAGGAGCTGAGCCTGGCCCTCCTCAGAGTTCCACCTTGGGTTTTACAGCCATGCAATGGAGGATTGAGGCACCGAAACCACCTGAGTGCTTTCTAATCAAACAGGAAGTCAGTGGCTTTTGTCTCCTCCCAGTATAGCTGGCCATAAAATAAACCAGTTGGGCATCTGTGGTTCCACTCCTACAGACCCTTCCCGTTTGTACATCTAATACCCTGTTAAAGCAGATGCCACTGAGGTAAGGAGGGAGTGTCCAGAGGAACTTGGGCACTGTGTGCTGCAGAGGTCTGCGCACAGAATACCAAAATATTCTTGGGAGGAGGAGAAACTAAGACTGGAAAGGCCCCTACCCCTGACTATCCTGTAACCAACTCGTTTACCAATTACCTGGATGTGACAGTGACAGTTGTGCCCATTTCAGTAGAGAACACCACACCTTAAATGACAGCTTTAACACCTGGGCCCTTGGACACGGGGGTACAGACATTCTGCCAGGATTTGTGCTAGCTTTGTGAAGAGGTTCAGGTCAGGCTGGAGTCAGGAGGAGATTTGCCCACTTCATCAATCAAGCTGAGGTTCTCCATCTCACAGAGCATTAACACTGGGTAACTGTGGTGTGGAAGGACACTCACAACAGAAATTTCCAGGAGACTTCTTCAGGAGTTGAGTATTTGGGGTCCTTTTAAGCTTCTGCCCATACTCTAATGCTGAGGGTCACTGCAGCACAGAGTAGGTTTCCTCTGGTTGTCACTACCCAGGCACTGACATGGAATTTAAGCCTCAAGGCTTTCCGTTGCCACAGTTCCTTGCACTGGTTGCAGACACAACTATAGCAGTTGGTGTTGGTGCATGTATTTGGGGAGAAAAAATACCATGTTACTGGTTTTAATTCTTTAACGAACTGCAGCTTCATGATTTTTTTTTTAACTCAGCCTAACCAACCAAGGTGGGGGAAGGAAAAAAAAACAAAACCCTTCAGTCTTCTAATGCAAAACCAGCCAAAGTAGAAAGTTTATTTTTATTTCTGAGGTCATGTACATCTCTTAAATTCAATTTTTAGCACTGCAGTGGCTTAATTCGAGGTAGCTCCCCCAGCTCCAATAGTTTGATGTCTTGCTCAATTCAGTCCTTAAGTGCTACCGAGGAAGCACAAACAACAGCTATGCAAGAGCTTCAAAACTGCGAATTAGCCTTCCCACCAGAGGTTTCCTACGGGCACCACGGCAACAGTTTCCTGTTTTGCTACAGCTGCCCACCCCAGACACACGCTGAACACATAGTAAACACCCTCTGGCAAAACCCTGCCTTCTTCTTCTTGGAAGGGAGAAGGGGCAGGATTTTAGACGTGCCCCAAAACAAGAGCTCACTTATTTACTGCTAAACAGGAGCCATGTCGAAAGCTCATGGAGATCCTGTTTTTCAGAAATCAGATATCTCTTGTTCTTGCTACCTGTAAGACTTCTGAGCTTAGAAAGAGGTGAGGACAGCAGGCCCACAAAAAGTGCAGGCTTTGAAACAGTACTTGTTTACTCTGCCTTACTGCAGTCTTAACCAATTTTTATTTCTCTTCTAAGAACTTTCCTGCAGGCTGAAGTGACACAAATGAGAAACACAGGCACTGCCATACCGACTACCCATCTCTTCCTTTTATCTTTCAGGTCTGCTCTGCACCTGGCTGAAATGTGTCTGAGGTTCACCCAAAGACACCTCTGCAGAAAACAGGCACACTTGCTAGCTAATTTCAGCTGGTTTCTATTTGGTTTTAACTACAGAATCACAAATATTTTGAAGCCTTACCAGCCTACCAAACTTTCTGGGACAACAGCTGAGACTTTTCTGAAAAGACCAGGCTTGCAAGCCAGTTTTAACAACTATTACGTGGTGTGGATGTCAATAATTTGTACAATTTTTATAAAATGTTTTTATCTATTTTCATAATTGAACATACATGTCTATATTATTTACAGACTGAAATATCAATAAACCTAATAGGATGTCTAGGTTCCTTGTTCTGTCCTTCTGAATTCAAGGAAAAGCATGTGCAGGGGGAGGAGGGAGAAAGGGGGCTGTTTGCAAGTGCTGCACATGTACACTGCCCTCCTTTTTCCAAACTCAGTACCAGAATATACCTGGGAACTTTATTCAACAGGATATTTGTCACTTTTATATAAAAAGTGGGAGTCCCAAAAACTACTTAATTAATTAGAAAATCGTAAGACGATTGAGAAATATTCCACCTAATGTAGAGGAATTTCCATGGGTCATGTTCCCCTTTAAAACATTCACAGAACAAAGCCTTTAAGAGATAGGAGCCCTTGATTACTACAGAGGAGCCATTACAAGAGGTGCTGGGCTCCACACTGAAGTGGTGGAGCTGGACTTCTCCACCAGCACATATTCAGGGCACCAGCTGAACTTGGCTTCAAATTACTCAACTCAAAACATATGGAGAGTACAGGTGGAGGGCTTTTTTTCTGGTTAACTGTGCACTCATGTTTTTCAAGGTTACTTTTCAAATACCCAACTGTTTCAGAAAGAATTTATCTGAATCTTTTGCTATCTAGTGTAGGATAAGCTACACACACAAGAGGAAAGTTTGTACATCTATTTTTTTTCAGTGTAGTTGGTAAAGGGGGGAAAAAAGCACAAAGAACAGTTCCCCAGCAATAAAGCTACTTCAGCCAGCATGAACACGGAAAATGTAACAAAAATTAAGAGTAACAACACATGCAATAAATTACCATTGGGTGTGGAACACAATCTTTCCTTCCCTTATATTTTAAGAATTATTAGTGGTACAGCCGTAACATCAAAGTGATTTTTCTTCCCTATTTCAATTTCCTGCCATATAAAACTGCCAAACACATCTGATCGCCTCCCTGAACAGCTTCATAGATAAGACACTAAGCGTGCTGAGAAAGGCCTCAGGTCTTCAGGGACAAGAAAGGCTGCTGAAGGAAAGCCCTCTCTAGTCGAACTCAGGATTTTTCACAGTAATCAGGCTGACAGCTTTTTAAGTGTCACTACTTTATAGATGGTTACACAGTTAAGAATATACATTTATAAATGTAGGAAAATGCAAACTTTAGAATTTATTTTTTTATTATTCCACAGCATAAATCTGTGTTTAAATAGGAGACAGTGCCTAAAGGTTACGCATGCAAAGGAACTCGGGCACCTATTCCTGACACTTAGGCTTCACTGAGACCCTGGAGCACAGTGGGACCCTCAACCTTTCTGGACCTGCCTCACCTACCAGGTGGCTTCTGGTGGCCACATGCAGGGCTCCACTGCCAGCCACCCACGTGCATGTACAGGTGTGATTTCAACAAAGGGTCCTGGGCTGCCAGTATATATAGCTGGAAGAAGGTTTTTCATACTCATCCGAGACATAGGTGCAACTATTGTGTTGCTGGGAGTCTACAAGAAATAACTTCCCCTGCAGCAGATACTCTACTTTGTAGCAATTAATGAGTTGTTACAGCACCAGGTCTACTTGTCTCATATCCCTCCCCCCCCCTTCCCTTGCTTCTATTTAAGCACTAAATGCTTGGTTTTACAAAGTTTACAAGTATCAGACTGGATGATCAAATCCAGGTCAGCACACGGAGCATGATTCTGCAACACGGGATGCAGCCTGACCAGACAGTCCTGTCACTGCTGCAGCTTTGTCCTGGTCAGTGACATCCTGGTATCACTGAACTAATGGATGGCTGTGTCCCCAATGCTCTTTCCTACTACAAGGTGGGGGAGGAAAAAAAGGAGGAAAAAGAAAAAGGAAAAAACCTGAGACCTGGATGAAGCACGTCTATTCCTGAGAAGCATTCACGTCAGAGAACAGAAAACCTGTCAGAAAACCTGGATGACCTCACTGCTTTAGGGACACTCAGCCCTCCAGATCAGCCAGTTCAAACAGCCCTGGACCAGCCCATGGGCTTCAAAGAGTCCCATTTTGCAGTGCCCTGCAAATCCCACCTTCACTTTTTTCCCCTCTCCTTGCCCAAACATCACCTAGCTATGGGATATGAGGCCAAGAATTTCATCAGCTGAAAGTCACTTAAATGGTGGATGTTCTGATAGGAGTGTGTCTTCAAAAGTATAACCCAAATTTACTTTTATAAGTGACATACACCTCATAGAGTTAACAGGAACCACCTGTATGGAAACAGCCTCGGTCCAAAGCACAGATACATTTTGCTTAGTCATAAAAACTTTTTTTTTGACAATACTGTAACTGAATCATTTACAAGCTGAAACTGTTCACCCAGTATCTGAAATACGTCACAGCGAGTTACAGTTATCACTAGGACTTCACAGCAAATAAAACTTGTAACTAAACATGCACAGATCATTATATATACAGTGATAAAAAAATAATGATGTACATTTTCTTGTAAGAAGAAATTAAGTAAATTCTTTGTGCATTTCAGGATTGAAACATCTAACCTATATAAAATTACTTTAAAATATGAAGTAAATATTTAACCCAAAACTTGAGAAATCTTTTGTAATCTGCAATATAGCCTTCTCATTTCCATTTTTCTTTCTCTGACACAGAACAACTTAAGAATTTTATCCTCTAACATATTTAATAGTAATGTGCAGATATAAAAAAATACGTCCTCTGTGGCAAGCTTGAACATATATATATATATATATATATTTACAAACCTCCAGAACAAATTAGCATTAAAAAACACAGAAGTAGCAGATTGACATAGTGCTTTATTTAAGCTGTCTGTACGAAGGAAAATAATGTGCATCCCTATCATATACGTGTAAAAATACTAAGGATGTACAGTGTACAAAAACAGTTTCTTGTAGTTATTTCACATCCTTGTGGGTCATATACTTAAGGAAATAAACAGTTTAAATATGACCAACAGTAATACAGTTTCTTGGGTTCGTAGTCGTGTCTGCTTAATATCCTTAACCATATGACTAGATCTTGCATGGATCTAATGAAAGAACTAGCAAGGTCAAGAAATGTCACAAACTCTAAAGCTACAGGGAGGTAATTCAATTACCAATTTAGAGGTTTTTATTTAAATAAATACTTTACATTTCATGCTTGCCTGTAATGCACTACCAGGAGCAAGATAAGGAAATTCTACTGTAGACAGTACAAACAGTAGCAGCAAAGTGTGTACATTGAGGTGTAATATATAGACCCTGCAGTTAGTAAGGAAAGACCTTACTTTTGTAACTCTAGGAGAAGCACATGGCTCCTGCAAGAACAGTCAGCTTTAAGAAGCCGCAAGTAAAGATGGAAAAAAAAGGTAAAACAATACTGGAATAAGTGTTCTTTAAGCAACAGGAATGTACTGGAAGATGGATTAGTGTGGAAAGCAAAGCTGTGTGCAAAACTGCCAAAATCCAAACAGAAATGACCTATTTCCTCCGAGATGGCTGCAGTACAAGAGGGCATACTGTATGTCATGGAAGTCAGTACAAGCTGGAGTCAAGGTCTGAAGTGTACTGTGCTCAAAAGGCTCACCAAGACAACCAGCCACCACCTCCTGTCCAAATCTAACCACAGCTGCAGACAGCAAAAGAAGAGCTTCAAAATTTTCTCTCAGCGCTGCTTGTCCATTTCTCTATCATCTGTTTCTAACACTGGTATGAGGGAATCCCCCAAGCCTGGGCAGCACAAGGTGGCTGCTGACTCTTTGCATCATAAACTCGATCACTGATGTTTCAGAAGGCAGACAATGCAATGCAAGTGATGTCTTAAAAGGTTTTCAAATAATTCACTGACAGACCCTTCCTGCAAGCCGCGCACTACCTGGCTACGCGACGGAGAGCAAAGCACAGGGTGTCACTGCCACGAGGAGCCGCTGGCCAGAGCCCCGGCCAGTCGGTCACTGGCTGGAGCTGCCCTGTGCCAAGAAACTTATTGCTATTACAAGCTGAAAACATAGGGGAGAAAACACAGGCATGTAACACAGATTTTGAATCACCATAGTTTCAGTCTGTAAGTACAAGACCTTTGCAGAGAACTAATTAATGCCCGTCTGTTAAGTACTTGTTATTTCAGTCACTCACTCACTGTGTCAGTGTAGATGCCTCTACACCACCAGTCCAGGACCGACCTGCAACGCATTTGCTGCTCTCTTTTCTCTCCGCACAGAGAATATCTACACATCTTTAGTGTTACAGGGTGACATAATGAAATCCTATGCAGTTAGAATATACATAATGATATATTTCTATCTGATTATCCATCCATTACTAAAGATAAAACACAAAACATGAAAAATTGTCTAAATTACTCTGCGTCTTTAGCTGCCTTGCTAAAATGCCGATCTACCCCTTGACCATCCCAGCACATGCACTGCCAGCAGTGGGCTTCATGCTTGGGCACTCAGCTTTCCACATCAAGAGGCTAAGGCATCTGTGTAGGAACATCTCTCCTCTCAGACTCATCTACTCACTCACACAATGCAACCAGGAATACTCTGCAATATCACAGTCTTTGTGGGAGCTAACAAGAGCTGAACGCAGAGATACTTCCAATGATAATCCCACGGAGTCGGGGGTTCCCGATGTCGCCTGCAAGGGTGCGTGCGCTCTGTTGCTGCGCCGCGTCACGCCCCAACTCCTAGCACCAAAGGGTTTATTATTAAGATTATCATTGCTGAAGATCAAAGCTAAAGTTTATGCACATGTTCTCTTAGATACAGATCCTCAGAAATGGAAAGATGTTTCCCTATCAGTGGAGCGTTTGCTGTGATGTTTGAAATTCAGTCAATCAGGTACCACGGTTATATGTAACTTGCTGGGTTCTGGGACTCTTTTGGTTGAGGGCAAATCTTCCTTGAGAACAGCTGATCGCAGAAATTTACTATTTTAATTGTTAAAATAAAGTGCTTTTCTTGTAATCACTGTGGTCTCACTGTTCAAATGCAATTCCTTCATATAGAACAGACATTTTCTCTTGTGCTGTCAGGCTCTTACATTGTGTTTATCCTAAATGGAGCACAAGATGTAGCTTTTTTGTCTGTTCACTTTTAACCCTTTGGCACATGAGGTTGGAATTCCCCACCTCCGCTGCCAAACAGTTAAAAGACAGCATTTCATTCACAAAAATCTGGTTCTAAGCAGTATGTACAATTTCAGAGCCTTGTTAGAATTTCCACATGGGAGAAAAGTGCATTATTCCCTTCAGCTTGTACAGTCCTTCCATATATTACAAAATTAACTGCTATAAGCCTGTTCTAAGATGTAGCAGCATTTGCAAACATGACACATACAAACCTTATCTCTAAAAATAAATACTACTGCAGTATAACCAAAAAAAAAAAAAAGGAAAAGAAAAAAAAAGAATATTCAGAGTTAAACACCTGGAGAGGAAGCTAATTCACAAACTCAAAATAAAAACAAGTAAGGCAAACACCTGTTTACCTTGGTGCACACATTTTGGTGAAAAGCAATACCATTATGCCTGTCTACATTCTTCAGCCATCAGAGGTGATGCATATCATGAAAGAGAAAAGCATGAGAAAGATGTTATCTGGTGCAAATTATAAGACCCCTTGAACAACTTCAACTGCTGCTTTTATGCCTTCATTTCTTGCATGTATAATGTTCGATTCTCCATGATTGCACATGAACCTGGAAGTTCTAAGCGGCAGGCTGGGTAAGCCCAGCCTTTCTGCTTCTTCTGTAGTATCCAACAGTAATTAAAAAATAATATATATATATATATTTATATATATCAACAGTTTAAGTCCTTCTCTCAAACATTTCCCAAACAAATTCCAGCCAGATGTTAATGACACAGACCTGCTTCAAGTAATGATATGCCTAACAGAAACCTTGCATATGTACATCACCACCTCTACGTTTCCTCATTCTAACCAGCACAAACAGATGCAAGAAAATGTTATCGCCTAGTCTGTTTAGACTAATTACAATTTTGATTCATCTTCTGGAAGAAGATAAGCTGGACCAACATGGCTTTTGTTTAGCCTCCACTGTGAGGAAAAATAGATGACTACTTGTTCACAAAGTGTACAGTGCAGAAGTCAAGTCATCTACCTTCAAAGAAACTGTTAGTAACTTCTTGACGTTGCTATTATACTGAGACTGTGGGCAGCAGCAACAGCAGGAGAGCGGAGTAGAGAGAATCTCATATGTCATGCAAAACCAGAACGGATTTTAGGTAGGTTTGGGAAAGAAACTTGTTCAATTTGGAATGGTCTCTGAAAGTGCCCCTGCTATCATAGTAGTATCTAGTACTGGTGGTGATGTTCAGGAATCATTTTCAGTGATAAACCTAAGATGACAGTGAAGCAGCAGAACAAAAAAGTTATTCTCGTCCACTTGCAGAGTAGGAAAACTGGGGGAAATGCGGCCGCCTCTCATTGTCCATGCAGTCCATGCCATCCTCGTCATCTGTGTTAAGGAAGAAGTTCAAAACATCAGTATATTTGCAATAAAATTTTATTGTTCACCTGATATGCAGTACATCTTTTGAGGTTCAATGCTGAGGTTAAAGGCTCAAGTTGAAGTAAGACTTTAGTTAAGCACATAAGCTTATGTTCACACAGCGGGATGATACTCACTGAAAGGACATCATGCCCAAAAGTCACTGTTTATTTTAGGCTGGGTTGATTGGTTGGTTCATTTTATTCTGACTATCATCTGAGAACTTCAATCACTACTACCCCTTCTAGGCTAATCCAAACATGCCAGCACACCCAGCCTCTGGCAGCACAGAAGCTGAGTGCCAATTGAGGCAGCCAGTTTCCATCATTTCTTGAGCTGAGCTCAGGAAATTATAGTCTTACTGTAGATATATTTAAATATTCCTCCATTTTGAAGTGAGTTAAAAGGAAAAACAGCTACAAAATGAACAATTCATACAGGTTCTATGTGTTTCAATTCTTAGATACTATTTTTAGTAAACTACTTATTTTTACAGTATTTACTGGGATCAGAAGAAATACAGAAGAAGCCAAATTCATAAATATTTTTATTTACATAATTCCTCCAGTGCCAATGGAAAGCAGGCACCAGATGTTACCTAACTCTGAGAATTTGGATGTACATTCTCACATGGCTTTTTAACAGAGCTTATTCTTAAAGACTCCTGCTGAGACTGTTATTCTAACAATGTATTTATATGCAACCTTTCAGAATTCTGTGTCTTTTGTATCTTCATATATTCTACACATAAAAACTAGAGTTAATGCAGGTCTGATATCGACTCAACAGACCCCAAGCTAATCCAAATTCTAGTAAAATTTGTTCAAGTTACAAAGATGACAAATTTTTATCAAGATAGATGGGAGAAAAAAAGGGTTCTTTTTTCACAGCAGAAAGACTTAAAATCACTTAAATTATGGATTTTGAGCAACCCAGTCCAGTGGAAGGTGCCCCTGCCCAAGGCAGGGGGATTGGAACCAGATGGACTTTAAGGTCCCTTCCAATCCAAACCACTCTATGCTTCTACGACTGTGTTCAAACACTAAAAATGCAAAATCCAGAAAATACTCTGGATCTATTTATGAACAGAAAACTGCAGCCAACCTGGGAGTCCCAAAACATCAAAATATGAGCTTGCTTTATGAAAGGCTAAGCAACCATAACTACAGCCTTTATTGTCTACTTTTGTGATCCTCCTTTCTCAGCTTCCAATATAAAGAAACAAACAAAACCCCAAATATCCCCATCTAGAAAGAAAATTCATTCACGAACTCAGGAGCAAGATTTTAACTGCTCTGGCTTGATAAGTAACTGTAAAGCCCTGGCTTGGCTGATCAGATCATGATTCGTGTGTGTAACAGAAGATGACAAAAACACAAACTATGGTGAAATCGCATTTGCTCCAATAAAGAAATTGTGCAAGGTCCAGTGCCATGGTTACATCCATATTAACACCTTCTTTAAGAGCTCTGCTGAAGCACAGGACTTGATAGGAAATTAGGAAATTTAATTTTCAAGTAATTCTTTTTTTTTTTTGAAGTATTCAAAGTATTTCAAAACATGCCTATCTTACTAAAGCTACACAGCCCACTGAAGCCACCAGCACTGTCCACATGCTAAAGAAGGGTCCATGTTCCAAGTACTTTGCTGAACTGGGACCTTGACTGCCAACCAGTACACACTTGAGGCTGGTATCTTCTCTTATTTAAAAACAAAGAAACAAAAAACCCTAAACCAACAAACACATGAAAAACAAATGCCAAACCAACAAACAAATGAAAAACCCCAAACAAAATCAACACCAAAAAGCCCACACAAAAAATGCCCCCAAAACCCAACCCAGAGTGAGCTAATAGTCTAAGCTTTGTAATTATTGCATCTTAAAAATAAAGCTGTCACTGAGAGTTACTCTTACATACTTCCATATGAAGACTTTTATTAGTAACAGTGAGAACAGCTTTTCTATTCAAACAGAAAAAACCTTACACGCTGCTTTATTATAAACATTATTGTTACGTCATGCTTATGCATCACTTCTGACTTACATTTTTCAGGCGGTGTTATTGTAATAGTCTGAGCTGTAAATTCTTCATCAAAATACCTGGTGTCTGTCTCAGATGTCACTTGAGGTTTAAAAGGAGGTACAAGCTGAAAGGCACCAAGAAACAAAACAAAATTACTACACCTCAAAGCAGCCAAATTACTATCAGGAAAACAAGTAAGTTCGTTTTCCCTACACCCCAGATCAAACAAGTAGGTCTGTGGAGAGGCAGCTGAGTCTCTAACTTCCACTAAGAGATAGAACCCATTAGAGTCAATCCCAAAAATACCAGTTCAGAATCCAGTTAATAGCACAACACAGCTAAATTCCAAGTATCACTCTCACATGACTTGCAGATAAATTGAGCTGCATAAAGATAATTACCAAGAGATTCTTCAGGCCAATTTAATTACCCACATAGCTGCCAGGCAAAGGCATCTCTAGATACTTCACCACAACTGGGTGGTATAAACAGCTAAGAAGAAAAAGACTACACAGAGAGCATAATAAGCATGGTTTGGGTATTTTGTTTTCGGTTGTAAGGCCTTCATCTGAACGTACCTTTAGAAAAAATTACATGATGTGAAAATAAATTTTACATTTGAAAAAAGGGCAGTTCAGGCTTAAGGGAGTTGCTGCATCTAAACCTGCCTACTGCTTTCACAGCACAGCGTGGGATTTCCCAACAGGAAATCACTAGTAGCCACTCACAGCCTGCAGGCAGGACTCCCTTGCCTCCTCTTTTGCCTTGCTATCCACCTTCTCCACCAGAAGAACTGCTGATAAATTCTTACTGGAAGGCATACTGAGTCTGGAATATCACACTGCATGCTGCCAGTCCAAAAACAATACAGCAATTTAGTATGTATGGTATTGCAAATTGTGTAAGTATGTGTAGTGTGACAATGTTCTTGTTTGTACACAGGAGCCCTTTGGTGCTATCTCCTCATGTGCAACGTAAAACACACCCTGAGAATAAGTGTAATTGATTTTCCTTTCAATACAACAGGTTAGATCCTGGCTCACTGATATTATCACCTTGCGTGTGGTTTTCACTAGTTTCATGTTCTCTGTCTCCTCAACTCCAGAACACTAACAGCAAAAAATTAATTTGTTCATTCACCCCACAGCAAAGAAGGAGGAACTGCTGCTAAACTCCCTCCTTTCTCCAAGTTCTATGCACTAGATGCATAGATGTACGTGATCTGTACATAGTGAGAGACCGACTTTATCTGATCCAGATCTTCAGTAACAGTGCAAGCAATTATTAAGCAAAACCAAATCTATCACTTCATACACTTTAACAGAGTACAATAAATCTGATTAATATTTTTACAAAACTAAGTTCAGCTTTCCCTTACATTGTCCTGAATGGAAAACATACAACAGCAGAGAAGTATTCTGAAGTAAAAGTTCGGGGCATTGTAGAATAAATGCTTAAGGAGCTAACACATATAAACGCAACATCAGAAGAATCTTCCAGGTATACATCAAATTACATCCAATGTTTATAAACAAAGTATTCTATTTTATTGCACAGACTCCTTCAGTTTTTGAAAATTATTTTTATATGCATCCAGGCTATCCCAAACAATTCTGCACTATTAAAGCAGATTTCCAAAGTAATACATCTCTCCAGCAATGCAGCCACACAATTCTTAAAAACAGAGTTGCTCCAGTGCAACATCCCACATTGCCATTTTATTCTCATTTTTCTATCTGAAAAAACACTCAAAAAACCAAAAAAACCACCCAAAAACACAACCAAAAAACACAGTAAAAATCCCCAAAACAAAACAAAAATCAAAAAACCCACAAAAAAAGCCTACACAAGATTACAGAAAGCCAAGTAATGTACTCTAGTCAAGGCCAAGTGTCTGTAAAATCATTTTAAAAAGACACTTTCACAGATCTCAGTAATAACTGAAAAAAAAATTGTAAGATAACAAGTTTATAACAATTTCACTACTTCCTTGATTGGAATATGTTTTAATGGGCAAAAACAGAAAATGCCATTTCACAAAAAAATAACACTTTTCATTTGAAAATAATGAAAATACAAGCTTAGGAAAAATTTTCTTCTTTCTCAAGTCAAGGACAAGAAGCAATGTCTTTTTAATGGTGCAGCACACATACGCAGTGGAACAAACGACTCCTGCTGTGAGGTACACCAGAGACCTTTCATGCTACAACTACTTTGTAACAAGAAGGAGCAAACCCTCACTTCACAGTCTGTAACAACTGTGAGTCAGGTTCAAGTAACTAATGAAACACAAAAGGTATGGCAAGGTAAGGTGATTATATGTAGCAGTGTCTGGATGTGCTGCTGGAGAGGAAGAGGAAAATGCATTAGATGAGGAGTTTCTTTCTCAAAAACTTACAGGCTAACTACTGGCTTTTCCAGGGATTTGTTATGTCTTTTTTTTTAATCCACTGAGATGAACAAGCCTCACTACGACTTCAAATCCTCCCCTTGTTCTCTCCATCTACCTGAAATAGTAATGGTTATGGAAAATACTTTGAAAACATTATTTTAGGAAAAGAAGCACAGTGCTAAATGACTCTTAAGGAACAAATAATTACAATGATAATTTTAATCAGGTATGAAAAGCACTGTTAAAACAAAACTCATTAAGCTGGTGCTCCGATTCAATGCTCAGCAGCAAGGTTTATTAGAAAACTGTTGATCAGTAACATCCAATAAGGCAGCTGATGAAAATCTCAGTGATGACAGAATTTCAGCTGTCTGGGGAAGTGAAACATGTAGAAGACATGAAACTCCAGGCTGTAACTAAAAGGGAGGGACCTGATGCAAATTTATGTCAATGGCGCTTTAGGATTCATCTATCTTACAGCACTACCTTTCATATCCTGGACATTAAAGGCATTTGGAAACTTGACTGCAAAACAAACTCTCCAGCCATGTGGTTCTCCACAGCAGCGTACACTGGTTTTTAGCCAGGCTGTGCCCTTATGTACAGCCACAATCCCATAAAACCTTTGGAAAAGTGGAAGCAGTAACTGAGATTAAGAAGCACAGATATAGCTGAACACAGAGTCAGGAAGGTTTCTTGAATCTTTCCTTACACTTTGCCTCCTTCCCTCACAGCATCACCTCCACCTCCCACACAGCTACACAGACAGACAGAACTGAGGATTGCTCCTTTCCATCTGTTCTACCTCACCTACACCAAACCAGCTGGGGCTAAAGTCTTTTGGACATCCCACTCCAGACTCCTGAGCTGACACCAAAGCCCCTCCCCTCCCCCTCTCCAACTAAATTCTTGGCAATCATTTTTCTGGAGGGGTGTCTCCTTTGTCCATTAGTTGTCAGACTTCATTTAAAACCAGAAAGCAAAATGTCTAGAAATTTCAGCTGTAATGAAACCATTAGAAAGACAAATAAGGTGAGAATGCTGCAGAGATAAATGCTTAGATTAACACTCCAGAAGCTTCTCCATACATTCCAAGGAAGACTGAATGATAAACATTAAAACATCCAACACCAAAAACCGCTCTGATGATCACAACATGAAGATGCCACTCTACAGCAAGCGACATGTCACATTTGGTGCACAAGGAAATAGTATCCAGGTGCTATTTCCACAGCTATTCCTCACTTCTGGCCTGAGAAGTCAGAAGTCCAAGAGTGATGTGAGCACCAGAAGGCACATCCAGTAACTTGTGTCCAAAAGGAGTAAGATAAGCTTTTGTTAAGCACAGGCCTTGTCAGTCCGCAAGAGAATTGCACTGCTTGGTCCTGGCTGCCAAACTTTAGTATGGGATAATTTTCTTCCTTTAGGGGCCTCAATTCAGAAAAATGCTCCAACCAGGCAGGGGACTGCACCTCCTGACAATCTACTCTATGGAGCAGAAATACAGATTTTCTGAGTTTATGCATTACACACACACATATGCATAGATATGCATTTGCCTGTACAAATAAAGAAATAAAAGTCTAAACTCAGTGTGAGTTAAGTGACTTTAAGAGTTTGTGTTCAAGACAAAAATCCAATTTCATATCCATCTGTCAAGCTGAATCTGCCCTGGCCATTTCAAAGGCTTGATGTTAGAAATGACAGCAGAAGCAATATCTTAGTGTCTTCATTATCTCCAGTGAATGGCATTTCCATTTGGCATCCATCGAGAGCCGTGTGTGAGAAACACCACGGGTTTTCCACAGTTCAAGTCCTGGAAAATTTAACATCCATCTCCTAGAGAAAGGAAAGGGGCAGGCACAGTATTTGACTGTTATAGGTACACTGAGATGTATAGGCTTCACTCTACACCTTGAACTTTCTCACATTTAGGGAACAACTACATAAATACTTCAGTATGAGAGAAAATATGTAACCCTACTTGCTCAAAGATAATTTACAAGGAATCACTTGTCTTGGTGTTGTATAGAAAGTGGCTGAAGCTACTTCAAAGTAACTGTGATGCACTCGATCTGCCAAATGAAAAGTATGATGCTTAAGAATATCGATCTGATCTTGCTTCTCCTTTTAATTTAAAGGGAATTTTCACAGAATCACAGAATAAGCTGAGTTGGAAGGGTCCCACAAAGATCATCATGTACAGCTCCCAGCCCTGCACAGCACCATTTCCAAGAGTCACACCATGTGCCTGAGAGCATTGTCCAAACACTTCTTGAACTCCGTCAGGCTGGTGCAGTGACCACTTCCCTGGGGAGCCTGTTCCAGTGCCCAACCACCCTCTGGGTGAAGAACCTTTCCCTAATATTCAACCTAAACCTCCCCTGGCGCATTCCACTACCATAAGAATCCCACCGACCAACAGACTCCAGCTGAATTGTGCTGAATAGATGGGAAGAATACCTGTCCATGCCCCTCAAACTAGGGTTTCCACCTGGGGGAAAGAGGGTAATTCGAGTTGAGCTTCGAGCCAGTCAGTAAGCATTCCTGTAGGGACTGGTTCATTCCCATACCTGGTCCCAAAGAAGCCGGGAATTGGGAATACCCCACAGACCCTGCATGTGGTGATCCTACGTAGGGGGAGGAGAAGGAGCTGGAATTTCAGTGCTGGAAGGACATACAACACAAGTCCACAGGCAAACAGGCTTCAGCAGGGGGGTTTACCCATGGATAAACTGTTTTCCAAGTGATACAATGCTGTTACGAGGGACAGAAAGAAACCACAAACCCCTAGGACTACAGCAGTATAAGTTTCAGAATCAGATACCCTTATGCATACTTTCCTCCCTGTAAATTCAAGCAGCTGGGGGAAGGATGGCAATCAACCTCTAGGTCTGCCCATACGGTTTAAGGTATCAGTGGAAACACAACGAAAGTATCAGACTGGTTAGATGTTGTCTGATCTTTCTACAACTTCACATGGCAACACCACAAAAGCAACCAACGAGGGTAATTTCTGCAGGTTTTGTGGCAGTGCAGATAACTGTACAAAAATAGTATGATTCAAATAGCAACAAGCTAAAACCAAACTGTGGTATTTTCCTATTTCCCTCTCACCCTTTCCTTTCAAAATCTGATACACAAAAGTACTTACATGTGCATTTAAGATCATAGTTCACTGCAGATTTTGCCAGGCCTGAACCCAGGACTTCAATCATGGGATTTCATCATTTGCTGTGTTTGTGTCTTGAGTAAACCAAGGTAGCCGCAGCTGAAGCGTAGGGAACAGCTTCTTGCAGCTGTCAGACTTCCTGCTGAAAGTCACTGCCTCCACACTGGGCCAGGTGCCTCCAAAAGCACCACCCGCAGCAAAGCCAGGCCTTCTCGCTTCAAGCATTGCTGCCACTTGTCCCTGCTCCCTTCCCAGTACCAACAAATTCGTTTGTTGGCACTTCCTAATTTTCTTCAGGAACAATCGGAAGTATTACCACAAATCAGAACATGTATCTCAGCCCAAATTTCCACATGGTTTCTCTCATCTTTCATCCATATTATATGCAGGAAGAAAAACAGGCCTCACTACAAGGTCTGGACCTCCTTTGCCAGGAGGCTACCAAGTGCTTCGAGCTTCAAGCCTGAAGTCATACCCAAATTTTGACCTTTTAAGTAATGCTCATGTGCTTTTTTGTTCAGTGAGACCCTAAACAGAACATCTGACAACTTTAGTGTATTTCTGCTACCCAAATAAAAATATGCTAAAGCAAGTCTTATACAAGAAACAGAGAAATCTCAAAAAGCTTCTTGATTCTAACTAAAAATAAAAAAAATATTTTATTTAGTACATGGGCTTTTGAAGTCTTCAGAGTTTGCCAAACTATTCGATTTCTCATACTCAGGCAGAGAGATAAAAACTCATCAAGGCTGAGACGATCACAGGAAGAACCTGGCACAGGCTGCTCTCTTTCATATGCCCTCATGGTTTTTCTGCCAAAAATAAATACATCCGATCACAAATGCTAACTACTATACATTTTTCATTTAAAGGCAACGACCTTCTCTGCTCCAGTGTGCCATACAATATTTTTTTTATCATTATGTAGTACCACATTAGGTTAATGAGTTAGCAGTATCAGAAACCTAATAATTCCATTTGACCATTTGGATCCATTTGACCTGACAGAGCTGTGGTCTGTCACATGAAATATGTGGAATAGTTTACAGACATACAATTCTGTTTCTAATCACACCAGTAAAGTGATAACCTGGTAAAATGATAAAATCAGAGGCACAGTAGCACAGTGTGCACATGTACAGAACTATCACCCAGCAACTACTCAGAATAGTTTTGATTTTTTGGTTTTTTGGTTTCCATTACTCTGAAAGAACTTCAGTTCTTTCATTTCTGACAGAAACACACTCCTGAAATGCAGCCAGAAAATTACAGTGCCATGGTGCATAAAACTCAGGCAAAATTACTGTGAAATATTTTTACTATGCAAATAATTATATCCACTATCAATTTCATCAAGTGACCCTACTGCTGAAGACTCTACATCCAACAATAAACAGCAACAGCAGCAAGCATAGAATAAATCTATTGAAAACAAAATTTATTTGATGCTCTGAGTTATTTTAGAATACCAAAATACCTCAAAAATATTTATATAAGCATTCTAATGAATATACTTGATGAAAGTTCAATAACCTTATTATTATGTTTGAGGGTTATATTTCAGAGCACAGCTCTGAAGTCTGCAGAGTGTAAGACTCTGTGTGTAGAAGGAACAACTGGATATTTTAACCAGGCAGACAAATGGCTTTGTAAAGAACAAATAGGAACAAAACTATTTTTAATTAAACACAAAAGCACACTGTCAGAAGTCATTTTCATGACTTATTTTTCCATAAAGGACACACTGTGTGCCAGTACTGCAAAAAAGTTATTCCTATGATCCTCGAAGTTAACTGTTCAACTGAGGAAATTCAGTTGATGTTTTACTGGCAAATTTAGTTTCTCAAAGCAATTGTCCACAGTAAACAAAGAATGACTAGAGTTTCTCTAGTTATAATACCCTAAAGTAAGCCATATCCACTTCCATGAGCATAAAAGCAAAGTGCCGGCATTTATATATTTTTATATAATTATATATATATTTTTTTTTTAAATCTGCAAAATGCCTCCTTTTATTTTAATAGCTCAGAAAAAGATCTTGACTGAAACACATTTGCCATGTTCGTCTGGAAAGAATCAAGGCACAAGAAATTAAGAGCATCTATATAATCTTAACTACATAAGATGCTGAACACAGTATAGAATTGAAAGTTCTATTTCTAATGTAAGATAATTAAGAAATGTTTTTCAAGAGAGCAAGAATAAAGTAACAGCTTTATTTTTCTCAATCCTAGCACATTGCAATCCTATTGATTTTAGTGGCGTTTTTCTTTTTTACTCTAGAAAGGTCCTCAACTTGTATTTTCAGATTTTTTCCTCAAAGTGCTTCTCTACAATGTCCTTACATAACCAACCAGTGGTTGAGCTCATAAAGTAACCTGATTAATATACTTGCTCTGATTATTTATTGTAGAGTTTCTTGAAAATTTGTGATACTGCCAGGAAAAAATCACACTTGTATCAAGTAACTTCAGAGTACCATATTTTGTATCATCATATACAGGCTTTTATTTCAATTCCGGTATTTGTCAGAGAAGTTACCACACCAACAACCACACATTTTTAAAATTCCAGTTCAACAGCAACTGAAAAAACAGTTTGTATCATTGACATTGTAGCATAAACATATTCTGCTCAGTCGTATGTCTTCCATTTTCCTTTTATTTGAACAAAGCAAAAAAAAGGAGAAAAAACTATATTTTAAAATTACGCAGCTCAACTGGCAGATTAACAATGTAAAACAGTTGGGGTAAAAAGAAAAGTCTTTATCAAAATAGAAGGGGTTTATAGCAACAAGTAAATTCTTACAGAAATACTGAGATAAAATCAGTTTCTGTATATAAAACAACTTAAGTTGAATTGAGTTTCACTCCCAAGTAAGATAAATTCATTTTCTAAAATCATTCCCAAAGTGTTGATCATTACAGGAACAGGACTGGGTTTGGAGAAAACTGTTCCAGTTGAATTCCCAGCACCTGCTTTCTCCACAAGCTGTTTTGGCTCAGCGTTGTAACGCTATTTTAATTTTCTTAGATATCTCTTTAAAACTAAGTTTGAAAAAGGTTTCTACTTACACACAAACAATCAGAAAGTAGATTTTTGCTATGAGTTCCTTACGATCACCTAATTTCCCTTTCTCATAAAACAACTTTTCACTAAAAGGCAGAAATAAAATGACAATTCAGGATAAACTATATTACATTTTTCACATCATCTTGAGTCATACATCTACTTTTCTCTTGAAAGCCCAGGAAGAAAAACAAAAAGGAAAAAATTTGGACATTTACATTATAAAAGGTTTAGGGTTGGTTTGCAAAATTTATTTCTGGTGAACTGACATTATTACTGAAAACACAAAGATTAGGTAAGTACACCTTGTTCAGAATAATTATTCATTTGTATTAACACAAAAAAGTTGCAAAGAAAAAAATTACTAACTCCAGAAAACAGAAGTCTATGTCTATCAGTTGAAACCACCTTGCAGAAGCCAGATTATTCAATGCCATATAAAGACATACCTTTTTATCATATACATCTTGCCAGTTTACTCCAGCAAAGAAACTATGACGCATGATTTCTTTTGCATCATCTGGGCCTCCACCAAGTCTAAAGAGAGTGGGAGAAAAAAAAACACACATTAAACTTTTATAGGAAGATCAAGTTATTGTTATGGTTGGAAAAGTGATCATTTCTTTTTGACTACCTGGGAACAATTCTCACCCAATTAATATGTAATTTTCACCCGTTTAATGTGAATTCTGATGATCTTGAGAGAAGACGTGATAGTGGAAGCATCCATGCCATGGTCTGTTCTTTTTGATTATTCCAACTACGGTGTTCGTTACTGTCCATGATGAGCTTTTTTAGTAATTCATTTATTTTAAAAACATACTTAAGTTTAGTTTGCTTGAAAGACCAACTAATGTTCTGGCACTATTAAAAACCCAAATAATGCTGATATAAAATTTTGCCAAGGATGTGCCAGGCACTGAATCAGTAATGATTTGTGCATCATTTTTATACACTGTTCACTGCTCTTGCATCTGGGTGCTGTAACAATTAACCAATTACCATATAATAGTCTCAATCTGAGTCAATTAGTATAAATTAATAAATTGTAAGCCTGCTGAGAAGGTTATTTAAAGGCCATTTTAAATAACCACACTACTCACTGTGGCCCATAGCCTGCCAAAGCCAGACTTTGTCTGGTAAATCATCTTAGGAAGTGGATTTCACCTACTTTGGGTGAACTTGCTCGAAGTGGTTTGAGCTCACAGAAGTGGTCACTGCTGCCAAAAGAGGAGTGTCCTGCCCATACCTCTCCTCTCTCACTTGCCTCTGTAGCATCACTCCCCCTTGATGACTGTGAGCAGTCAGCTCCCTAACCTGGAGAAAAACTAACCCTGCCATGAGAAAAGAAGAGAGAACTGGCCATTTTTTTTTGCATTAGCAAGTCCACTTCAACTCAACAAGTTTAGTGAGCTCCCTTGAGCTGCTGCTGCTGGTTGAGAAAGAAACACACATCCAGTGATGGGAACCTCTATCCTTCTCAACAGCACATCAACTTTCAGGACTGCTCAGCTCTCATCTAACTTCTTCCTGAGACTGGGGATCCTGCTGCCCTAGCAGAAGGAAGCTGCTACTCTTAACTAAATAAGCAGACCATACGCGTACATGTTAACAAGAAGAGTGACAAAACCAGTGTGTGTTTCATTAAAAGGAACTGCTAAAGATATAAAGACAAATTCTAAAGGCAAGCATTTAAGTAAGATAAATTCCTCTCTAAAGCATTTATTATAAGGAGGAATAATTTCCACAACCAAGGAAAAACGTCTGTTTTGGCACTACCCTGCTGCCAAATTTCAAAAATATTCTGGACTACTACGTCAGTCTTGCAATAACTGAGTGTAAAGTTATTCTAATTTTCAAGCTGTATTCCTCCTTGTTTCTCAACTACTCATTGTAAAATTCTCTACATCTTGGCAAAAAATGGCAGTTAGCCTTCAGTCTCCAGACTTCTCTCAATATCTTCTAGCTGCTCACAAAAAAGCCGAGTTGTGTTAATCTCTGTGTTCCTACCTTATTTAGCATTAGCTAGCACAAGAACTTGAATACAAATAAGCTTCTAAATATAAGTCTGTAATAAACACTACTGTCTGCAAAGATTAATTACAAGGAAGCATCTTTCCAATCCTAAAGGTTAATTTATTTGATGGGTCAGATTGCTTGGAGGTTAAAAAGCATTAGGAGTTGCTACAGAAACAAACTTTTACTCTACTCTGCCTGTATTTGGCTGGCTGGTCACAGTTTGCTTTCCCTGCATACAGTGAGTTCAGCTGGAGCAGACAAGCTGACCACTTGTGCTGTCCTGCCTGCTGCACCTGGCTGCATCCAGGCAAAACCCGTGGAGAAACACAACAACCAGTCCTGCCCTGAGTGCCTGCAGGCAATGCCCACTACTCAAAACTTCTTGAGAACAACCAGCGGCTGAAGGAGCACTAGGGAAGAGAGGCAGACAATGACTGCAGCCCTAAAACATCCCAGGAGACTCATGAGAATGACAAAGATATTGGGGAAAAAATGGAACCTATAGACAAATCCCACTGATTTACAAAGAGATTTGGTTCAGAGCCACAGAGGACAGGACACTGCTGGTTCAGTACTGGAGCCAGTGGAAAATGTCTCTCCTAGGCAACAATCCCAGAAGGAAAAGCCCACCATAAAAACGCACAGAGAGCAGCTGGGTGACACTTGCTTTCAAACCACTCTCTTTTAAAAAATTCACTTCTGCTGTATTCTTTAACAAACTACTAGTTTAATGGTCTAATATGTGATTTATTTATGTGCCCTAATAAATGTAGCTGTGGCTGTCTATGCATTTCTCCTGCCATGATCACCAAGAACAAGTGCTACAGTCCCCATGAGACACTGCAGTCAACTCAAGGTTAAGTTACAATTGGGAGAAACAGTTGAGAGCTTTCCCTTTGTTCCAGTACACATTCTAAACTTGAAGAGATCCCTGTGTTTGCTGTGAATGATTAAAAAAGTTTGTCTTCCACAAGCTTTTCTTCCTTTTGCTGGTTAAATTCATTTTGTAAATCACTGCTGGACTGAAAAAATGGAAATCTGAGACTGTATGGCTGTGTATGACCCTTTCCTGTCAGCTCCTTCAGCCAAGAAGACCAGGCACCACAGACCTATTTTTACATTACCCAGCACAATCAGAGCATTTATTACGCCTGTACAAGCAATTAATTTCACTTACCGCTTATTTGGATCCTTTATCAGTAGGCCTGATAGTAATGATTTTGCATCTGCAGACAGAGTTCGAGGAAATTTTATGTCCTCCATTAGTATCAGTTCAAATAGTTTCTCATGATCTTGGTTGTAGAAGGGCAATCTTCCACACATCATCTCATACATGACAACTCCTAATCCCCACCAGTCCACTGCACGACCATAGTCATTATCTTCTAACACCTGAGACAGAAACCAAAAGCATCTGTAAGACATAAACTATTTCATACACCATCATTTCAGTCTGTTAGATGCATCTCTATAGGAATGTGTTTCTGAGACTTTATTTTCACAGTATGCTACAAAGACTCCCAGAACCTGAGTCAAAACTGCAGCCCTGACTCACACACCTGAGCTCACTGAAATTCCAGGCTTACCAGGCACTGCACTGCTAAAAGCAAAATAAAAAATTGACAATTACCTGCTCCAAACAATCATGACTTCTTTTAACCCTTTCCTATGTCCTCTGCCAGGCTATTAATACCATCCACAGCTTTAGGAAGAGACACTATCTACAGGTACACCAGTGCCTCATTGAGAAGTGGTGAAACATCTCTTTGCTCAGTCACTTCCCTCTCTTTTGCCTCACCTGTCTAAAGTCTCCAATTCAAAACCACCTTAATCTTATTAAGACAAGTTTAGTTTCCTTATGATCTTTGTTTATCTCAAAAGTCCTCAACGCCTTTCTCCTGACAGTTTCATTACATTCCATTAAATAATCCTAACGGCTGAACTGTGCCACCACAAAAAAATACGGCAGTGTTCATACAATACTATGTTTACTACGAAATTATGCTTATAGGGTATTATATAAACACAGAAACTGGTAAAGTTTATACAATTTGTTAACATAATGTCACCAATGTTGTGTACCTAAAAACAACTTATTCCACAGCCCTTTTTCCAGCAGCCCCCAGAGAACTGGAATAGGAAAGTTAAGCAGTGTCTTGACCTTAATACACCTTCATATTAAATTCCAGACATGGAGACAACATAACAGCAGCATTCGCCCATAAAAAAATCATAAGCAATAAGGAAATTGAAGGTTACTGAATATATAATTCCAATTTCTATTAATTTCTAGTAGATCATGCCCTTTCATATAAAAAAGATGAAACAGAAATCAATAAATGTTAAAACAGAAGGCACTACGACTGTGTGTCAAATAGCCAATATTTGCTGCAGAAAGAGCTATCAAAAAACCTTAAAACAAGAAATTAGACTTAAATAATAAACAGAAAGATCAAAGAAATGCAACTAATAGAGTAGAACTACATGTGTAAAGAATGTAAATAATTCTTTATAGAGAATTGTTACTGTATCGCCGGCAGATTCTGAAAGGCAGCCCCCTATGACTGATTTTTGAAAAAGAACAAACCAACAACAAACAATCCCCAGAAAACAAAATACTTTTTACAACACACAGGCACATGCAATCACCATCACAAAAAGCTCATCCAGATTCAAACTGTAAGCAGACATACAGGAACAGTCATTTAGATACTTGGTAGTGAAAGTAAAGCTTTCAGTCTTTAATGAATAAGGCAACCTCTACAAGATGAGAAATAGCTTTATCCATAAGTAGATTATCTTGCAATTGTCTAAAATGTGTAATGATTTCCCCTGAACAAGGGCAGAGGCAGTCCTCAGGCACCTAAGGAGACACTAAGTGACCACAGACACACTCACTACACCGTAGCCAGCTCTAACGAGGGGTGTTGAGCTCATTTATCTGCCTCTCCTCTTGCTCCCCCAGTAAACCCAAGCCTGCTCTGAAGTATCTGGGACATGCTGTTAGCAGAAGCAACATGCAGTCTGATCCTGTACGGCAATTTTGGAAATCCCACAGTAATTAATGCATTCATACTCCTACTCTTCACTGTCCTTAAGGATTAGTAGCAGAAACATGATGAAAAGAAGTATATTAAAAATCCCTCTTGTGTATATAAGATTAAAAAAATCATAAATATTAACACATTAGCACATATGATTTACAACTGTGCCAAAACAAACAGACTCATTACATCATTGGTATTTCCAAATAGAGAGTGAAATTTTGGAAAGTGTAAAATACAACAAATTATCTGAATAAGTACATATGACAAAACTAAAATAACTCCCGCATTTTAAAATTAATTAAATGTTTTATGAGTTGGAGCATATTGCAAGCTATTTGCTGAAAGACTGTATATGAAATCTGTGACGCTTGTCTTTAAATCACCGCTTCTTCTGCCACAGAATAAAAGCATTATATATTTTTCTGCTATATCTATTAGCACTGTTACTGTTTCTCTCATCTGTACAGTTAGTCTTTTCTTTTGAAACTAGCAAAATACATAAAATTGTGAGACAGTGGTAGATTCTTTTTACAAGTAAGCTGAGGTGTGGTTTGCATGTGTGGTGTATAAAAGAAGGCAACAAGAAAATAAAACATATCGTTCTCTGAACAAGGCAAATCACATGGACAGTAGCTAAAGCAAATTGTATTTGCAGCTTCATGTAATTTATGCAGGACTTTACCTAATAATAATAAAAAGTATGAACAACCTTTTGCTGCATTCCCACAACAGCAACAAAACAGTGGTACAAAGAAAGAGCCAAATGTGATTTTTAACCTCTTTTTACATAAAATCATAAAAAAGCATAAAAGCTGGATTAACTGCCTCCCAAACCCACATATCACCAGCCGGGTTCTCATCCCCAGCTGGCAAAACTGGCAACTCTTTATTTTTGTTTAAATACCTGGTTTACAGCCAGCCAGACAAGCAAGAGCATCAAAATGGTTTCATTTAGGCAAAAGGAAAACAGCCTGAAAATAGTGTAAATAAAGCAAAATACATTTCAAATTATTTTAACATAAATGTAATAAAATTGTGCATAATGGTTTCACAGTGAAGATACACTATTATTTCCTTTAAGTGATTCCTAATCTTCATGGTGTTTAGAAACTCCGGGATTTGTAGACTGTGTCAAATCAATGGAAGTGAAGTGCTGGAGTCCAGCAGCTCCTACAACCAAACCTATGCAGTTAGGGCAGGCATGAGAATATGTCTGTACACACTGCCCCAGCGTTACAGAATCCTTTCCAAACAGTTCTTGGATTTGAGGGATTTGGTTTTAATTACACTGAACACCGGTCAAGAAAGTTTCAACTCAGTGCTAAAATGAACATGACATGCAGCTGTAGGCTTTGCACTGATAAATAACTCAATCTTTTGCCCACCATGAAGTGGATACCTGCTTTTAGAAAAGTCTCCTTCGGTTGTGAGGAGTGATACTGATCTCTCTCCAGTACCTGTGGGATATCCTTGTATATGTGGGGCACCAGTCTAAGCACCCGGCCAGACACAGACGCTGTGGAAAGTTTGATCTCTTGGACTCTGTACGCTGCCCGTAAGAGCTGCCTTCACCAGCCAATTCTTTTCCCTTGCTTTAAGGACCCACAAATCTATCTTTAAGCAAATGCACTGCACTAATAACCCAATCCCTTCATGGTCACAGCAGGACAGGCAGCAGGCCTACCAAAACCATCGTAGAGGGCACAAGGTCAACCACTCTGGTATCTGCTGTAAAGCAATGTACTGATATTTTCTGGGAGTACAACACAAGGGTCACATAAAACTCACGAGCTTAGAAAGAGCACCTACACTGATTACATACTCAAGTCCGGGGTGTTTCCACAAAGCAAAGATGGACTTAACTTGCTTTCTTCCACAAAATTTGCTTAAATAGATCATTCAGATTTATGATTTCCCTTCGTTCATCCTCTTCACATACATGGGGTGCCAAAATCCAAGCCACCTTGCCAAGATCTAGGTGAGGTTTTAGGAGACAAGAGCTCCAGCACAATGTGACTTCATTGTGTGCATAACATTCATAGTCATCCACCCTGGACATAATCACTGTACCCAAGTGATTTCCCCTCATGAGCAAAGCAGAAGGTGGAGGGACTGCAGTTCAGTCTGGACGATACCACAGATCATGGGAAATAAAATTCAAAAAACTACCATCATTTTTACAACTTGGGGAAATCTTACTCCATTTGTTTTCAGGGCTCTAGTTCAACAACTGGTTCTTTCAGAGGCAGTGCCAGCCTAATTCAGGCTCTTGTTTCTGTTCTCTCACCACAGCTTCCCTTACCTTGTCAAAACTATGCAATACACTACATCAGACAGTAGAAAAAAAAAGGGGAAAAAGTTTCACCCTGGATTATTTTTCACTTGAATCAAGTTTTCTGACCTAAGCCACTCAATTACCATGTGAACAGTTGCAGTAGCACAAGTGAGAACATGGGCAGCATCAGGTGTGGCATTGCTGCAGAAAGAAATGCTTGCCAATCTCTGCCCCAAAGTTACACTGACACAGAAGTTACACTGACTCTGCCAGCTTTTCCTGCACACACTGACAGCTGTAACAGCTGTGCTCACTTAGGGTGAAGATTAAGGCCCTGCTTCTCTTCCCAACCTGCATTTCTCTAAAGCACTCCAGCAGTATAACAGGGTTCCAAAGTGGGCATAAACTCATTTGCTGCACTGAAACCACTACAGTTTTTACAGGCATTGTAGCTCCTCCAACTCACACCTATGCCTGCGGTACGAGGACACAGCCTGGGTTTATAAGGGTGCTTTTAAAAATAGCTGCAGAGCTGCCACTGAAGTTTGTATTTTCCCTTCTTATATAAATATGCAAAAGGTTAAGTAACACACGCTTTCTAACAAGCAAGAAACATTAGCCAGGCATATGCTGCCAGGCATTTGGAGGTACTTTAGTGCTTTTATGGATGTTTTAGAGGCACTGGACAACACTAGAGTTTCAGCTAAGGGAGAGCTATTTATTTGCCTTAAAATTTTCATTTGTATTGTGGTCAAAATGCCACAATACAAATTTAAATTTTTTGAATTTACTGAGATAGCAGGAAACAAGGGAAAACAAAGTATTCTGTAGTGATTCCACCATCTCTGCACACCTTGAGGTTTCTGGAAAGTATTACTGGCAGTGACCAAGTACACAACAGGATAGTGCTTTGTACACAGAGCAGACTGTAAAGCCCTAAATACAACATAAAAAATTCAGTTCACAGACCAACCTTTGCCATTATGATGATTAAGACAACACAAACACCACAGGACTGCTAAGATGGGAGTAATTCAATTGTGTCTTTACCCTCACACATAATAATTCATTTTGTTGGCAAGTAATTACAGATCAGTGAAGAAAAATACTCTTGTATTTACATTTATTGACCAAAAAAAAAGCCATCTTATCTATCTTATCTATTCCCCACTGCTGAGAAGCCCACTGTCTCAGACCTGAAAAAAAGATTGTTACTACCACTGGAAGTTTTCTCTTTCCCAAAAAATAAAAACCACAGAAACGACTTCTTCCTTCATTTCATCAGTGGCTGTAGATTTTAATCGCTAGGTTTATTAGTCAATACACCTTCAGCTCCTTTGCTTTACACATGTCACTCCTTTATGAGCCTCACCTACAGTCCACAGAATTTGATGTCCATTTAATTTTATGGTGAAAACCAGTGAAAAGATATCTTTTATTTCCTTTATTGCTTCGGTAGCTAAGAGGTGAAAGGGTTTTTGGAGGCAACAGCTTGAGACACATCTGCAAACTCCTATTTACAAGGGCTCGGGGCAGAGACATAGGAAGCAGACAACTGAATGCCAAAGTTGATACATACACATGCAATGCTTTTACAAGTTTCTGTGAAAATAAATTTTTTTAGGAGGTGAGCCAGCAATATAACAGGTGAAGTCTGTGACCATCTTAAGTCAATCATGTACTTCCACTTGCCCAAGATGGAAACTAGGATTCTCCTATACTTTACTAATCCCAGAACACTGAACAAGGTGTGACTGCCTCAGACAAACTGAGGAAAAATCCCTTAATCCTGTCTTTATTGCATTTCCTTGAAATACAACATCCCTGATGAACAGTGTCTGGAAGATTTTTGGTTGCACAGAAGAAATTCGCACCATCCAGAGCTGTATTTCCCACACACCTCTAAATGGTAGTTAGTTGCTCTAACTTCTGGACTCTGCAAACACAGACAAATTTAGCAGTAACCTTGAGCATGAAAGGCTTTGTAAAATTCATTGTCAATCCTACACAAAGGGTTGTCAGCACTGGGTTTTATCTCTAAAAGAACAATATCAAAATATTAGACTCATACTTTGTGCTAGATAATCAAGGCAACTTACTGGAAAAGCCATTACATATTTGACCTAGTAATGTTTCTCCTAATCCATTAGATACAGACCTTCAGATAGGACATCAGAAGTAGCTTGTTGCTCAATCAATAATTTTGACAGAACAGATGGGAAAATATTTAAACATCTAAACAAACTGTCTGCACACCTATGTTGTGAAAGAAAACTGAGAACTTGGATACACCAATGTACTGTTAATTTAAGGGTGAAAAAACTGTTTTCAATTAACCTTACAGTTCAGGTGGAGTGTATGTTCCTTAAGCATTTCTAGTAACCCTTCACACGTTTTTATTGCTATAGTTGTTGGTCTGTTAACAAATATTCACCCACATACTATTCAACAAAAGTTTAAAAGTGTATTTGCTAGAACTTTCTATCAACTGTGGTAACAACTACAAAAATGAGAAAGTTTAAAATCTAACACTAACAAACAAAGGTAATATACACTTCTTAACAGACACAGACTTTTACCCAGATATATGAAAATCCACCCTGCAGAAGAGTACATTTACTAAGAATTATACAGTTCAGTTACTGTAACTGTATCTTGGTATGAAAAGTGAAGTGTTGCTGCGTCAATAGTAAAAAAATCCACTTAAATGAATGCTTACTGGTTTTATTATACACAGCTGAAAAGACAAAATGTCAAGGTTATAGATACCCTGGGAAATAGACAGTTGAGATTTTCCACTGCTCTAATTTTTGCAGGTAGTTTTTCTCCATTTTGTATCTAGTTTGCACTTCTGTTTTACTTCTGGCCCTAATATAAACTATCTTCCTATTACATTTTTGTATTTGAGATTTTGCCCATCTCACCTAGCTTTTTGTTATGTACCCTTAAAAAATACATGGCAAACCAAATTTGTTTTTCATTTGTTGGCACATGTGCTGTATCAGAAATAGTACAGTCTGGTAAAAATGTGAATTAAGCAAAGCTTCCTAGGGTAAAGATCATACAATACTAATTAATGCATTTAACCTCCTAGAAGAGACAGACTTCAGTAGAATTTAAACTTGAGAAAAGAAAAGAAAAGAAAAGAAAAGAAAAGAAAAGAAAAGAAAAGAAAAGAAAAGAAAAGAAAAGAAAAGAAAAGAAAAGAAAAGAAAAGAAAAGAAAAGAAAAGAAAAGAAAAGAAAAGAAAAGAAAAGAAAAGAAAAGAAAAAGAAAAGGAAAGGAAAGAAAAGAAAAGAAAAGAGTAGTTAAGTTACTGCACACGAAAAAGAGTATTCTAAAAAGGGCTTTAAGAAGCCAATGGTAACACTGGAAGAAAAAAAAAGGCAAGAAAACAACATCATCACATTAAAAAGACCCCTCAAAAGACACATTTCATAGAAAGGCAGCAAATAAAAGCAAAATATCATTTCAGTCTACAGAAAGATGGCACTTGTCTCTTATAACTCTACCCGCTCTACCATTAGAAGAAAAACTGCAGACCTGTTCATATCTGTATTAATTATCACTGCACTAGCAGTAGTCTCTAAAACATACACTGCCATAAGATGCAAGATGTGTAAGAAGTAATAAATAATGATAATACTGTGATATGTCTTTCTAGTTGCTCATTCTTCCTGAAATTGTTTTGAATATTTACTGATGTTAAATGGCATTTGTTCAGCTTTTGTTTATGCTTCATTACTCTCAGAAAAACTAAAGGCTTTTGCTGAGACAGAAATAATGTTTGTATTGATTAAATGAAAATTAATGAAAAAAGCTTCAAGCATGTTATTGAGACAGTCTTCGTAAGAATTGTCAAACTCACTTGTTTTACAAAAAAAATGTGTGTTTCATTAGAAAATTGCTCTCTGCTTTAAAGTTCTAGTTTGAATACAAAAGTTTATTTATGGGTAGTGTTGAGCTAACCTTTCTTCTAGTATTCTGTTTGTTTTATTACTTTTGCATATTTGTAACATCTTTTCCCTTGAGAAGTCTGATACTACAGGTGGACAACTGGTTTTTGTGACTGGTGAGATCACCCAGGTACTGAAAATGCAAATTCTTGTTACATTATTGGTTATCTGGTTACAGGAGAAAGTCTAATTTTTGTGCTAATTTATCTCTTGTTGCAGCAATTCTTCTGTCTGTGTAACAAAGCAATGCTTTCCTACCCTCATCTAAATGCTCCCCAGCTTTTGACCTTGGTACCAGTTATTGCCAATAAATGATGTTCTGCTCTGGATACCCCTGGCCTTGTCTACCTTTCATCATTTTCATCTCAGGGGTCCACTGGCAATACCAAGCTGACAAAAGTGCTCAAATTCAAGTCGCCAGCATTTTTGATGACTTAGGATCATAAGATGAAAGAATGTGGCACACTAAAATATAATAAGTGATAACCAAACAGAAAAAAGACCACAGTTGAATCTTCATGCGATACGAGCATTTCAAGATAAAACAACTTCTTGCATTTTAATTTCCTTACAATGTAAGAAAATAATCTGGTGCTTAGAACTCCAGTGTAAAGAGAAATTTCCATACTGTGAATCTCCCATAAATCAGAAGGGAAAATATTTTCAGGCATAGACGTTTTCCTCCTCACCCCCCTCCACTGGTCCTCACCCAGAAACAAAATGTTGCCAAATATACAACAGACAGCTGTTCAAGAGCACAAGCCAACACTAAACCACTCTTCCACAGGTAAAATAAATTCTATTGTGCCTCTGCAAAGAATCAGATTATGCATGAAGCATCTAGGTAAACACAGAGAAAATAAATTTCAACTATCCTTTCAAAGCAAAAAGAAAAATCAGTTAAGCAAAACACAACAGCATAACTACACTGTTCAGGTACTGAGCAAAGTAACTGTACTTTCAAGAAAATGAGAACAGGTGACCAGAAGTTGAGGCTTTTTGGCTTTTAAGCAAAGCATTCTGCCTCACCAGGAAACAGTAATGCCTCATACTGCAGGTTAAGACAAACACCTACTCAAATACAAAAAAGAAAAAATAATTATGGCATCAGTGTTGATAGAAGACTGGGCAATTAATATTCATCAGGCTAGATACTTCATTATTTTACGGAACAAAATATATCTCATCGTTGAAATTTTTTGAAAGGAATTTTAATGGGGTTTTTTTTATATGTAACTAAATAGATATGAATTTTGAGACTTCATTAAATTAATGCAATTGAACAAGCAAATCTTCAACCCTCATAGTAGGGTAGGTCCTTAGATGGGGTTCACACAAAAGATGATTTTTTTTTGTTGATTATACCTTCTCTACTTAATTAGCTTTACATTGGCTTATATGACAAAGAGGTAATGCTGCCATTACAGATTAGCTCTAGTCCTATAGATATCCTCATTACACGTCATTTATTTACCATTACAATAAGAGGGTTAAAAGCTTTTTGTGACATCAGAAGAAAAATATTATCATAACCCACAAAACTGCCAATGTATTACTATAAAGAATGACCTTTTTGACAGCATTCTTTGAGCATGGAACACAATCAATTTGAATTTATCATTTTAAAGAAAGAAAGAATACAACCACCACCTTTCTAAGTCTCTGGCTGATAAAAATTAATGTTCTATCCCTGGACAAAACACACTATACAACACGCTTTGCTAAACATATACTGAACACTCATAGATTCCATTTCTTTTTATCAGTTAAGTTTTGGATTGGTTTGGGGTTTTTTTCGGGGGGAGGGCACTCTATTTTGTTCATTCTAACTTGGCGATCAAAGAATTTTTATTTTTACACTATTACAGAAGTGCATTTTTCTAGGTTTCCAAAACCACCTTATTCAACCTTCCCCATCTGTCACCATCTGCTTCTTTTTAGCATGTACTTTTTGTGTGATCACATAAGCATGTGAAAAATAACTAACATTCAGATGATTGTCTGCTGGTACATTTGAGGACTGGGCATAATAAAAGTGAACTGCCAAAACGTACTTAACACTTCTAATTTTGTTGGGTCTTGCATGTAAGCTACATTTGATTTTCAAACTGTTTTACAGTTGGAAAGTTGATCAGGTACTCTAACTCAACAGTAAAACTGAGACTACATAATTAGCTCAGCACTAAAAAGATTATATTGAAAGGAAGGAACAAAACCCAGAAATATATCCACACGAGTTCACACATCCCTCTTGACTGAGTCTGTCTGCACAGCGTTGCCTGAGGCACAGGATAAGATGCTACAAGCAGCCTACTTCTGGACAGTCACAGCCTGTGTCTTCTCTCCAAGCTACCACAGGACAAGGATAAAGGAGCCTCATATTTACAAGGGTGTAAGAAATCTTAAAGAAAATGCTTGGAGAAGCAAAGACACTAAGCCAAGGGTAGGAATGCATAGAAATACAATGCAATTCCTTAACTATGCAGCAGATACTGCTTCTAGCTTTAGGTGAAAAGTAATTGGAAAATACCATCATGGCACAAAAGCTGAATGATGGAGGTATTTGTTTCCAGGACTCTATTACGCTACAACATAGCATTTCTGCTTATAAATGTACTTCTTAATACAGTTTTCATAGGAAAAGAAGAAAACAAGACTAAAGCTGGAGAAACAAAACTACCTCCAATCCTCCAAAAAATACATTAACCTCACTTCATGAGAATTTCATACAGAAAATTCTTCCCATCTTTTTAGAGTAGCACCACTACAGGCCTATCAGGTCTTTAGCAAAACCATATGAACCAGAATGCCAGTATGTTTTTACCAATGCAGACAATTTGGTAGAGTGTCTTATTATCCTTTCTCTAAAGAGAGAATTAACAGAAGTGAACAAAATAGAAAGAAGCACAATAAAGACAAGAACTGTCCCTTCCCCCAGATAAACCTTAAAAACCAACCTTCCATTAGTGCTCACCAGAGATACCAGAATACGAGTGAGAACTTGCCCTCTAGAGCACGACAGAAAACTGAGCTCAACATAAAGTTTCTTTTCCACAACCTCTCTTTTATCCCAAGTCTTAGAAGTTCACACTGGTCCTAAAACCTTGTGAATGCATATCCATGTTGCAATATCTTAACAGCAGCCTTCCCTTAATTTATGCCATTTCTACAATTCCCCTTTTCCATCCAGTAGTTCTAGAGGTGGAAAATAATGGCACATACCTATTATTTATATAAAAGTTGCATAGAATTTCAAAAAGCACATTACTTTGATGCCTCAATTATCTTCAAATTCAAATGAAATTGAACAGAAAAGGACATTAAAAGGAAATTGCATAAGTCACGACTAAAATTATTCTGTCCTTCAGTTCCTCCGTATTCCTAACCAAACAACTCTTCAGCAAGCTTCTCTTCAGTTTTGAGTTGCTCATTAATTTCTCCTACCATTTGTGTCTCTCTGCAACACATCAGCTTCTATCTAGAAAAGATTAACAAAATAACATAATTGTCTTTAGTCCAAACTCTCTTTCCTGCCCAAAATCACAATTTTCCCCAAGAGAAAAGTCTTCTAATCTCTGTGTTTTCTGATCTATCAATCTACCTGTGACTTCACATTCATTCCACTCATTTCCTTTCCCTCCTATTAGCTTCCCTTGCTATCCTCCGTCAGTTTACTCAAATTCTTTTCTCTACTCTGTAAGAAAAGGGAAAAAGGGGGAAGACGGGGAAAAAAGGGGAAAAGGGGAAAAGGGGAAAAGGGCTTCAGCTGTCTACCCATGTAACTTCATTTTCTCTGTAGTCAGCTGAACTTTTAACATCCTCACCTTAGCTGATCTCTCTCAACTGGCCTCCCTCAGTTTACCCACAATGTTGACTGCTTTAATCAAGTTGTTTGCAAACAAGTCCCTTCCTCCTTTTCCCTACACTTTAGGGAGCTTTTCTTTAACACTGGCATTGCAACATCTATCTGTATTAAAATCCCTGTTAAAAACAATGCTTTGTCATGACGCCTGCAAAAACTGGAAACATCCACTCCCGGTGTTAGCCTCAGTGCATTTCAGTAGTTCCCTCTCTGCCTACACACATAGCACTTAGTTTCAACTCATATCAGACAAGTTATGTGGTAGATCATCATATTCTCACTCCTAAAAATTACCACACTGCCTTTGGCAAATATCCTGATCCAATCCAAGCAGGCATTAAAAGAACAAAATAAATGTACAGCTGCACAAGTGACAAAATGCTTTTTCTGACTCTATTGTCAGCTTTTTGTAACCTGTATATACCACAACGCTCCTAGAAAATTCACTTCAGTTCCTGAAAATGTGGGAAAAGTGTGGGTTTTCTTGCTATAAGTATGCCTGCTTTCCCTTGCTGAAATTCAGCCACTGAACTTTGATGGCCAGGTTCTAGATTATATCAAAGCCATATCCTTCCCAAAAAGAACAGCTGTAAGTAAGAAATTATGTGAAGTGTGAGGAGAGACAGCAGTTGCCTCTTGATAAAAGAGTTCTATCCTTCACTCCTCTGAGATAAAACTCAGGGAAATAATTGATTACACATGATCTCTCTCACTCTCTTTTTTAAAAGAAAGATCACTAAAAAAATACTGGCCAAACAAGCATTGTATAAATGATCTTACTATTTCCTTAATCTTCACTGGTCTTATTTTAAAGTAAGTTACAGGACACACACATGTTCTCCTGTCTAGGGGTAAAGGCGATGAATCTGCTCTGGTCTTGTTCATTGTCACGTACCTTTGAGTGACTCTAACTGCATAAACTATATTGAAATAGTTTGCTTTTTAAATAAAATGCAACAGTTCTTACAGGAATGCATCCCTCTAATCTGTACATATGAACAATTTTGTACATATTCATCCACCTAATCTGTACTTTTATACCAACAACACATAATGATATCCTGCTGTTTTCCCTGTTATTAGAACAGACCTACACATCACTGATCATCTACATCTTCTAAGAGTCATTTGAATGACATCAACGAAGTCCCTTACAGACTTTTTCAGAGTCAAAACAACTTCTCTCCTGTTATTAAAAAGATTTAAAACTTCAAAAGTAATTTCTGGTATTTAAAGCTTGTCTCTCCCATGACACCAAAACTTAGTACCACATTTCACTGCTCTCCTACAACAAAGACTGCACTTAGTTCTGATAACTTGAACTGAAATGCAGAGATCCAGAAACTGTAATCTCATCTAAGAAAACATCCTTATAAATTATCAGAACCCAAAGAACTTTTATTTCTCTGCCCAAGCAGCTTCATTTCCTGAATGTTCTATAAAAGAAAGTCTTCACTAGCACATCTTGTCCTTGACAGTCAACTGAAAACTATCAAAATCCAAATTGCTTTTAGAAGACTCACAGGTATATTTACAAGTACTTTCTCAGTTTTATTCTTTCTTTTTTAGGCAAATGACACTGCCTGTAAAAGACATGTGGTCCTGTCCTGCCTTTGCCACTCCAAATCTACAAAAGAAGCATTTTTTTGAAAAAAAACCAAGCATACATCTGTGTTACCTAAATGGGATAACAATTCATCCTTTTCTCATTGGATATATGAATATTTTCAGACACCACAATGATCCCTAATGTGACAGCTTGCTTTGAAGAATAACAATGGAAACAGACTTCTAAGAAATAGTCTCTTCATCCTGAAAACCTACTAAGTGAGAAACTGTAACATATTTTATACCTTTCAAACGGGGAATACCATAGATTCTTACAGCAGAGGGAAGTATTAAGTACCTCTACACTTAAACACACACAGAAAAATTAGGCTTGTGTTAGTTCTACTGCAGATAAGAGTAATTCCACCATTTATCACACAACCAAATTATTCTCAGAAAACGATATAATTTCACAAACAAAAAGTTACTTGCTCATTCTTCAACAAGTGTGACAAATGCACATCTGTACTGTTAACAAATATAAGCCCTGCTATTTGGCACTGGCAACTATTTTCTTCCTAAAGGATGTGTTCCTACCCTACTGTCTTTTATGCTTGGCACATAGTGATGCAAGACAAACACAGCCAATGCTATTTTAATTTTCTTTACACCATAGAAAACTGGTGCTGGATAACAGGGAAGGACTAGGCCAGGAGAATAAATAGGGAATATACCTATGGACCACTGAGCCAGAAGTCCTGCACACCCTGAACAGCTCAGTGTGTGGTGAAGGTACACATAAACTTCCATATGGGTTCCACAAATGATAAATCAGTGATGGTCCAGAATTCTATCTCCACAGATGAAAACTGACTCTAACCTGGCAAGTTCATTACAGTTCTTTCCGGTGGCCCACTGTCCATTTGACCACTGCATGGACAAAGGAATTTTTCTGGATCTCCTAATTGGAGATCCAGACAGTGTCAGCCAGTCGTCATTGACAGCCAGTGTCAAGCCCTATCTGAGAGGTCAGGCCCTATCAAATACGAGACGAAAGAGCCTTTTCAACAGAGGGTCAGAAAGACTATTTTGATCTCAGAAACATAAGGTCTGTGAGGAAAATGCAGCAACAGGTAGGCTTATTTACTGATCAAGAGTAATTCTGAAATTGCCTTGGGTAATAATTCTGTATCAATCCACAAAGATACCTTCACCTGAGAGAATGTCATGCAAGGAGGAAATATACCTTAATCTGTCTTAGCTACTTCCTGTCTCACTGTTGGAAGCATCTGTAATCTAGTTTTTGTAAAAAGATGGAATAGTGAGCAGGACTCTATGCCTCAAACAATGGTGCAAAAGGCATTGGGAAAACCAAGTTTGGAACTGAAACCACAATGCTCAATTAATAGAAAATAAAATATTAAGTCAATTCTCGGGCTGGGTATAGATTCCCACCAGGGCAATGTTCCTGGTCAGTTGCCTCCTGGGTGGTAGGAAAAGCCTCAGGCTGCCCCTGTGTGTTACACAGTACGCTGTTCTAGTGTCCTCTACCACCAGCCAGAAAGTACATGGGAAACTGAACTAAAAAACCTGCAGAAGGGATGCATCCATCACAGCTGACACAGATTAAAAAAAGGATGCAAGGGTATTATTAGAAGGACAGATGATGAATAGATTCCTCCACATAACTGGAGAATAAATATCTTGCTTCTAAAGAAAGGCTGAAAGGTATCAGCCTTTAAACTTACCATGACCAGGCAAAACATAAGTATATGCTGCCATTTGTTTTGGGATAGACAGGCAGGAATTCAGCGTGGTAACAGGATTAAAGTCCAGTTGTAACATTAGGTTCTCATGCTCTGAAGTTTGTCACAAGGTAGTAAATCTTTGGCACCTGATAATGATTTCTGTGGCCTGAACTGCAAAGAGAAGGGATTTTTGAGCATTCATTCTCTGAAACATCACACAAATAGACTGGAGAACCCAGGCTCTTGACGGTCCCTTTATCAGTCGGCTGCCCTGACAAAAACAGATAAGTTGTCTCAGGTAAGCAACTATCCAGCTAAAGGTGTTGACTCTTCTTATGCCATGTCAGTAACCTGTCTAGGTTGCTTGCTCAAAACCCTTTGTTTAGGGAAAAGAGAATGAGTTCCCTTGCTTCCAAGGTTAATGAAGAGTCGATTTCCTTCAAGACAGATTTTTACAGGGTGGGTCTCCAAAAATACCTATAATGGGAGGTTGAGCAGAGAAGTGGGGCTTCCAGAGAATAGAAAGGCAAACTGGATCAAGTAACTTGTGCTGAGTGTCTAAAACCCAGAATGATGCCTTGCCAAGTTTAACGAAAGAGAGCTAACATGTTTTCAAAAGTGAGAGGAGGACAAGCAGATGAAAGCAACTGAATGGATATTTCCACTCTTAGAGGCCGTCTTTAAGACTGCTGACAAGAAGACAATGAGGGGGTAAGAGCTGGCACACACAAGACAAGTGGCCACTGTACCAAGTCAAACAGGCAGATCTGCAACTTCTTCTAAGTAGCCATAAAAGATTCAAACCAGTTGAAAAGATTCAAAGCAGGCCAAAAACAGTTCTGGAATTGTTAAATGTAGATGCTGAGCATCTCTCCACTAAACACAAAGGAGAGGTCAGAAACTGCCAAACAGAATACTAACAATCCACATCCAAGTCTTCCTTGGCACTTGTGAGATGGAATTCTGCAAAGGAGGCCAGGTATCAGTGAGTTTATTTTCAAAGCTCATGTAGTTGATGACTCACCAAACAGCTGAAATGAATACATTTAGCCAAGCAAATTATTTAGGTACTTCAAACCTTCAAAGTGAGAGTATCACTGTTCAGATTTCTCTTCATTGCTGAAAGAATCAAGGAAGATAGTACCAGATGGATGAAAAGAAAGTCAGTGGCTCCTAAAAATACTCATGTTTCCTGTACTGTTGGAGAAAGAATGTATCAAAAGATCTTGCTATGATCCAAAATGGTTTCATTAACTCTACTGACCTTATTGACTTACAGCCAACTACTAGCAGTTTCAATTCCCTCTGTGACTCCAAACTGAAAGGGACTTTAAGAGATTTAGAAAGACTCTCAAACCCACAAACCTAGCCATCCTAAAATCTTAATTTCCAGCCAGCACTATCCAGAAGGTGACATGTACCTGTTTCTTTGACATTCCTTAATGGTAAGGTTCAGAATAAAAAACAAAATGCAATCAAAATTGCTTGTTTAAACAGACTCCAGGGCTTGTGGCTGCTACTTAGGATTCAGTACTGCTGAAAATAAGAGAATAAAGAGCTATGTGTAATCAGTGCCTCCTCCCTTCAAACTAAGGCACATTGTTCTTCAAAGACAATACATAGTAACAAGAATTTATTGTAGTGCTGAGTTGCTGCAAGAGTGGGAAATCCTTCTGAAAACTCTTTAAAACTTCCTTAAATGAAATAGTAGGACTGAAGGGCCTTTTAAAGACCTTTAGGTTGATTAGAAAGTTAGCTCAGTATCAGGTGTGCACTATGTGAATTAGCAATCTTGAATGCTGACAAGAGTGGAAATAAGGGCTAATTCAACATCCACAGAATCCTCAGCATTAAGTGAAAAAATTAGGCTGTCTTTCATATCAATACTGGAGCTGCATTTGGCAGCCCCTGAGGAGAGGCAGAGTGACATTTCCAAGCACCATGGTACTGCTGACTGAAGCCAGGCAGGACAAAAACACAATCTTGGTTGTCTTTCCCTTGCCTTTTTTCATCAGCAGCAGAGCTGTCAGCACTAATACTGGAGATCATTTGGATGACTTGAGCTTCCACAACAGATTCTCAAGCGGCCAAACCAGAGCTGCAAGAGGAACAATGTCCTGATGTCCATCTTTTTATCAGTCCTTGAGGTGTGTGATGCTTGGCACTCTGAGTGCCAGCTAGTGGTAAAGATGGGGTGGCATACTCCTAGTGTGTAAGCCACTTCTGCTCACATACTAGGAAACAGCCAGTTTTGGTGCCCACCTCCACCAGTTCTGAGGTTGATACACTCAACCGCTTTTAGCAGAAATATCTAAAATTTCAACTCACTCTCCCTGCAACCAGGCAATTCGGATAAAAGCCATCAAACTCAGTACCCTTCTATTCCCCCTCGCCTCCACTGAGGCTATATAAATGCTAGTTATACAGCTCAGTTAAGCAGGATCATATGTTCTAAGTGACAGACAGATGGAAGATTATTTTTGAAGAAATCATCGGAAGATAAAAACTTTACCAGAGGAAGGCAAACATGAGAAGGAAAGCGCACGTTAGATGCCTTTTCAAACACTAAGAAGCAGAGCATCAATACATATACAATCACCACAAAGAACAGCAGCCCATTCCATTCTGAGTAACAGCTATAGAGTATTAATCAGGCAGACTGTCAGTCTAAAATTAAATGGAAAAGAAACATTTTATACAGTATTATACGAAAATATTCTAAATCATACCTCAGGTGCCAGGTATTCTGGAGTACCACAGAATGTTTTCATAGTTGCTGCGTCTGTGATTCCTTCTTTGCAAAGTCCAAAATCTGTAATTTTTATGTGTCCATCTTTATCCAACATTAGATTTTCTAACTGTGTGTTGGGGAGAAAAATATTCCCTTAGTATTTCTTAACAGGACAGATTGATGCATTACATCAATTTTGTTAAAAAAGAGTTACTCCTTGCAACAGAATGTAACTCATCTGTAATTAAAAAAAATACAGCATCTACTATATTACAGCATTTAACAGTGTTTACTGCCATACAAGTAACATAATTAGTTAATATTTTAATACAGCTTACAATAGTAAACTTCAGGTCAATGACTTCACAGGTTTTCTTTGCTCTAACGTGACATCCACTGATCAAGATACCTTTTACTTTCTATACTGTCCATAGATCCTTAAAATACCTCCATCTTCCAGAACCTTTTCAATAATAGACAGAACTGGGGATAGAGCAGCTCCTGATAAAAAACTCCCTGAGGTAAATTCCTCCTTGTCTACTTGCAAAGGAAACTTCTTAAATTGTGAATATATACCTCTGCATGCTTTGCATTGCTTTTTAAATATATGATTCTTGCTTTGAAATGTGAAAACATTCTAAATAATGCCTAGTATCACTTTCGCAAAAGGTTTTCATTAGCCATACTTGAAATACAGATAGAATTGAAACTTTTCTCAAGAGAAAATTGTTCCAGTTTTTTTTCAAATTATAAGGTATGTAGTGAAAATACCAACATAGAACAATCATAGCCCTGTCTTTCTAAGTCTGCCTAAAGCCTGAAATACAATTGAAAGGTACAGATTTTCTGTTGAGTCTAAGTGTGTTACAAAGAAAATTCAAAGTAGGCAACAAAAGAAATATAAGATTAATGATGTCAAACTCCTCTTTCCTTATTATTTAGAATTTAAATAAAAACCTATCACCTATCATTCCTTGACCAGACAATTTCATATTTTCCCAAGATGTCACAGCATTTCACATTATTACAACAGATTCTGCTACAAGCAGATAACCCAGCATTTTGTTTTCTGTTTGCCCCCCTGAGCAGAACTTGCCTACCATTGCCTCCTTCTCCTCAGTTCCTGTACAAAGGATTGCATGAATGAATTCCACTACTGTGCATGTACAACAGAAAAGCACAGTTTCCTGTACATGAAATTAAAGGCTTGACACAGAAATAAAATTGCCTCATCATGGAATTTACAGGTTCCTCCCACACAAGTTAGAAAATGTTCCTGTTGAAAACAGAGGTTATTTTTCCATAGGACATGGTCATACTGTGTCACAGAGTTCCTAGAGCAACAGAGTACCACGCAACTGTATACGCTGGCAAATCTAAGACAAACTACATTCCATCAATAGGAATCTTTTCCAAGATATAAAAGACAAAATAATTTTGAAATCAATGCTGAAGTTCTTTTTCTGTTGAAGTACTCTGAATTGTTTTAAGTGTTTCCACAGCATATAGAAATACCTCTTTGCTGAGATAAAAAGAATGCTGTCCCAATTCACCATTTCCCTTGACTAGGGACACTGAGAATCGTATTTGAGATTTGTGCTGAAATCTAAGTTAAGTTACAAGTAACAGGGCAGGGGGTGGGGAGGATGAGGATCAGAAGTTTAAATCTCCTTCAAGTGTTGCTACTACAGTATCCTGTTTCATTTTTTAATCAAGTTAAAGTCAGGGAATGTACCCATCTAGAGATTACTATATCAAACGACTTCCTCCAGCACACACAGAACTTAAAACTGAACACAGATTTTTTTTTTCCCATTAACTCTGAATAGTGCAACTTTATAATTACTTTGTGTTTGTCCCCACAGTCTCTGCAAAAACAAAAATTTGATTACTTTTTTTTCTTTCTTTTTTTACCTTGAGATCACGGTACACAATCTTCCCAGAATGCAGATAGTCCAGGGCAGAGACAATTTCTGCACCATAGAAGCGTGTGCGGTCCTCTGAGAACACCCGCTCTCTCGACAAATGGAAAAACAGCTGCAGGGTAAACAGCAGGGACAGGATTGTAATAATTACTGATTTAGTGGGGGAAATTAACACAAACATAAAACACCTCTCATCACCATATTGTGATGATAGATAGTGTACTCTCAGTGGACACTAAGCACTCTTAGACAGCAGCTGGCTTATCTTTTCCAGGTTTCCAAAGGGAGAAAGCGAGCTGTTAAATCAGCGTTTTAATCAATATACCAATCTTGTTTAAGGCATTCTGCTTGCTACTCATTTAACCTTCAGTTACCAGAGGAAAAAAAAAAAAAGTACACAACAGCATCATTCTGTACTTCTCCCTCTGCCACTTCCTCAGACTTTTGCTTTAAGCCACTGAGAAATACCACTAAAATGTATAGATTTTGGTTCTGCCTCATGTTTTTCAGTGCTTTAGTAACTTTTCTTTGAACTGAAAAAAGTCTAGTTCTTCAATAGACTTGGACTGCACAGGTGAACTGGCATTTTACAAACCACATGTTCATACTGCTAGCAATAGCAGTCACTAAAAAAAGCAAATCAACAACTGCTTAGGGCTTATAAAAACAAATTTATGTATTTCGTGTATTTCTTTGCTACAATGTAAACATTGTTTCAGGTGTTTTGTCTCTTCTTTAACACTTTAAAAGTAACAGCACTTTCAGCAAAAAAAAAAACTCATTATGTATTGCCAGTAATTTCAGCCGCAATGAAAAAGTGTAAGATGAAGCTCTGTAAGGTTGTCAGTATCTTAATGGATAAAACATCACCCTCAGAACTTGGAACAGCATCTAAAAAAGCACACTGTGGCTATTTAATTGAAATGTTTTCTAAAATGGTGAGTTTTAGTTACTGTTTAAAGAAAGTTTGGGTAATTCCTCAAACAAAAATTAGTGAGTACATTTCTGTATTCTGCTTAAGACCAGATCAGCCATGTTACAATGTTTTTGGCTTCACCACAGGAGCTAATAATCAACAAAACAGAAATACAAAAGATGTATCATTTATAAATTAAATAAATTTTAATTTATTAAAATCCACAACAGGATTTTTTACTGTGGACAGTAAAATCCACAACAACTATGCATGCAGGTTTGTGTGGGGTTTTTTTTCACTGTTTAGAGTATCAAGTAGATGAGAACTCTGAAATGGCAAGGTAGGTTAAAAAAACCCAAAAGCTAACCAACGAAAAAAAGCCAATGATGTGGTTAATCTGTCTTTACCACATCCTACTTTATGCCTTTCAAAAATCTACACTATTCACATGGCACAGAACAGTGTAGGAATTACTGCAGCTATTTTCAGCAGGTGGACTTCTGGATGTGGCACTTGGAAATAGGGTTTAGGGGCGATTATGCTGGTGCCGGATTGATGGTCGGACTAAATAATCTTGAAGGTGGCTTCAAACCTTGATAATTTTGGGACTTTTCAATACATAATTAAAAAGTCTCTGCTATGAACTAGAAGTCAACCTCTTTCCTGAGAATCTTAATTCATAATAGGTGTATCACCTTTGTCTTAGCCTAAACAAACTTTCCAGAAAACTGAGCCTTTTGGCAGCATATATCTGTATAAGCAAAGCCTTCACAGAATACAGAAATCGCACTATGATTTAAAGAAAATATTTAAAATTTTGTTCATTCTATCTGGATTCCCCTTTCAACTTCTTTTCCAGTGCTCAAGACACCCTGCATAAAAATGGCAAACCTGAATGACAAAGAGGATCTTCATTTTGTAGGTGTGTCTGTTGCTCCTGTTGCTTGTTCCCCTGTTTAGGCACCAGTCCCTGTAGTGACTTGGTCTCCGTACTGATGGCTGCCTAATGGTCAGTGCAATCACAAGACTCATCCACACTAACCAACCAAGTCTGACTTCATTAGATGCCTCATGTACTACCAAATTGGGAAAAGAACAAGTACATTTCCCAATTTGTGTAGTCCTTCCCACACATTTTCACAGTATTTAAATAGCAAACAAATAATCTAAGTAGAATTATGTTCACATAAAGCAAAATACAAAATGTATGTAATTTATGCCTTTATGTCTGTTTCATGGTCTCTTTTATAAATAATGAGCTAGTGTTACTCATTTTTAAGGGGGTTTTTTGTTTTGATGGATTAAAAGTAATTAAAAATATAGGTCAACACACTCTGAAAATTTATAACTTCCAGTTAGCCCTACATTCATATCTATTCTAAAGAACTATTGCAATTTTCTGTTTGAAAGAGACTAATCCAGTAGCTGAACAGCAGTCTCAGAAAATTCTAAAACTTCAGGATATTTGTCACCAACACATTTATTTTAGTTTCCATCTAAAAAGTGTCCCAAATCTGAATCTGAAAGTTGACAGCCTGATAAGTTAACATACAAAAAAAATTTACTTTCTTTAGTGTTTATTGCCAAGAAGAGTAATGACCTTAATTAAAAACACTAACTTCAAAGTAAAGTGACCAGCTAGAAACAACTAACAACAGTTCTGTGTTTGTCGAAGAAAGTGTGAGCTTCTGAGTCAGCTATTTTACTGTATACGTGACACTACAGTCACTCTTCTTCATATTATTATAGCACCTAACAGAGTTGTCACCAAACCATACTTGCTAGTTTTGAATGAAGAATGTACACTAAGATATACAAATGCACATTAAAAGTGCATTCATACACTCAGATATATGCTAAAGATATTAAGAGGATTCTAAAATTAAAATAGGGAAAGCAGGGAGATTACAGGGGGATTATAGCATAATTTTCAGCTAATTATTTAGGTGGTTGACTATTTCAGAATAATTCTGCCACTGTGTTCTATTTACAATTGTCAGAACAGGAAGATTGTATTTATTAAGTCAGAGAAGAAAAAGAAGAAATGTGATGGAAGGTTATAAAAAAGGTTTCCAACATTTTCACTATTTACTGATTTACAGTTATTAAATATGAGGTATAAAATCACTGGAATTGCAATAGAAATAGCTTTGGCACAAAGAAAGCCATTTTGCACATAACATTTTTGATGGCATACACGAGGGTGCTATTGTTACAGTGAGGACTGGAGCTACGAATTTCCTGGTATGCCTTTAAAAACTGAACAACAATGCTGTCATGGGGTTTTTTCCTAATAAAAAAGTTTAATTGAAAAATTTTAACAAAGATCAAACATAGAAGTATATTCAGCTGCAGATCCAAGCATGCCAAATATATAAAAGACACAACCTTGTACCAATTGATATGTTTAACTTCTACACACGCTAGTGACCCACTTAGCATGTTATAAGTTGAATGTCTGGCTCTTGCTGTTGTGTATTGGGTTTGCTCAGCTCTGCATTTTATACTTGAGTGTTGATTTTGCAAAGCACTTGCAGTAGCAGCCTTGAAATTTCAAATTATTTGTTTATTGTTTCAGACTTTTTATTGCTTCTAGGCACATTCTATACCCAAAGAAATATAGCAACCTTATCATGGACTATCATAATTTTAGGCTAAGGAACATTCTCTTGTTTACTCATTTTTTGTTAAGTAGGTTGTAAATCCTCTGTCTTTTTATTTTTTCCTTTTCCTAGACAGTAATAGCACTTGTTCAATTACAACAAGCCATTTAGTTTTCTCCTGCCTAATGAATTGAAGTAAGAGCTGTGGAACAAAAATGCCAAGAGGAAGAGAGATTCAGAATTCTTGTGTGGAGTACCATCTGAACAAATTTCAGGGTCTAATTTTATTATACACATAATTACTAATTAAGTTTGTTACAAAGTACAGAATCTGGAATTATCCTTAAAATGAAGAGTGAGGAAGTTAATCAACTTATTAGTCAGCTGAATCAGTGTACTCTGCAGAGTAATGTATGTAATAGATTTCATTCCTAAAAGATTTTCAACCTCTAAAGCAAAATACTGGAAATAAAAACTGGGAAACATACACTCCAAAAGCATTCCCCAAAAATAAAGAGCCATTTGGTCAACTCAGCTAAGCCAGATGAATATTTGTTTTCTTAAAATCAAATTTCAATTTCTTAATGCTACTTTAACATAATTCCTTCAGTACAACAAAGGTATTGAGAAGTAATTACAGTGGCAGAAGTATGATTCTAGCTATATACTGCAACATAGTTTATGATCAATAGACATTGGTAAACATTTCATCCACAGAGTCTAACAGTAAAACCAAATGAAGACAAAACTAAGCTTTTAGCCCACAACGATTACTTCAAGATTGGGCCTTATGCAACAGGAAAAACGTTCTCAGTATAAGGAAAACATATTCAGTATTTCCATCTGAATAACCTGTTTGAAAAAAATCCTCTAACGGTTTGCTTTAGTATATTTAAGTACATAATACACTGCTTTTTTTTAAAAAGAAACCAAAAGAGAATTCCTTACTGTAATACTTTGTACGCTGTAAAAGAGCACACACACAGATCAGTAAAACTGACGCAGTTACATTTTCATTGTAACATGTTCTCTTATTAACTAAGCCTAACCAACTTCAAGTTACATAGGCAAGGTAAGGCAAAGATAAATTGTCATTATTCTACAGGGATATTAACTTCTCCATGTATCTAGATTTTTAATAGATATAAAAGATTCTTGCTCACAATCATTTTAAGACAATTTCTTCTTCTTCAATATGAAGTTCCGTGCCCCCTTCCTTGACTCTTTTCCTTTCTAGCCATAGAAGGAGGAAGCAAAGACTCCTACTACTGACCACAGCTTTTATTACTCTACTAGCGCAGAAGCCTAAATTGTGGCATTTTCTTGCTTTCACCTGGCTAGGAGTCAAGTATATGCATACAAACTTCAAGAACTCCTTCATGAGGAGAACTGTTTGGGTAATGGTGCTCCTGGAAGACACAATCCATGAAAATTCCCAACAAATTGATTCAGGCACAAGAGTTTACCTAAAAAGAAATATTTAATCTGAAGGAATTTTTAACAGAAACACACTGAAGGTAGCACAGCACTGGAGAGAATCAAAAGCAACATGGTACATCTACGGTCAGTTTCCCACTGGAAGGATATCATTAAAAGACGAGTTTTCACCACCTTCAGAAGTCAGAATACATAAGGAAACGTAACTTCCTTGGAACACAGACAGAATAGTAGATAGAAAGAAGCAGCAAAAGAAAAAAGTCTGTGTATCAAATAGGCTAAAATGCTGGCTAAACTTTGAGCAACTCACTTTCACTAACTGAGTTAATAACAAGGCTATTTTTACAAATAAGAAATCCTCTGTATTTTTTGGCAGACACTGACTAAAGTCTGAAATTCACAAGAAAATTTGGTAAGATTAAAGATTTTCCTATTAAAAAAGACAGTTTGTCCAACTTACTATTCCAGATCTCTAGTCAAAGAGAAGCATGTAGGCAAATCAAGAGAGTTTCCTCAAAGAGAACTGCCTACTCTCAAAAGGCCATTATTTCCCACTGTGGCAAAACTTTGGAGTTAGCTTCACTGAATTAGGGAATCATCAGCAAAGTGCATGAGCAACACTGACAAACAGCAGCATCGGACCTGGAAGAAAGTAACTCAGTCCTGGCTCAAGTACACTGCAATTGCTCAAATCCCATAAGCAAAAGCAGGCTGCCACAAATAAACCCACGACACACGACACTTGCAGTCATAGCCACAAAGTTGTACCACCCAGTGCAGACAAATGCATTGACCGAACTACAATTGACCAAAACACTGTCAGAGCATCCTCAGCCATAAGAAAGGAGTTGAAATCATCCTCTGTGGGCTCTGCTCTTCATTCAAACAGGATGGAAAAGTACCTTTCAAAAAGACAAATACTTAAATTACAGGATGATGTTAACATACTTTCAAACTGTCTCCCCAGAGATTACAGAAAAGCAGTAAGATCTTACACAGAGGAAGACTATGAAGAATTAGCTAGTTTGTAAGACAACACTTAAAACTCATTGCAGACAGCATTGACTTAATACTGGTGATGTAAATTCAATGTCAAATAAGCCAGCTGAGTGTCCAAGAGAAGGCTGTTATGCCTTTACTGCTGAGGGAGATTTTTTTATATGGTTCAACGCCTGTGATGTGCAGAACTGGGTTTATACATTGAGTCAAACAAGCCATCCTCCCATATGAGAACCCTATAGCACCATATTTAGCCATGACTGGTAGAGGATGGCCAAGGACGAGTTGGGATCCAAATGGGCTGCAGGCATTGGGATTATATCTAAGCACAGTTTTATTGCAGGAGAAGATGGCTAAAACATAATGCAAAACGTTATGTATCATGCCACAGCAATTCCTGAATGAAGAAAGAGTCTTTTAATTAAAAAAAAACTCCTAGTGGAAACATTTAGTCCTTTAACATTATCATTAAGCATACAGTTGACAAAATAAGGAAAATCCCCCGGTTCACATTGTAACAAGACCGTCTGAATAGCAAACAGCACTTAAAAGGTAGATAAAAGCCCTCTTCTTCGGTTGCAGTTCTCTAATTCCACTTGCTGGACATAATTTTTGATATTTCATTCTTTAGTAAACAGCTGGAGGAGAGCAATGGCTTCAAAGGTAACAACACTCTAAGAAGTTTAGTGCTTTAGTTGAAATTTCCAGACTACACAGGAAGCGAAGGGGAGAGAAGCAATGAAAAATATGAATGCTCCACTCTTTTTAAATAGATGTTCGTAATAGTTATAGCACAGAGAGCACACATTTCATATTAGGACAAAAGTAAGACTTGTCAACATTATTTTTGCTTGTTTACACTGGATTATGACTGTTTCATGCAGGACGTGCTATAATATGCTTAAAGAAAAAAAACAATAAGCAAGCTATTTGTAATCATTTCTCTAGCATTAAATTATCTCTCACTATATGGCAGTCTAATTTTTTCAGAAGAGGAACTAGTTTTGACAGCAAAGTTACAAAAACATGTCAACTTTTTTTTTTAATAAAACAGTTCAACTATTTTTTTCAAAAAAAAAGCCCTTTGAAGATACTAGAAATCAAAAAGGCAAGAAAAAATATAACCTTAAAAGTGTAATCCATTGGCAGCCTTACTGTTACAAGTGCAGAACATCTTTCTTAAACTCACCTCTCCTCCGTTAACATACTCCATCACAAAACACAAACGATCCTTTGTCTGGAAGGAATATTTCAAGGACTTGCAAAGAAAACAGCAAAATCAAACTAATTATCATTTTATATTAACCCAACGTCTTGCACTTTAACTATAACAAAACTTAATTTTATCTTTTTAAGCAGAAAATTTCGATTTTGGAAAGAACTTCAAGAGTAATTAAAAGTGTAACTTTCTATCTGGAGCTTGAGATGAATTAACACAAAACTTTCAAGCATTACCTAATCTCTGCCACACGTCCGCTGATACGAAAACATCATGCTTATTACAATAAAGTATTAAATGGCTACTAAAACACACAATTTTATACTTCATTTCTTACTGCCATACACAGTACCAGCCATTTCCACTCATTTACTTTATGATGTCCACTTCCACAGCGGAAGAGAGAGATTACCATATTGTTTTTCATTTCTCCCAAATGAAATCTCAAAAGTGATCTTAACATCCAGCATGCTTTCATTTCCAAAGCAAGGACTCTCTAGTTTCACGTCATGGAATGTTAAGAATGCTAAGTGCCAAATTAATATATTAATTTTCGTATCATTTTAAAGTTGCAACAGATGTTATTATCTTAATTAAAATTTTTGACTTATCAACATTGACTTATCAATGCTATCATAGAAAATCTACAGATGAAGACTGGGCCTAAAAGAAATGAAATGTAGTAGAACTACATGTAACAAGCGTAAGACTCATGTGACAAAACTTGCTGAAGAACAGAAAGATAAGAAGATACAACTGCAGTAACATTGTTGCATTATTCGATGGGAGGTACCCCTACTCCTGCTTACCATTAGGCAGGATCTCTTTTGTTTTTACTGAATTTCCAAGAATATTTTGGCCCACCAATGTAAATGCAATCCTCTGCTTTCCAAAAGGTTTAAGTTTTCTAAATAGGAAAGCTTCTATGCTATACTTTGATATTTTAATACAAAAAAAAAAAAAATCCCTGTCTCAAAAAGCATGTTCATTATATTTTGAGATACAGGAAAATATTTTTTAATATATTTTCAAAGAAGAGAAATCAGAATTACTTCTACAGAAGAAAGTCAGCTGTAAAGCTAAATCAATTAATCGTAATTCGCCATGAGTCTCAAAATTTTCATCTTTTCAGTCTTTCCCTTATATTAAATATTAACCATATGAAGACAAAGGTAGTGGGGTTTGAGTTTTGTGGCTCTGTGAGCTACTTATTTTGAAAAAAGTAGTTATTTTTATTGTTTTACTGAAATCTGAATTAAGTTTTCTTGGTAAAAAATACTTATACCTCTGTGAAAGTAATAACTTTTATTTTAAAAGTGTTCATATACAAAAACTACAAAAAATTGCACAACAGTTACACAGTTCTACAATTAAATTTGTTTTTCAGTACAGTAAAGCTTAACAAATTTATTAGAAACTTTATTTCTGAATTCTTAATTACATATCCTGATAAAGGATATCATAAGCACCAGATAGCTACTGATTGCTTACAAGTCATCATGAGAAAGAATACAAAATTTGTAAAATATGTTCATAATGGATGTTAAATATTACCTGCTAATGTACTTAAAACTAGTTCCCAATACTTACTGTTAAAAAAGGGTGTCTGGTGTTTTTCAATACTCTGCTTTCTGTAAGAGTATGAGCAACTTCATCCTGAGAAATAAAGAGGAGAAGAAGTAAGTCTGAATTAAGATATCAAATTGTTATTTAACTAATTATAAGGAAAAGGTCAACACTTTCAAAAGGAGAAAGCTACCGCACAGTTTTGAAAAATGAATGAACCTTCCTATTTTTTGAGAAAATGCTTAACAAAACATGATTTAATATACTTTATTTGGTTTTTTTATTTTCTTGCTTTGAAATGAAGTCTTTACATACAATTCAGGGAAGAAAGAAATTATAATATTGGATTTGATAGCTTAAAAACATAGTCATCACAGCTCCACAGTTCTGCTATGAATCACCCGAACAATATATCTACAGACTAAACCAATGTGCAAGACACATACACATGGAGTAACTGACAGGCAAATATAAAAACCAGTCTCATCTAGCCAAGTGTTAGGTAAAGTTAGGTTTTCTGTTTTTAAACTTTCACTTGGTTTGGTGCTGGTTTTGTTTTTATCCACCCAAGCTATCCTGAGGAGCCCAATGGTGAGCAGTGAGCAGGCTGACCTCCTTCCCTGAGAACACCGGCCTCATCCTCAAGGAAAGGGACATGCCTGCACAAGCCCCAACTAATTTTCAGCCACAATTTGGAAAAGAGGCACTTTGGAGAAAGACAGTGACACTCTCCTGTCCGTGAGCCTGAACGGGAAAGATAAAGATGAGCTCTGTACCAAAGTGAGGAAGGAAACTAACCCAGTCACTGTGGTTGTTTGCTTCCTGGCAAGCTCATCCATGTTTGTTCCATGCTCCCTCCACAGGCCCTCTCACCAGCCCCTGGGGTGGGCACCATACGGGTGGCAGAGAAGGAGACTGGGAGGGGACAGCTGTGGCCCCTCACACCGCCGGGTCTGCAGAGGGCAGAGCTGTGCAGGGGTGAGGGGATGAGGATGGTGGGCAGAGGGCTCACCCTGAGCTACAACACGAGCAGTTCCTGAGGGCTAGGGAGAAAAGCAGAACTCTCAGGGGGTTCACAGTATGAATACACAGCCATTTTATACAATTCTGCATGTAATACATGCTGTGAACCCCCATTCCCAGGCTGCCAGGGGCCAGGTCTGTAAAGCCTAGGAGCCACTGGGAAGGTATAGCCATCTTCTGCAGTGCCAAGCTACCACTGAGCTTTATATTACACAGAACTAAAGACTACCCTAGTGTGACTCAAACTTCAACTGTAATCCTGCAGAAGTAAATATATTTACTCAGAGTACACGTTATTATTGCGACAAATAATACCAATATAACATTACTACTGTACTACACATATGCTTATCAGACTATGCTCTGAAGATAAGGTATTATTAAACTGGAAAGTAAACACAGATGTCAGGAGTTTTAAATTAGACTTTAAAAATTGTCAAAATAGGAAGTTGAACAACAACAACAGAGTCAGTGGTAATAAATTATGATGCCATTTAGCTGAATAGCAGTGCAACACTGAGTATATACACTACAACCACATACAGGAGGAAAAACAAAAACAAAAACACTTCAAGGAGAAAAACAAGCATAAAGGTTTGTTTATTTATTTATTTTTAAACCTCTGTAGTTCACCAGATACATGGCAAAAAAAGCTGGCAATGGCCAGTTTTTCTGGCATTGCCTCAGGAGTCTGTAATACTGGTAGTAATTTCCTCGTAAGTGTAATATTAATCTGTCATGTAAACTTAGGATAAACAGATTTAGTCTGAACTGGGCAGATGCTATACAGCTGTCAATGCACCACTTTTCTGCTTCATACTATGCAGTTAGGGGTATAATCTTCTATAGGGCTACTTTTTGCACAGGCAGGTATTAACAGGGCAAGAGGGAATGGTTTTAAAGTAAACGGAGAGAGATTTAGATTAAATGTTAGGAAGAAAGTCCTTACTGTGAGAGTGGTGAGACACTGGGAACAGACTGCCCAGAGAAACTGTGGATGTCCCATCCCTGGAGGCGCTCAAAGCCAGGTTGGATGGGGCTTTGAGCAACCTGGTCTAGTGGAAGGTGTCCCTGCCCACAGCACAGGGTTGAAACGAGATGATCTTTTAGATGCCTTCCAACCCAAGCCATCTTGTGATTCTAGAGTGGATCACCTACGTGCTGAGTTGGGACTGCAGATCTATTCTACCTAGAGACCATATCCTTAGCACTGATCTCCAGAGCGAAATGCTATTGATAAATCCCCACAGCATGTTCACATGCAGACTGGGCTAGATAGCTAAATGCAAACTTAAACAGTTGCATCTCTGATTTCTTCAAAATTTCTCTACCTTTATATGTACTTCTACGAACAAGAATTTTTGCTCACTTTAGACCAAGTTACCCAATAACCAGCTTTAACCACTCTAAAAGGTCAGTGTTATTGTAGCAGGCAGCAGAGTAATTAGAAAACACCTAAAATTTAAAAATCTGTTTCATATGTTATTGATCGAAAGAAACAAGCTGAAATGCTCTGAAGGCTGGAAAGATACAAACCAGCAGCTGCAGAAAAGGAGCTCTCCTGAGGATCCCCAGATGCCAGGGGTGAGCAGAACACTGGTCAAGGATGTCAGCCTGGAGACTGAGGCACAGCATGCAGCAACCAGACAGGTTCAGATACCCACAGGGCAAACCACAGAGATGGCTGCCAGGTCTTACAAGGAAGGCTACTGAGGTGCTCCTTCCCATGCAGAATCAGGAGAGTGCAGCAGCAATACAAAACAGCAGCTCTGTTCTTCCTGTATCTCATTACTATGAAAAAGAAAAGGGCACTCTCTGCTGCTGTTAACCCAAACCATGTATGTGCTGCCTAGGCTGTGTGTCTCTTCACACGAGACAGCTGCTAAGTGCACGTAGAACTCACAGCTCTCTTCAGTGCTGAAGACAAATTTAAGTCTCTCTCTCTGTAACAGGGCTGGTTTTAATGATACTCAAGGAAATATAATTGTGTTTGAGGCTTCTATTCCTCTACCAAATTTAATCGAAACTGATCTACACATTCTAAAGCTATTAGAAAGTGAGTGACAGACAAATGAACATAGACTGCAAAACTCTTGTAAGCCCTGTTTTCATAGGTCAGTAGGAAAATCAGACAAATCTGAAGGATATTTTAATATTTAATATATGTAAAACAGTATTTACCCATTCACATTCAGTTTTTATGGATACTGATATCAAGCATTCAAAAATGTCAGTCAGATCCACATCCCTCAAAATGTCCTGATTTAATAATTGGGATTATTTTTAATTGTGTCTCACGGTGATAAATGTATGTAGGTTTCTTGCTTTCAACTTGTTCTGTGGAAGAGGGATTCAAAACTTCAGAATTGCTAGAAACAAAGCTCAGAGTAGATGATCTAAGTTTAAGCTTGAATGATAGTATGACCAAGCAAAGAGCTAGTGACACTAATCAAGTTTAAGTGATTGAACAGTGGCAGTTTAAGCCACTTCTTCAGACACCAGCTTCAGACTGTCCCTTTTTCTCAAAAACTGAAAAAATTGAATCGTTAGTCCCATGCATAGCAATCTTATATAACACAGCAGGAACAGAGCACAGGCCCATTAAACTAAATGTGTTTATCTGAATAAAGCTGCAACTGACTTAGAAAAAAATGTGATGTATCTAATATGCCCCACAATGCACCTTTTCTTGTATAAACTCACATTACACTATATTCCTGCCTAGTGAACTCTGTGTTTTAGCACACTCTAGATTATAAAATACTGAGAAAAGGCATGCAAAATGGCTATACGTATTTTTTTTTCATTCTTGTTTTCTGAAGATACATATACACTTCTGTCAAACTAAGTTATCGTCAAAAATCAAAACACCTTATGTATTAAATATTGATTATTCCAATCTTTAAAATGACCCAGTATTAAAAATATAACTTTTCTTACCTTTGCAATAATTACTTCTTTTTTCAAAATCTTCATAGCATAGTATTTGCCACTAGCCTTCTCTCGGACCAGGATAACTTTGCCAAACGTGCCTTTGCCCAGTAGTTTTAAGTAGTCAAAATCATTCATTGTCTATAAGGAGCAAAGAAAAAGGATCAACAAGACAAAGGTTATCCAGTTACAACATATAACCAAACCCTGTTACAGATAAAATAAGAATAGTTTACAAAAATAGGCCCACTTCTATGATTACATTTGTAATCACAGAATTGTTTAGGTTGAGAAAGACCTTTAAAATTATCACGTCCTGCAGTTAATCCAGCACTACCAAGTCTACCACTAAAACATGTCCTGAAGTGCCACACATCTTCTAAATACCTCCAGGGATGGTGCCTCCACCACTTCCCTGGGCAGCCTGTTTCAATGCTTGACAACTCTTTCAATGAAGAAATTTTTTCTAATATCCACTCTAAACCTCCCCTGGAGTAACTCGAGGCCGCTTTCTCTCATTCTATCACTTCTTACTTGGGAAAAGAGATCAACCCTTCAGGTAGTTATAGAGAACAATAAGGTCCCCTCTGAGACTCTTTCTCCAGGCTGAACATCCCCAGTTCCCTCAGCTGCTCCTCACAGGACTTTGCCCTAGGCCCTTCACCAGCTTCGTTGCCCCTCTCTGGACACACTACAGCATGGATCAGATCACTGAACATTTCCCCTTGGATTATGGGGGTTTCATTATGCTCCCCCTCCCTGTCTTCCAGGTCAGGGGGGAGCTGAGTACCCAGACAACACCGGTCTTGCTACCGTAGACCGAGGCAAAGAAGGCAGCTAACGGCAATCATTAAACCGTCAGGATAAATCGCCCAATAGTATTATTTTAATTCTCTAAAGCCAATTGCACACACTTTTATTTTTACAAAGCACACACAGAACAAAGCCTTAGCCTATATCAGGATTTCAAGAATGCTCCACATCTAAGTTCATCAACTCCTGCATTACCAGGGACACACAAACATGGCTTATCAGTAGGTTTTGCACAACACCAACCACTGTACTGATGGCTTTTTTGAAACATACATGATCCCTACTGAAATATCATCCTGTAAGGTTCTACAGTAGGCTTTGCCTTACAGGTAGACTTTTTAAAATTTCAGTACAGATTACAGTTACATGATATTTATATTAATCAATCTGGCTCTGAAAAGGAGGAGGTGGCAAGTTTTCATCTCTCATGTGACTCTATTACTGCCCTAGTTTTGCAGGTTAAACACAGTACACCCAAGAGCTGGTTCCATCAACAGACAAATCGAGTCTAGTAGGTTTATCAGCTCAGCTGGAGTGTCACACACAGTAAGAATATGACTAGATGATCTCAGATCCCAAAGCAGGATAACCACTTTCCTGAGCCCAAAGTTTGAGTCAACAATGATCACAGTTTTACAAGTTCATTTCACTGCCAGTTCAGAAGCATCAACTCCATGGTCTATGCATTAGATGCAAAGATGAGGATGTAGAGAAAAAACAGAACAATACTGAGAGTGCAGTGACTGCACAGATTTGCCTTGAGTTGACAGCAGAATTTCCTTGGCCAGTCACTGTGTGCTTCTACAGCACATCTTTCACTGTGCTGTGTTACTGGCTTGGTTGCAGCACCACAAAACCGCCGAGTTTTGTGGTGCTGCAATCCAGGAGCCTGGAGAAAAGCAGTTAAAAATTCTGAAAGAAAATACACTCACCTATTCTTGTTAATAGTACTGTCCTGCAGTATCAATGACCTTTCTTCCTTTGTGAAAAGTATACCTCAAGACATTTTTAAAGAGTAATTATACTCTGAGTCTCAGTTTTGCTAAGTTAAATATACTTCATCCTGTTTTGTGAAAGAAAAAGATCATCCCTTATTTTTCATCTTCCTAGTGTCTCTTTCTATCGCTAGTTGTGGTCTCAGACAGTTTTGATGGATACTGCTGTTCTGGATAAACTTCTACGTGCATTTTGCCCAACGGAATTAGTACTTTCCTTATCTCTACCAAAAAGACCTCTTAACACTGCCTACATATTTCACACACATTCCAGGTGTAGGGGTATCGGGCATATCCCTGGTGTGCAATCACAAACAGTGGCAGCAAAATATATTCGCTTGTGCAAAAGAATAAAGCGCAAAATTTCCTTCTGAAATTATTTATTCCTTTAAGCTCAAGTGCATGATACTATTAAAGTGGATCTGAATTTGCTGTCGACAAACTGTGAAAGTAATTTATGCAATTTTTCACTCAGAGTCAGTTTGCAATCTGCTCACATAAGAGGTAGAACTGAAGTTCCATCAACCACATTAATGTGCAATTCCTCAGCTTTTAAGTGTTCAGCCTGCAACTTCAAAGCTGCAAAAGGTCTTCAACACTCTATTTAACACCTGGATACCTGGGTGTTTCAAAGCTTTATTAAGGAGAAGATGCTTCCCATATATCAATTTTCTAGCTATATCAAGAGGAATTAAATCTTTTTCCCATGTAATTGTTGATTGGTAGCTTCTAAGCAAACTAACCTTGATGCTCACACCAACATTTTGCAGTGATAGATCTTGTTTTGTTGCCCAAACCACCTCACATCACGAGGAACAAAACTGCGTTTATCCCAGCAAGAAATACGGGTAACAGAGATTTCAAAGGCTTGCTATAGATTTTACCCACTTTACACAACTGAGTGTAAAGTTAAAGTTTATTACCAGACAAATCCTTAAAGAGTCAACTTTTCCAAAAACTAGTATAATGTGTGATAACTCGCAGTGCATGAGGTAGTATGTAGAGCTGTGATCCAATTCAATCAACTAAAGGTAAGACTTCTCAACTACCACGTTCAGTACTTTGGAAAGTCAGGTTATCTACTCGATAGTTCCATGACAACCACCAAGCAGGAAACAACTGCCTTTGAGCAAAAGCAGCGAATATTGATGAAAACCCATGAAAAATTAAAAATGCATTCAAAACACATTTCAGGCAGAAGATGAGTAATTCAGGGCAGAATCCTTCAGTCATAAGCTATCATGTTCCCTGACAAAGAGTGGCTGACAGCTTTATTGATAAAAAATACTGAGCTAGTGACTGTAACAACTTATCACTTCTACCAGTCACAAATTTACGGGATCACAAGCAGCCTCAAAGGAATAACTTCTCTCACACTTCTGATTTTCTCTAAAACACTGGAATTAGACATGGACCATCAGAGTCTGAATAAAACCAGGTCAGAAAAGTTGCCCTTTGCCCATACACAGAAGGAGGATCTTGGCTCAGCTGATCACAGACATGGATTTGATGCTGAGGGCAGCAAGCCAGTCAAATTGAAAGACTGATTTGCCCAAAATTTGCTTACATAATGTTCAGCAAAGCAGTCATGAATCTAGATGCAAGCTCAGTGAAAACAAGTTAAAAATATATGTATATTTATAAGAGAAAGGTAATAGGTTTGCAAGATTTTGAGCCATGGCTTAACAGCACATTATGGCGTTAGTGTTAGTTCTAAGAATAAAGTCTCCTGATGCTCTCATTCCTTAGAAGCTTAGCAGAAGGCTTAGAGCTGATACACAGTGCAGGGTAACTCAAAAAGTCTGCCAAAGAACACAAGACCTTGGGAGATAAAAACACAGATGCCATAGCTAGGGGTGTACTGAAAACTGGTGGAAAAATGGAAATACTTCCTAAACCTGAAGGAAGCTGGTAAGCAAGTTGAGGCTCCCATAAGACTGGATTCTTTCTCCTTCATGATTTTCCCTAGTTTTTCATCCCTACTGTACTCCAAGTTTTGAATCTTTTTCTTCATTACATTACTTTAAGGTTTCCTCTGAAAAATCTCTTCTTTATTCATCCTGCAACCTGCAAATCAAATTTGTAAACAAAGAAAAAGCAATGAAGCCACGGGAGACTGCACTAACCAAAAAAAAGTTATGATGTTCAGCCTTCTATAAAACCTTTTTACTCCCCTGTGGGAGCATCTGTTGACCATCTAAACACACCAACCCCTACGGATAATCTATTCAAAAGAATACACCCTAGCATAGGTGTTGGAAATTCCTACCAAAGAAACTAACTTTTTTTTTTAAATTCCTGATGTGCACAATGATTATACCACATGGAGTTTTCATCTGACTTCATCAGGGAAAAACTCTACTAAGAAGTAACATGAGTACAGCAAGAAATAAAAGCAGTTTGCTAAGAATTTCCAGTATTACAAATTTTAGTGATATGTAAAACTTAAATTGCACGTTGACACCATTTAAAAAAAAATGGGAAAAAGAAGAGATGCTTCTGGTTCTTCCAGCTAATCTAATCAGGGACATAGCTGTCGTGTCTATTCAAATCAAGTTTCACATCCTAAAGGCTGTTTTCTTTTCGCTACCTTTTCAGAGAAGAACAGGCCCAACTCCTCTCTGTCTTGTTTCTTAATCTGATTATGCTCTTCTACTCCTATGTATACCATCTGGTGCATGCACAAGCAAAATTCACTGGGCTTAGATGTAAAATCAGGTGACAAAACAAGCTTTTGTCAAAAAAGGACACATTGTGTAAAAATCCCTGAAAGGAAAGAAATCCAATACAAAAAAAAAAAGGCAATAAAAATACATTAAGTCATTTTAACTGAAATGGTTCTGATTACATTAACAACTATGAAAGCTTAAACAACAGCTTTCCAGAAACATTTCTACAAAACAGAAACAGTCTTAAAAAGACCTATTTTTCACAATTTCAATTAAGATGGAGGCAGTGGCAATTCCCCATCATAATGGTCATCTAATATTTTTTATTCCAAAATCTTCTGAGCACCTTTCACTAAAGTCTTCCAACAGTTAGAAATCTGTAGTGGGATAGTGGGATTCTGAGTTTTGGCTGCATTGTTTTTATTATTTTTTCTTTTTTTTACTTTATTATCTTTTTATTTATCTTTTTTTTCTAGTTTTGTTATTCTGCTCTATTATTAGGTGTTGAATACCACCATTTTTCATTTTACCTTTCTTTTGTAGATTTTGCTTTTGGCTTGTTGCCAAAGCCATTAAATATTCTGTAGCACCACCCATACACTGTCCCAGCATATTATTTCATCATTTCTTAAAGAACAAGTGGCAAGACAGAAACAAAACAGATCCTCCTCCTCCTGTTCCCACAACCCCTTTTGTTGTATGGGAAAACATGCTGCACTGTGAACAAGGAGAGCACACTCCAGATAAACTGTATCAGGCAGCATTAATTTTGACACCTTGAAAATGAGTATTGTTATGCAGTGGTTTCATAAGAGGATACACAGGCTTGGAACAGTGCTCAGACCTTTAATAGAGCAAACCCAAATCCCTTCCACATAACCACACTGCCTCTCACAAGGCTGACGTATCTTAAACAGTGCCTCTGTCTTGCTGTCACTTATCATATTTTACCCTGGAGCACAGCCATTAAATATCCACGCCACCAGGCTAAAAGTTCAATGTCAGCCTGACAATATATGTTCAGAGTATTGTTACAGCTCTATATAATTGATTATACCTTTTTCTATAGCAGACAAATTCACACACAATGAAACTGCATAAAAGAACTCTGTTTGGACTGCAAACTCAAGTTCTCAAAAATGAGGACATGATATAACTAAAGATACCTATGACACCTTTGTTACATTCTTAAGGGTGTAGTTATCAGCCCTGATTTTTCTATGATTCTTACTTTATGTAGTGCAACATACAAAACATGCTCTATTAGTAAATAGAGAAATGTTCACCATTTCTTGCATTGCTCATCACTCAAAGGCATTTAGTTACGTGAGCTATAAAACTGTTTTGCTCTGTCAGCAGACTTCTACTTAGTTTTCTACAGGCTTCACTTCTAGCTAGGAAGAGTGAAGCCAGTCCTGTGTAAACTGGCTATTATTTTTCATGCAATTTCAGTGCATTTCTTGAGTCATTTCAACTCTGTAAATGAGACATCAGATGAATGATCCATTCTTCAAGAGCAGTCCATACAGGACAAAATGGAGACACATAAGCAAACTTTGAGTTGCATCAGGTCTTTAAAACACGCTCTTAGTTGTGTGCTTAACCTGTTGACTCTGGAGATGCAACCACAAGTGTGTTATAGCCAACAATGCACCTGCTCCTACTTACATCAAAAGCTGTAAAGGACTGCAGAAAAATAAAATGCTGTTTTCTCTCACTTCATTGAAAACTAAAGCAAACTTATTTCCTAAGTTAGCAAAAACCAAGGTCATTAAAAGCCAGATCCTGCTAGCCTTTCTCATGCAAATTACCTAATTTGCACTGGATATTATTTACATGAGAAAAGGGGCAAATGTACTTGTCCAAAGAAAATATTTTATTACCATACTTCTAAAATAGCAAACAAACAAAAGGATGAAATAATAGTTAAACAATAAGCAGAATGTTAGTATGTGCCTGAATGGTTGAACTTTGTTTATCAGAAGTGCCATATCAGATAGCATAACAAATAAAAAAACTAGAGCAGTTCAGCTTTATTGAAATAAAACAAATAAGTACTGTGATGCTTATAATACACTGAAATTTATGTTGAAATACTATTCCCTGCATATGCTTTACCCAACTAGACCATTCTACAAAGGTTATTCACGTATGAGCCCTGTCAGTTATTTTTTAAGGTCATTACCTTTCTTTTATGATGGGTTGTTGAAGCATCCATCTCTTCTTCTCCTATATTGTCTATCTGAGAAGTTGGACTACAGTTCATCCTCTCCTCCTCTTGCCTCTGAAGTCTGTCTGCCACAGCCTGGATTGCTTCTGTCCATTCTTCCCTATCAGGAACAAGCCAACATCTCTATTAGAAACTCATAAAATACATTACATAGTTCACAAGGTTTTTCACATGCTATATTGCTTCAACGTTCAATTCTCATGTTACACAGCAAAAGACTCACATTAATTAATCACTTTAATTTTCTTCCAAATTCTGCATTTTGTTGAAGATGGTGAAGTTGACCAGAAAGGATCACACTATATGGGTAATTTTAAGAATCAGCAGTTTCGGATTCTCTAAGTATTTTACTAGTGGGAACTTGAACAAATGTTTACTTGTTCCAGGTATAATACACCTGAGAGCATAGGATGTCATCTCTTATGCAATACTATCTCATAATAACTTGCTCTTTTAAGATATTTTTTGGTATTCCCCCTCCCTTCAAGACATTTTCAGAGAAAAAAAAATAAGATTTCTTAAACCATATCACGTGTTAAACTCTTTGTCTGTCTCCTCTTAAAACTCAACTTACAGGCTTTACTCAAATTTCCTTCAAAAAAGGCCCTCAAAGATAACTGAATTCCTACAAGCATCCTAAAAACCTGTGGCTGCACTGAGGGGCAGGCCCAGGTGATGGTTTCTGTGGAGGAACAAGCAGGGCCAGCTGAGCAGCACAGACACACCAGGCTGCCCTTGAGCAGGCCATGGCCCCACACCAAGCATGGTACCTGCTGCTTTTTGCTCAGCCAGTAAGGGATATGGGATATTATCATGGTATTTATTACTGAACACAGTGAGAGGTACTACACTGCACAGAAGAAAGACAGGGTGGAGACACAGTACGAAGGTAGAATAAAAAAAACCTCTGAGCGAAACAACAGAAAAAGCAAAGCTGTTGGTTATTTACTGATACAAAAAATAATAGCCAGATCATAGTACTAGTCTCAAAAGGACAGATGCCCACAGCGGGAAGATTCAGTGCATCTAACTGTAGACAGAGTAAGGAAAATTTGAGTGCATTATCCCATATCTCCTACATGCATTAAAAAAGTTTCTGGTGCATCAAAAAAGTTAACTCTTAAGAGTTTGTGAATGTTTACTGAAACACGGAAAACTAATAAGCCAACATAAAATAAATTATAATAAGCATGCTGCTTTCTGTGCCAAGAGAAAGGAGCACATTAGGAGGAGTAAGACAGCAAGGCTGGAAATATTTCAATCCAGGCTTTGGATGCTCAAAATTTAACACTTCAGAGACATATCATGACATAGTTTTGGCTTATTTGAACACACTTATCCCACCTACTCGCAGGCAACTCTTACACTAGTTACGAGCTCAGATAATATTTCACAGAAGCTGACTTAAAAATGTTTAACTAACTGCTCACATGTGCTCAGAATGCCATGGTTCCAGGTGCTGATAACTGTGCTGGCCCAGCAGAGACTCTACTGAGGCTTCTGCGCAAGCATCACAAAAAGGGAAACAAGAATAAAACCCTCACCGTTCCTCTGGAGTGTCTACGTGGAACGTCCTCTCTATGACAGTGGTCCACTGAAGACATCTGATAATGAATGTGTTCGGCTTTGGTCGCTCTGTTTTCATTAGCTGACATTCTAGAGAAATACATGACATTGCCTTTTTTACACGTTGCCAGTTAATGGGTGAAGAGCAAACAAAATTACTTAAAGGAAATACATTCAGCTTCTGTATCCCCATTCAGGATCTCTCCAGCACACAAGGAAATACAGAACAGCAATACAACCATGGGCTTGAATAAAAGCTAGCAGTTAATAACCATACGGTGAAGAAAGCAGCCTGAGAAATTGATGAAACTAGTATTGTCCATATAAAGAGTGCTATCTCCATTTCTTAACTCGGTCTGTGTTATGAGGGTAAGAAGAGTATTAGATCCTGGATTGCTATAGCATGCCAAGGAAACAGCAGTAGTCACTGGCATACTTTTCCATCTGCACCCAGCAGGAGGAATATGACTTTTCCCTTCAATGGCAACCATGTCACAATTACTGATAGTACTGTCACTTCAGGGTAAGCTTTATCGTAAAATACCCTAACTAAGAAAATTCAGATGTTGAAATTAGTCTGATTGCTAAATATAGAACAACTCCCCACACACCCCCAGTGGGGCTGCCCCAGGAAATCATCTAATTCTCTTTGTGCCCTAGGGCAGAATCAGGTCTACTTATGCTATTTCTCATAAGTATTTCTCTACACTCTTTCTACAATCCCCAAAAAGTACTAACTTCAAAACCCCTGTAAGCAAACAATTCTATCCAACTATAAAGAAATTAACAATTTTTACAGCTGGAAGATCGTTCCTAGGATTTAATGCAACTGTTCCTATAATTTCAGCATATTGTTTCTTGTCCTTTTGATTAAATTACTTCATCTTTTCAGCAGCTGTCCCTTTCAGACATTTGAACACTGTTTTATTTCTCTTCAGTCTTCTCTAAGTCAGTTCAATCGAACTGTCCTCACCAGTTGTGCTTTCAGATGCAAGATCTTCCTTGTTCCACAATTCTAGACACATTTATAGACCACCCGTTACTCCTTTGTTGCAAGACCACAACTCTGGTGATTCAGGTAATGGTTCAATGTTGCTGTGTATTAGTTCTACGATGTAGGATACTGCACTAAACATGACAGCTGCAAAACTCTCACAAACTAGAACTCCTTATTCATGCAAATATATTTAAACATTTTTGAGAAGCTAAGGTTACCCTGTCAAAAGTGTTACTTGTTTTCCTGCAGCTACCACAACGTAGACACAAACCATCACATCTCATGTCTGGAATATTATCACTTGTTCAAAGCTGATCCAGATCAAATGTATGTGTGTGAGCTAAAATGATTCATCAGGTTCACAAATCAATCAATAATGATACGGCAAATGAATTCCTGTTCACCTACAATCTGCTGTAACTTCTTTTTGATATAGCTACCACCTACCAGTTGACCCACACCTTTTACTTATGTAGCTTACTATTCTTTATTCCAGTTAATGTCAACGCTTTACAAAAGTCATATGACATGTACCACTTAACAAGGCATGCTTTTCTTTCACAGAAATAAATTCTTTCGGCTTGACATATTTTCTCTTCACAAATTCAGGATCCTGAAACCTCAACTATCATCCACTGCGATTTTTTAATTTGAAAAAACAAAAAGTGGAAGTGGATATGTCTATCGAAAGTACTCTTTTCTGCAGCTTAGCAGAACACCTCAGAAGCTTGACAGACACAGGTATGAGAAACAAAAGAGGAGTAAATGTTGTCTTATGCACATGTCTATTCCTTGATGAACAAACTTCTATGTTCCCCATACATCTACAAATTATTATGTAAGTCAGACTGCTCACTTGTCATGGAGATGACATTCCTTTTAACAAACATTTCATTAAAAAAGAGAAACAGTAGTTTACCCTCGTTGCTTAGACACACTCTGCTAGGTTTTGGATGGAATGAGAGTCATCCTCAACATGTAGAAGAAAGATCTACAGCAGGATGGACACAGGAAGAGGGAATTTAACACAAAAGCTGGAAGAGAAACAAGGACGACAGAAGCATGATGAAGTAGAGCTGCTTAGGGTACCTAACCAGGGTTGTAGCTAGGTGCAATTACTCATGAGATCAAAGAAACTCCTATCTTCAGGGGTATGGTTGAAGTCCAACTATGATCACCGTGACAGTGAAGGTAGGGTTAACAGGCTTTTTTTTCAGCCTCCTCAGCTGTAGTTCCAAGGAATGTGTGGGGCTACCTTCCTAACAGAAGAGACTAGAAGCATTGTCTGTTCTAAGATTATCTCATCTTACTCCTGACAAAACAATCCTCTCATCTTTAATCCTATCACACTTCAATCATGTAGGCTGAAATTTTCTTTACTGGTTGTCTGCCTAAAGCTGCACACTGCTGGAAAATGCTGCTTTTTGGAGACGAGACTTAAAACTTGGCAAATCAAGACCTTTGATATCCTTTTAGTATTCCTGTGAAAATGTAAGGCATCTGGCCACACTACATGTGGGAGGGATAAGAGTGCAGTGGGAGAAGGGTAAAAAATGACAATAACAATTACTAAAGCATAAAATCATTGAAAATCTATGCATTTTAATCCAGAGGCTACAGCTATCTCCTGCCTCTCCACAGGCTAAATTGAAAGCATTTCACTTTTATTCATAATGCCTTACCCTCTTCCTCAGACAGTACGGAAAAGAAACTACCTCACTGAGGCAAAATCCAGTGTAGAAAGATAGCATACAGCAAGTTGTTTACAGGAGAGCTGTTAGGAACAAAAGACTAGGGAATAAAGGGAGAAAAGTGGAAATAGGACAGGAAGAAGACTGGAACCTATGTGAGAAAGAAGAGCATGGGGATAGCTAGAGTACAGCTAAACTAGAGTACCTAGTTTAGAAGAAGGAAGGTGAAAAAAAGGTGCCAGGGAAAAAAAGTGAGGTAACTGTGTTAGGACAATCTCAAGGAAAAAAGGTACAGAGAGAAACCTGCAGAAAAATCTGTACCAATCAAAAAGCACATCCTCTCCAGCGCCTGTGATGGAACTGAAGATTTTGAATTCCACCATTTATTTTCTCTTTGCAAATATATACAAATATGCATACATTTAAATTGCATTATTTATGTTTTCCAACTCACAAAATGAGCATGAAGAAAATGGAACTAACAGAATTACACCTTCTTATGTCCAAATGCGATGTATAATATGGTCTTCACCTACATATATATAAAATATACTATATAGAGTACAATAAATATATATATTGGTATGTACATTAGGTAAATCTGTATCTAATACACTACTTACATTTTTTCAGTCAGTCTTCAAAGTGATTATGCACATTGTTAACAAGAACAAAACATACAGATGCATATACTAATCTTTGTAGCTACAAAAAACCATTTACTCTGAGTTTTCATTACAGATGATTAAATCAATTAAAGGTAATTAAAAACACCATAGGAACTGAAAATGGTTCTGAAAACATAAAAAAACCTCCAGATAAATAACCCCAAAATGTCATTTCACTATCACTGGAGGAAATTATTGGAAAATAAAATTTAGCAAAACTTAATTAGCTTCGGTAATATTCTGTTACAAGTGGCTAAAGACTTGATTTCCTTGTGGAAGGTTAAAATTGAATACATTCATATCCGTCCCTTATGAAGCAAAAAGGGTTTCATAAAGAAGTGGAGGACCAGTGTATTTCCAAAAGAGGTGTACTACCCATTCTTCTCAAGTAGATAAAAATAACTGAAGTCTGCTGATATTTAGTAGCCCCACGTTTCATGTGCTACTGTATACAAATGTATGGGATAAAAAGTATTCCTGCCATGACTGCAACATGAATAAAAACGTCTCTGTGAATATCTTTTCACCTACTACTAGGGGGAAAAAAAATCTATTAAGATGAATAAGTGCTGTAATACACAGATACTGCTAATTATCAAAATATTTTTCTACTAATTAGTGGAAAAACCATAGTAGTTTGAGACAGAGTGAATAGTTTGGAAAATACAAAAGCACAGAAGAAAGAGTGAAACTGGCTACTGAGAGCTGGCTCCGAATGCTCGAGTGATAGTTGGGTCATTACCAAGAGGAGAGAACATTCTACCATAATGTCTTGAAGTTTGCTACTATACATAAACATATGTAATTAAAGGACTGAATCTCAACTCAAAACAGTTGGAAGTCTAAATTATCATTCAAAAAGATGAGTAAGCCAGTAAACAGACAGACTCAACTTTGTGTTCTTGTATGCTAGCCATCTACAACTTGGAATTACACATTTTATTCCTAAAGCTTTCTGTCTTTTTGGGATGAAACATCGGTCATGAGAATTCTTCCTTTAATATTAGAGGGGAGAAAAAACCTTGGGGGAGAACACTTGTTCAAAGCAGCAAAATACAAAAAAAAGTAACAGAGAATGACAACTCTATTCCAACAAGTGTACAGCACTCTTTTGGCCATTTTCGGATGTATATAAAAAAAAGGATAAAAAATTAAATTAAAACAGTATAAAGAAATGCAGTGGATGTTTCTGAATTACTGAAATTCTCCTTTCAAAAAACAAAACAAAATGAAGTCAGGTACATACCAGAGGTTAACTTTTGTCTCCATATCGACAACCAACCTGACAATTCTAAAATGTTAGACTATCTTTTCCAAATAACTGCTACTGTCTAAATTAAGTAGTTATGCTAGTTAAACTCTCCTGAGCAACTCTAACTACAAACTGTATTTCAAAACGTTCTGTTTACTTTACACCATTCTGAACCACAGATGACAAAGTTTGCTTGAAGCTGTAATTACTCTGCAAAGCTGGGAAGCCAATTAGAGGGCCTGAAACCTGCCAGTTCCAAAAAAAAAAAAAAAANTCATCTGTTCAGATTTTATTAAAAAGTTTAAAGTTTGAATTCTATAACTTTAACCGTATAATCACCAGCATTCTTTTCCTAAACGCAGTCATTCAGCATAAAAAAAGAAATAGAAAGAACACTAATATTGTTTTATTATTTCATATATGAAAGGTTTCAACTTCAGCAGAATGTGTTGATATGGCTAGACAAGAATACTAAACATTCAAGCAGCCATAAAAAATTGTACTAAAAAATGAACAGAAGGTTGCATATCTGAGAAATTATTTCTAATACAGACAATACAGACTGAGTTTAAGCAGAGAGGATAACTTCCTGTGATTATCAAATCATATCAAAAAAATAGTATCAAGCCACTGCTTCCATTACTTATAATGTATGCAGTTTTAAACATAAAGGGGAGAGTTGTCTTTACACAGATCTATATCTCTCTATGTATCTATCTACTTGCATAATAATTTAACCTTGATTTCTTATTTTTCCCTTGGTCTTTCCTTTACAAGATAAACATTTTTGTCCCAACCTTTGCCTATTTAATTGCTAATCTAATTTTTCTTTCTCATATCAAAATTTAATGACCACACTCCTTAAGCCTTTAGGACCACACTCCTAATACCTTTTTCTGTTTTTGCTGCTCTGCACTCCAGATCCACACCTCTCTGATGACCTTTTCTGTTAGACAAGTAATAGACAACTAGCAGAACTAATACACCATTTTCATAACACAGGGACAGATACACATATTTTTGCTCATATACGCATGAAAATCCATGAATTTTACATATAGGAACACACATATGTGTGTACCCATACACACACCCTTAGCGTGGTCCGCTTTTGATTCTCCCACTTGTTTACCCACTCCCTATGGGAAAATCTACTTCTCTGAGGCTTTCCAAAAGGCTCTGTTCTTTCTTACTATATCTTATCTATGGGGAGTATCACCCTAAAATTATGTTTGGTCACATAGAGACCTATGTGAACAATTTAATATCTCTTCTTTGATCCAAACAAAGACAGGTTTACCCTAAAAATGCTATTCCCAAAACTGTTCATAACAGATCGTTTTTGTCCATTGTCCCCTTGATCACATCACTCTTTTCTTGGCATTTCCCATTTCTTATCCAGCTCTATCACATCAAATATAGACAGCTTTTCAACATGGTCTGTCCCCACAGACTACTCTCATCCTTGTTATCATTTTTTATTCAGTATCAAAATGCCACCCATCCCGTTACTGTTACAATTTCATCACCAGTTCTCTAAAGCACTTCTAATTTCTCTGTTTGTCATACTAGTTCTCTTTAAAATCCTCCTTAAAACTCTCCTTCACCATGCCTTAAAAAACAGGAGAGAGGGAAGGAGGGAGGAAGAAAAGGGAGATGAGAGTAAAAATCTAACCTTGACAGTGGATTAGTTGTTGATGTGCTGAGACCACTGCCTGTACTACAGGCTAATACTGTCTCATTGTTTTCTCATACTCCCCCCATCTGTTTGCATCCATCTGCTGTCACTTGTTTTATATTTGGAATTTTAGTATTTTGGAGCAGGGACTGACTTTTAGTTCTGTATGGGTAAAAATCCCACTTCTGTGGGGCTTGGCTCATGACAAGTACTTATATGTGCTTTGATAATATTATAGCATATATGCCAATAAAACCCTTAATTCTATTCCTTGAAGCTGTAAAAGATTAAACTTAATGCACTTCATCATGCTGCAAAGTCTTTTCTATCCAATATTTCAAAAAGTACCAAAGTAGCATCCATGTCTTCCTGTAGTTTCCCATTTGCCCCTTCATGCAAAGAGGGAGAATGGAAATAGGAGATTTCTGCATGGGTTTTGCCTGGGCTTTACGTTGTTTCCATGGAAGACAGTAAAATTATACATCCTTCTCTTTCATGCAAACACCTCAATTTTATTTAAGCAACTGGGTATATCACACCAGCATAAAAACTTTCAGGCCTGGGTATGAACTTCTAAGTCAAAGGACAGAATACCAATTAAACCATTCATAAAGCAATTTTAAAGCCTCCCAAACATTTCTCCATTCAATGCAGATGGAAATATTTCCTATACACATTAGATTTGAGTTTGAATTTCCATAGATGTATTTGCAAATGCAGTATATGACACATACACTTTTTCTCTCCACAAGTATTTTTGATATTGAATGAACATTACTTATTCAATTCTACTACTACTACTTTGGAATCAAATTCACACTGTAATTATAAGTACAGTTATATCTTATTTCCGGGTTCATGTAATCCAGTATTGTAACAAATTTTTTACAATGGACTTAAATCTCATTGAAAAGTTATTTTTGCAGTTGCACACAAGGTCATGTCTAATGCCAAAGTATTTTGATACATAAATTAATCTCACTTAAAACAGACATACATATTTTCCTACCCATTTCTTTAAAGAATGTCTTCAGAATTCTTTAAGCCCTAACATTATTCCCCCAAAACCTTTCAATTTTCCTGTTTTGAAGATTTTTAAATCCCAAAAATAATAAAATCTTGTCTCTGGCCCACAAAAAAGTTAAGACTAGGAAAAAGGAGCACAGATTCTCCATTTAGAATAGCCAAGGTTCTTGACAATCATTTCTGCAAAGAAAATAAAAATAAAGTTTATAAAAGGTTACCTTCTCATAATAACTAAAATTGCTTTTTCTTTTTAAAGACAAGAAAAATGGTAGCTGTACCAGAGTGCTTAGAAAGCACTATCTTTCAAGATACAAAAAAAGTTCCAGGTGACATCATTTTTGGCCAAAGCTCAAAGGATACTGTGAAGGGATACAGCTCTTCCCAATTATTCCCCACATAAAGATCAAAATGAAGGCAAAGGGCCAATTCTTAGAGATACTTCATCCCAAATGTGCTGTGTGATTACCTACACACTCACAGCGCATGTGAGAAGTTGGGGTTTTTTTAATCAGTGAAGTCACAAATCTTCCCTAAGTAGAACTGAAGTAGAATTCTTCCCCACTCTGCTTCCCCAAAAAATGGTGACAACCAAAGACCAAAGTGGTTCACTTAAAGCAGCATTTATTCCACTTACACAACAGTGGACCGGTTGAAAACAGCATTATAAAGCCATGTTGGGTTTTTTTTGAGGGGGTGGGGGGGCATTGAAGAAATACATCCCATTACCCAGAGTATTGGTTTTGTTCTCAAAGAAGCATAATGGAGTTTTAAAAGACAGGACAGTTTTTATCAGGCCTTTGCCTGTATAGAGAAGTCATATCAACTGAATCCAAAATTATTTTTAAACTGGTTCTGACTGCATAAATGCCTAAGCAAAAGCAATTTAAATTAACATATTTTATTTTGCAGTTGAAGTGGGCTAGGAATGCACACCCACTCAGTTACCGTGACTCAGTCAATCAAGAGTATCTGTACAAGCTACAGCAGTTTGATTACTTGCAACTGCTCCTCTCTACCTGAAAAGAGCTGAACTGATTTTGAACCAGGCAATTCCAGTAAGCTCACACCTCTGAATTCACCCCTGAAAACCAGTATCACCCGGTTTTAAGTTTTCACAATGAACTTCCCACCCATGTAATTACACCGCCTTCATTTATCTTCAAGTGCACGGTAAGATACCACGGCACAGCTTCTTGTGAGTCTCAGTGTCAGGGCATGAGCATTAAGGGACTAACAGCCTGCTCCAAATACACAGCTCTCGCAACTCCCATTTAGAAGAAGGTGGTTCTTGTTCGGTGTAAAATAAGCTGGCTCCACAGGAGAGGAACCAGTGAGTCCTACACACTATTCGGTGTCACCAAATCTGGCTGATCTGCTCACCCTACAACCTTGCAGCAGCTCCAAGATGCAGTGCAGGGTGCCCATGGTTGCCTTCCCTGTGCACCCAAAGTTGGGAGAGTAGTGGCCGCAAGGGGGTAAAGTCCATTCAAGACACCTAAGGCCAGCCTGTGTCCTTCCCTAGGGCTCAGCTGCACCCAGTCCCACTCTGTCATACCCTTCACTCAACTGTGTTTCATCTTCAGTGCTCCAAGGAAGAGAGATTCCTTATCTCCATTTCAGGACCACATGGCTTCCCTGCATTTTGGGTGGCTGGTAATGGACTGAAGCACGTGTGCTGCCACAGTCTCTCCCTCTCTAAGTAAAGTCTACCTGTTTACACACACACTTCCAAATGCCTTCCCCCCACATTTCCTCCTAGAACATCCCAAGAAAAAGGGATGGCCTCTGAACACTCCATTCTATGACAAAACACCCCCCAATGAGAAAGGCCCTGTTAACAAAGACACATTTATCACTGGAAGCACTTTTAGCAGTATGTAAAATAACTTCATTCTCTCCAGCCTTCTTGTCATTCCTAATGGAGTTCACAGACAGCAAAAGACCAGGGAAAGAGAAATGCTCAGGTGCGGAACTTTAAAGTTATCTTGGAAGGAATCAGGGAGCCACACCAGGGGAAATGATACTATGCCTGGGAAAGAGCTTTACTTTTGCAAAAGTAAAGCTGATGTCACAGGAGTGGAAGGCAGGGGACACTGGTGGGAAAATATCTGTATGATGGAACTAACTAGCTTGACAGAGCTGCTTATAAAAGTTTTAAACTACACAACAAGTGTCATACAAAGTAGAACTGTGCAAACTTTCCAGTGTTTAACTCCAGCAGTACTACGAAAATAATACCACAGCCTTGGCCTTTTCTGCTTAAATAACAAATTGCAAGCAAGAGCCAAAGATGTCTATCATTTGGAGAGCAAAAAGTAGACTGAGACCACACTCTCACTTTACAGATAGCTACAAAGATTACATGAAGATAGGACTGTAAAGACATATCTTAAAGTCCCTGCCAACCTAATCAAGATGGTATTAACAGTGATCTCACACTCCATCTGCCTGGCTAGTAATTTATGAAAAACGTACTTCACTATTACAGGAAAAATATGTTGCGCTGCTTGTGGCCACAAACCTACTGCAGCAGCTCAGGAACTCTTGGATCAGAGGCCATGAGAGCAGTTCTTGACATTTACCAGGTACTTCCCATGAGATGTGATTCATTCATATAGCAATTTTGTTTGTTTATTTGCCCTACTGATGATCTCATCTTCAGACAGATAAAATAGCTGATAAAAAACTTACAGTCCCTTGCAATTTAGAGTGTAATACCATCCTGGTTTGCTTTTCATCCTGTGAATTCTACACAGGCACTCCACTTAATTTCATGAGATTCTTTAGATGAGTGATACATCATCCTATTCTTGCACTGATCAGCCAACATTTCTGATAAAATTACGCCTTTTCCTGTCAGAAAAACAGAAAAAGTCATCTTGCTTATCAAAACTGTATTTTTTCAATTAATACTGCACTCTTGTTCCTTTAGCTTACATAGCCTAAGAATCAGACCTATGGGACTTGCTAGGTGCAGAAAGGATTTTTTTTTTTGGTGGGGGGTGGTGGGGGTGGTGATGGTGTCATTTTGGAAAACAATGTGAAATCTTTCAATTTCCATCAAGGCAAAGTTCAGAGACAGCATTCTAATATCAGAATTACATAACATAACCTCAGAGTACCAAAAAAACCTCCAACCAAAACCAGTACCAACAGACTGGAATTAATTGCTAATTATGTATTCCTTTGCTTAGCAGAACTACCATGTGGATTGCCCTTCTAGTTGCTGCAGCAAGGGAAGACAGAATATACAATGAAAAACATGGTAAAGCAGGACAAAAAAGGCCACAGTATTTCTAAAAATTGTCTTTCTGCTGCAAATTGGGGAAAAAGTACCTAGTAAAATACTACCTGCTAAAAAAGAGTAGTTAGAATATGCAGAGCAATAACTAAAGAATTTATTATGGCCTATGATTTAGTCAATTCTTACTCATATGAACAACTTAAAGACATCACTGCTTTTATGCTGAATACCAACAAGGCAAAATGAGCCCCTAATACTATTAGAAGGTTTGCACAATCAGTATAATTTTCTATTGCAATCAGAATATGCAAAGTTTTCCTCTTCTAGCTGTGAGATGAGACATGGGCTTGGAGCACAAGATTATTTTCTTACCAAATAAAATACACAAATTACTTTGTATACATAAAAGCTGAGTCAGTCTCAAGTACAATTTGATCAAGAAAATAGGAAAATTCAGTCTCAGTAGCGTTTGTTCCATCTTCAGCAAAGAAGATGAAGGGAACCCTTTCCCTAAGTACAAATACTCTTGTGGCTCCTATACTCCTCTGTAAAACTAAACGTTGCCACTTATTATATTGCAGTACACTAATACAATTTTGAAAGACATTGGGTAAATTTTCTAGTCTTCCTCTGAAAGTTTCTAGCTGTGATATTTGCAACTCATACTCAGATTTTTTGCCCCCTTAATTTTGCTCCTCAAACACTTCCATTTTCTGGAGTGTTCAGAAACACTCACCAATCTCACTCCGACAGATCGAAAACCCTACAAATTTGTCTTTTAGAAACATTCTTGGAAAACATGCAATCTTCACTTTATCCAACAGATACACACTTTGTAGCTTTGTTAATATATGCAAATTGTCTGATTGCTTGAAATTACTCATTAACCAGGCTGGAGAGCTGATTACCTGATTATCCAAGAGAAAAATAACTTAGCATGATTTTGTGTCATTTGACAGTCTAGATAATTTTCTAATTAGTTTGAGTTTTCAAGTGAATTCAGAGATACTAATGAAAAACAGAGAAGAGGTCAGCGATCTCAAAAAAGGTAATTTTTCCAGGAATTTTCTTCTTACAGCAATCATTTGTCAAATGTCCTTGTTATTTACAGACACTTCAAACACACACACAAAAAATGAGAACTTAGACTTCCAAAAACCATTCAAAAACCAACACATGGTTCTTCCATGCTACTGTAAATACATCTTGTAGAGCTGGATATAAGATTAGTGGTGCATTGGTACGGCACATGGCATTAAACTTGCAGTGTTACCAATAAATTCTGAATTATACACGAAGAAATATGTAGCAGATAATCTGTCAATATGCTGAGAGGATAGTAAATACTGGAAATACATACTTGCCACTGAAAAGTTGTTGAGTGGATATGGCAGATCCACATCCTGGGGCTTCTCCTTATAGCCTATGAAAGAGCCATCTGTCTTTAGCAGGAAGTATCTTGGCCGCCAGTTTTTTATATATTCCCCTAAAGGAGAAGAAAAAAAAACTTCATTAGCACTGTACAAAAAACCCCGAACTTGAATATTAAAAATCATATCATATTATCAGTATCAAACATTAATTATACCAAAATCTTTTCAGATGTTTTCAGTTTACAGAGAAAACCCTAATTCTGTCCAAAAGAAGGGAAAATTGAATTGCAATGGTAAGCCTGGACTGTACAATGATGCCTCTGGAGTAAGAAGCTACAAGTATGGTATACTAATATTCCATAATTCTACATTTTATCATACTATACTTTTCAAATATCCTACATGCTTACACCATAAACAATTCAAATTTTTTTTCAGGAGAAAAAAAAAAACAACTCTACAGCTTGACTTTTAATAACCAAATGAAATCTAAACTACTACAAGGTAGAACATTTACCCTGCTGAGCAAAGCAGAAGTGATTAATTTCCTCAAAACATACACTAAGCAAATACAAGGAAATTGGGGGTAATGGAAAAACCTACACAAAATACACTTAAAAAATATAACTGAAAGCAAAAGGAATAAATAAGAAAAAGTAGAAGCCAATTACCTTCTAAGGGGTAAGTCCACCAATAAACCTACCATGCCACCTTCCCCCTACCCCAGCCTGAGCAAAAGATTCTTCAATCTAGGAGGAATTTAGGATCAGAAACATACAGAACACATCAGCAAATACACAACCCCTTAAATAAAGCCACTTATTTGCTATTAAGGGTAAAAAATTTCTTTAATACTATTATACTTTACAATGCCACACCAGAATCTCAGCAACAATTTCATTTTTAGAGTGCAATTTCTCGGTTAAGTACAGTTTAGTTTAGATTTGCCCAACTTTCCTCATCTTTGATTTCTATAAATTCCACAGAGTAAATAATGACTATTACTAAAACTTTAATTAAGTCACTGTTTCATCATTATACAAGTGAACAATTCCAGAAAAAAAGTGTATTAACAATGCAGAATTTCCAACAGGGAACCTAGGACTTCTCACCATTTGTGAAATGCTCAGAATGAACCATCCCAGGGACTGCACTGGTCCTGGGCTAAGCCCCAGCCTAGCAGTGCCCTTTACCACCTCACTGCCCTGTTAGCTGTAGTTATGTAGCTTTTAGGCCATTCAAAATCAGAAAGAAGTTTACATCCCCTACTGTGGAGATTACTTCACTAAAGCGTAATCTCAAAATTCATTAATTGCACCTTCACCTTTCCAACACAGCAATCAACTAATTGTCACTGAAGTTCAACATGGGAATTGCTGATATGGCCTTGATGAACTTGAGCACAGCTTGTAAGGATTTTGACAATACCCAGTCAAATCCAACTGCAGCCACTAACATGCCCAATTTTCAACATGTATTTAAGCAGAGGAGAGTAGGGAATACAAGATGGAGAACAGAAAAGAGGAGAAAAATTAACACTGGGCTATTCAGGCTGGCTTACGGAGTAAAACTCTTCCTATTTAGTCCTGCTTCTGCATAGCAGGGTACTTGCTTGACTTTGTTACATAGACATTTTCACATAGGTAGAAAGAATTGAAAAAGTCCAAGTGTGACTTAATTTGACCACTAAATGAATAGAGCAGATATTCTAGAGGCACTAGTTACATTTGTATTGATGCAGAGCTTCATCTCAGGCCTCCGGTTCTAGTTTGGCTGGGAACACCCCTACTGATACTGCCAGTCTGAGCTCATTTCACAGCAGGAAATCCCAGTTAACATGAAACATGCAATAAAAACCAAACCAAAACAAACAGGTACAGGATACTTTGTAAGCTGATGAAGAAACATAAGTGCAGTGTGAGAAAACAAATGCGTAACTTTAACACCAACAACAATGAAAAATTTTATCAGCATTACATGAAAAGCAATAAATTAAGTTTGCTGAATACTTGACAATGAAATAATCATAGGCCTAAGTAAACGTATGAGTCATATTTTAAAAATATTTAAAATATGACCTGCAACAAATTTGCTGAAATCTGCATGGACTCAACAGTTGAAGCCAAAACAAAACCTTACGTATCAGATAATCCAATATAAGTTTTAAAAATATTAACATCTTAGTTGCTTTCTTAAAGAGATGATAAAGAGAATCTTCCATATTTTTCTAATAAACTATATCTCATTTCATTGTAAGAGTAAGTGACTGTCAGGAGAGAAAGTGCCTGTTACTGGGTTTGCAATCTATCGAGATCTTAGTCTTACCTAGAAGGCAGGCACCTAAACCTACTGAAGAATTCAAGGAGAGCATGGAGACTACATCAACATGCCTAAAGCAGGTCAGCCATCCAAGGGCTCAGGTTTCAAAGTGAGTCCTCCTCTCTGCAAGGAATAAACTGGGAGGGAGATAAGCAGACTCTGCTCTAAGAATCAGGGCTGATATGGTAAGTACACTTAATAGTCACTCAGGAAAGAACGGAAGTCTTTGTTTGCTTACATACACTCTCCAGAAGGAAACCTGTTGGAAAAGGAGACCATTCTATCAGGTGGCCTTACAGACCCAGCACACACTTCTCTGATTGCTTAGTCCCTCTTCACCGCTTAGGACAACACTTTAGATTGAGTAGCCAGTAGCAGCCAAACACAGATTCTCTTGATCAGAAAACTAGACAGATTTTTAATCATCTGCTGAGTTATGCAGCTGATGTTATGCCTGGAGAAGAACCATTAGAAGAGTAGAATAGCACTTCCAAGCTCCTCTGAAGAGAGCTGGCAACTTTGGATTAAAAAAAAAGCTAATCATAGAACAGATAAGTACCAGTTTACCAATGAGCACAGCTGTCCCTCTGTCTTTGCTCTGCAAACTATAGCCAGACACAGAAAAAGCAATTTAAAAGCAATTGTAAAACACCATGGCTTCATAAAGATCCATATATTTCTTTCTCAGACATATTTCTTTGAAGAATGTTTCTCTCAAGTGGTTTCCCAACATGAATCATGGTCAGACTACTTTTTCAAAACATCTATACAAACATGCACACACACAAACCCTGGTTTTGTCTTGAAAATACTAATATTCCAATTCCTCTGCAAGGCCTATGCGCGAACATCTATCATCTGCCTATATTTATTCTGTAATTTAATTAAGAAATGGGTGAACACTTTTGAAGACTAAATTGTGGTATGTGTTCACTTAGCTGCTCAAGTGGTTTAAGGGCTCTCAAGATGCACTCTAGGTGCTCTCTTCTAACTGCATTCTTTTTACATAATCTGCCTAAAGATAGAAAAACATTTTAGACCATACTTCTTAATACATGTGCTTACTGATTTGCCTTGAAAGAAATTCTCCATACAAAAAATGCTAAAGCAAAGCAGAGCATTTGAAAAGAAAAAACACTTCCAAATGTCTTCTAACTTAGCAGCCCTTCATTTAAAAAAAAAGTTTATTTCTCAGTATTACCAATATTAAATCACTTTAAAGATATTTGGAATGTATGTTCATTAAATACCTCAACACAAGCAAATTAGAGGAAATTTACATGTGAAATTTATTAATTCAAGTGAAAAGTAGTTCTGTGAGAGAGAAGTCCAGGCAGGTTAACCAAACCACAAGATATCCTGACAATTTAATAAAATGGAGCTGCAGTATTTAAAAAAGCAGTGGATCTGCCAAAGAGCATTAATCGGTTTGTACCCTGCTTCCTGCTGTGTTAATGTAAGTTAAATTATTATTTTGCCTAAATTTATACCCTTCTAAGTTGAAAACCACATTCTTTTAGGATCTGTTTATTTGACAGTAAGAAGAGGTCTCTAATTGCAACCACTGGAGCAAAGAAAGCCAAGTAATTCCTACATCATTTTAATTCTAGGCAAAGTTTTTTAAGCTACTTGAGGAAAGTGGCACTAGAAGATGCATCTCGCTGATCCACGCAGACAATAAATACATACACACAAAATACAAATTTTATGTTGTTGGGGTCTGCTTTTTTCATAACTATTGCCTAAGAATACATCCAAAAGAATACACCCAAAAGATTAAGATAGCAGTATATTCGTGAAGCACATGAAAATTCAATCTGATCTTCATGCAAAAAGCACCCTCGTAACATGCAACTCTTTAATTAACGTTGTATTTAATAATACACTGGCTAACAACAGTAACAAAGAGTGCTTAATGAAGGTTTGTTTAGAACATGACCCTCGCGGCTGCCTCTTTTTCTTTATTTGCCTCTGTACTGCAGCCTTAATGATTTTTCTTTTTTTGCCTTTGACAGCCAGTAACAAGAAACCTGCCTTCAGGACATTTCACAAAATATGTTGATTCCAGTGATGCAACATTGGTAGTTTTCATACTGTTGAGAAGCTTCAGAAAGGAGAGCTTTCTAAGAAATCATATGAGTAGTAAAAATAATCCGTGTTAGACAAATGTATCACTCAAAGGTTTGTAATTTTTTTTACTTTACCTCACAACTCAAACTCTCTCTTCAAACATGTATTTCACCTCAGATTCGGCAGTTATTATTAGTCTCACCATTCGTAATCCTTAAGCATATGGAAATTTAGCAATTATTGAAAAATTAATCGCCAATTTAAAATTAATCTTATTATTTTAAAATGTATTTTTTAAAAAACACTTTCGCGAAACATCTACATTTTTCAATATGTAAATGGTTTCAGAGGTGTGAAGGAAATGTCTTTAATATACAGTGCTGATAAGCAACAGAAACCTGAGTTCAAAAACTTGCTTCCCTAAAAGAAGCAACAGCTGCCACACAGACATAAGTGAGATTTAAGGGGAGAAAAAAAGAAAGGGAAAAAAACCCTCCAAAAAGAGAACACACCAAAATTCTGCTTCTTGTCTGTTTCATCAATTTATTCAAATGGATTTAATAGAAATAATACACAAACATTGTCTCTCCTTTTTTTTTTTCCCTTTCTCTTTTCAAGGCATTTTTTTGTTAGATCAAACTCCCTACAATAACATATAATAGATAGACGGGGTAAAAAACCTGAATTTATCTAAGAGCATTAAGCAACATTATATAAAAGTAAATGACACAACTATATGCAATTTTTCTTTAAAAGAAACAACTGTGATTAATGTCAGGTCAAATAAAATTATCAGAAATAATGCCAGTGGTTTTGAGATTGAATTTCCTTACCTTGGCCCTCTGAGGGCAGTGTTACCTAACACACGATTGGAAGCATCAGCAGACTATTTGATTAAGTCAGTAGACACTAAGTAAATGCAAAGCACTTCTGTCAGAATATTTACTTACTTTTAATTTCATTATAAGAAATTTGCAGCACAGTTCGAAGCTACTGTAAAAAGTAAATGTTTAAGATAAGTAAAAAGTATACCTACCCTCATAATTTATGTCCTTCAGTCTAATGTAAGTGTGCAATCATATATTATGCAAAGTATTTTACAAAATCTTATTGCATAGTAAAAATTTAAATGAAACTGTGATTTTTTTCTAACATGCCTTAGCATTTTAAAAGGTATTTTTATTAGATGCCCTCTCATAAGTATTTGCTGGCAGTTCAAAGAAAAGCATAATTTGGAACTACCACTTTGTAATTCTCTCTTACACTGCGAGACAGTGATTATTTATTTATACTAACTGTTTTCCCACAGTTCCCAGTAATGCTGAATGACATTTTGAGCACATCTGTACTTGCATTAGACAAATGAATTTTTCTAGTCCCAGCTGAGAAACAGGAAACATTTCATGCTGCATGTGGGCATTGGCTTATGCCACAGCTAGGCTTCCATTAAGTTTCTTGCAAATTGCGAAGTTTAGGTGAGAAAGTTCAAGCGCCTTTCAGTGTCCACAGCATCTCAATGATCCAGCTCAGATAGAAGGCTGGTCAATTTATGTCCAGCCATTTACAGGCATGTGGCCAGAAACCAGTGAAAACCCCACAGATGTTAATATTCTGCAGAAGGCAGCGAGCAGCCTCGGGTATGAGCTCCAGAAGTGCCTCAGCTGAGCAAGGGGGGAGGAAAGCAGGGACAACCCTCTGTCCTCCATGCCAGCCCAGATGCACTGAAGAGCTGGCAAACAGCAGATTCTTTGTTCCTGAAGCAGTACTAAGTAGTGACCAAAGAGAAGGGCTCCTACTAGTAAAGCAGATTCCTCCCAAGCAGAGGTGCAGCCAGCAGGCAGGGACAGGACACGGAGCAGTTCTCAGGTGCACTTTTGTAGCTAAAGTGATGGGGAGGACCAATCTCCCCAGCGGAAAGATTTTCCCTGCTCTTACTGCGGGGTTTTCTTCCCCCCAGGTTGTGAACGCAACATACAAAAGTATTGCAGGGTCCTAGGGTTCAAATCACCAGTCACCATGGCTTTGTCATTATGACTGGTGGAGTGAGTCACTGTCCTATCTTGTACAAATGCAGCAGCACTTCAGCTCCTGCTATTTATTCAACGATTTCCTATTGCATTAATAACCTTTTCTCTAAAACATGCAAAAAATCTAGAGGAAAGTATTCAATAACAAAGAGACAGACATACCATTATTCACACATAAATGCAGTTCTGAAATTGGACATCTACAATATCCACTCAAAATTACTGGTGTGTTTTGGCAACACATTGAAAATAAATGTTCGATTTCATATGCATGCAATTTTGTCCTTTTAAAAAAACATACCAGAAATACTGAGTTAGCTGACATCCTGACAAATTGAGAATTGACCTTTAGCATGCCCATTTTGAGCCAGCAGGAAGAAAAACTTGCCAGTTTCAACATCACTCTAACTTCCCCTTCATTCTTGAAGGATAAGAATTAGAACAATAAATAAATTAAATAGCAGTTGCTATTAGCACATGCTGTCTGGAATAACAGAGTCCTCTATTGCATCAGCATCTCTGAGCAACAAAGGTGATCAATATTTTCTAAATACGCTTGCTATTCAGGAATGGAAAACCAAGGTCTGTTTTCTGGAAACATTTAGGAATGCTGCTCACATTTTCTAAATTTCTCTCCTGCACAAGGCAATATAGGATAAAAGCCCAAAAATGCTACACTATTTAGCTGCTTTTCAGAGCAGTTTTTTACTTTTTAATAGTGTTAAGCTGTATTTGCATAAATGCAAAAAAGCATTTTAAATATTGTTTCACGTATGTTTTTATAGCTAAAACCTTAATGTTCTCAGTACTTTTAAATATTTATATATTTTTATACAGCACTATCAGCATCAAGTGGTACTTTGTATAGCAGAAAAAATACTACTTTCTTTCCTTTTGCTTTTATCAAGTGCTAGTAGACCTAAGGATCTTTTTCAGGTTTTGAAAATATTTTAAGAGTAGGACAAGTATACAAATACTAATCCATAAATTACATTGAATAAGACAGTCAGTTACAGCAGCAACAATTTAAATTCACATACTTGGTACAAATGCATTAAATCAGATGATTAAAATATAAATGCTTTTTACATGTGGCCAAGTTGAATTAAACATCTTCTTAATATTATCTACTTACAGCATTTTGTAAAACAGCTAACACTTGTTTACACAAGAAATTTCAAACTTCCCATTGTTTGCAAAAGAATATGGTGAGTTCGACAATAGCATTATCATTCAACTGAGTTTCTTTAACAGATACGTGCGTTGTCAAAAATTATGTGACTTTTCCCCCCTTAAAACTGGTACACTTGCTAGCATGTTTTCACAAAGCAAACTGTCTCACTTTTAAAACTGGCACATTGCAATAATTTTAAAATAGCTCCTCTGAACTTTCTTCTTGTCACTAGGTGTGCTCCTAGCCTCAAACCTTGCTAGGTGCCAAAAAGCCAGCACCAACACTATTCACCTACGTTTCTCCCTCAAGGCACATCACTGAAATCAACCTTTTCGCTTTGTCGCTTAGCCTGCATCATTTGCAAAGAATCAGTACGAGATAAGCCCAAGCATTCCTCAGAGTGCTTGAGCTGGAACACCCCATTACTGCCGTACACAACAGGAGATCTCTTTGGTTGCAATAAGTGCTTCATGATATGCAGCCTTGCAGCACTACCCAGAGTAACTGAGCTTCACACCAGCAGTGATGGAACACATAAAACGCCACAATTCTGGGAAAAAGAACCAACAACCCAACTAACAGGCAAAAAACAAGTCTCCATTTGCAGTGCTGATGACCTCTGTCTGGGCTCAGATGCAGAAATCGGTACTCAGGCAGGAGGCAGCCACACCTGAATCTTCAGTTAAAACTGACATAATCCAAAACTGACATCTCCCACTCTGCCACAGCAGTGGCACATCAAATGCTCCCACCAATAGTTACTGTTATCAATGATCTACAGATGCTTATTTAGACTTCAGATGGAAGACACAATAAAAAGGAGTTCCTTCACTTTTAGTAAGGGCTTGGCGGGAAGCACTGGTTACGTTCATTTCAATAATACTTAAGTCATGCTGAAACTGACCAAAAAACCCTGATACATACTGGTAACATGAAGATACGTCTGCAATCCACATCCACAACGCACCTCAACCACTGTTTCATTTTCCATTTTTCAGTTCAATACAGATACCTGAATGTTAAATGTCATGTAATATTAGAGAAGAAAATCCATTATTTTAAAGTTTCCATTTTTATCTTCAAAGTAAGAGATCACCTGTATAACAATGCTTTCATTTAGCCTTTTGGGGCTAATTTAATTTCCCTCTATGCTTGTATCCTTTCTCACATTTCTTTCACAGTATCCTGGAAACTCACCATAATCACTGAACAAGAAATAAGAAAGGATTTTAGTGAAAGAAAGAAAACTATATTCCTATGGAGCAATCCAAATTTATTTTCTGTGCAACTGTCTAACAGGAAAATCTAAGTTATGCCTGACCAGCTCCTTGCCTTCAGAGAAAGAACTGAAAATAAGATCAAGCGAAAGAGAAAATTAGTTGCTAATCTCATTCTAACCCCTAGCATACTCTGTAATACTGGACAATCACCAATTGGCACTTTCTGCATAAGAAAAGCTCCGGATGCAGAAGTAGGGGTATGCAACGTACCAGTCTTGCGGCAGACAGACAAAGCTATGTAAGAACTTGTAAAGCACCTGTCCCCCAAATGTCTGAGACTGAAATAACTACATTACTCTTTCTATATCCACAAGTACCAAATTCGTTAAGTTGTTGCTTTGGGGTTTTTTTTTTAAGCTCACCACATGGAGAAATCAAAAGTTTTCTTTCCTACTACAAGAAAAGGCTCTTTTTAGGAATAAACAACGGAGGGAGGGAAGATATTAAACTCCTGAACTAATTAACAGAAGTAAAGGAGGCGGTGGGGGACAATGATAATTAATATGTACCCTCCTCCTAACCAAATCTCCACATACATTCATTCTGTATATGCACACACAACAGCAGCATCATAAACCGTCTCAAGTTCTTGCCATTATTCAGTTCGACATCTGCACATGTTTATGCGTCTCTCCAAACAACCTCTTGAACACCCTGCTGGAGCTGTCATTTTTTTCTTCTCCCTATCTGGCAGATGGCAAGTCAACAATCGGCATCAACAGCAGCCGAATATCTCCCCCCTCCATCCGACCCCCCTAAACAGACACAATAATAACTTCTTTGTGCTTCCCCACAATGCAGCTGCTTAAACCATTTCGCTACAAGGCTGCTTTGCCTTAATAAAAAAAAAAAAAAAAANCTTCTGTCAAGTCTAAAAAGCAGCATAATGTTAAGCAAGCTAAAGCCACAGCACAGCTGCAAACGGGCAGACACATTGACAGCTCCTCCCTTAACAAAGCCCTGTGAATTGAAGGGGGTTCATCTGAGGCTCACACAGTAATTAGTATAAAAAAGTCCGACAGCCTCTATTATGCTAGGAAAAAAAAACTGGACAGAACTGGGCTGCTGTTTTGCGTCAAGAGTTCTGCTGCAGAGTAGATAAATCATGTTGGGTTTTTTTCCTCTCTTTTTAAAGACAGTAATAAGGAGGATGAGAGAAGCTAATTTGAAAACTTGGACACAGTAATTGTACCATATGGTGAGCATTTATCCCTTCTGAAATACACGCTAACAGTCACTTACATGCACAGTGCTTTGTTTTACAGTTGTTATTCTCCCTACCATATTCATAAAATGGATCTGAATATCTGATACTCCAGAGAAGTTGTGTGTAATTAGCAGCAAAACTGCCTGAGCTTAATATATTGGCCTACCATAGCAATCCAATTAATTGCAGAAAATCCCATGCCCCCAAATCTAAATAGTGTCCACTTCAAGGATTTTTTTTCATTTCTCTCAAACTGGCTAAATATCACACATAATAAAGTTCAGAGAAGTAATTTATTGTCACTAATACTCCTTGATACTGTTGGCTCTAAAACACATGAGCAGGAAGTATTTTTCTTCTCATCCATGCAGTATAGAGGAATTAATTCAAGAACCATTTAAGAGTAACCACAAAATATTTCAGTTCCATCATATTTGGGACAGGAACTACTCAGTAAATTAAAGGTGAAACTCAGCTTCAACACAGGGCACGGGAGGGAGACAAAGACTTTAAATCCACTCCCTCACCTCCACCCCCATTTTCTTCCCGGATCATCCTTTGCAAAACTTTTGTTAATAAACCAAACACTTAACTCATAAGGACCTGCAAAGTTTGGAAAATATACCATCCAGCCCTTAGCATCTGCTTGTTCTCTAGCACATACTTCCAGCTTTTCACCCTGTTCTTACAACCAAATCATCATGGAATCAGACGAGGAACCAGTTGAGTGGAGCTGGGAAAATGTAGGTTTCTTTACATAAAGAAACACTGTAGTGAAATAGGAAAATTAATAAATCTTAAAGTGCTGCTTTCAGAAAATAAGATAAGTAAATAAGTAAACTTCCAAGCAAGGGAAATAAAAAACTCAAACAGATTAAGAGATGAAAATTTGGTGAAAAATTAACCAGACACAAAATGAAGTCTGCAGCTGAGCATAATGCACTTGCAAAGAACCAGAACGGTTTTTTTCTATTTGTTTTTACCCCAGAAGACAGCAACAGAATCTACTTCAGGTAACAGAAAAATACTTTCAGTCACTCTAGATCAGAAAGGAGGTACTGGAGCAGAGCGTTAAGTACTGAAGTGTCCCAGAACTAGGCAGAATAGATCCACAGTTACTATGAAATTGTGAGGTGAAAACTACAGGCAGAAAACAGCTATCCTTCAATGATAACAGTTCGACTGAAGGATCTTAAATGGAGAATTACACCCCACACCCCCAAGAAAAAACAAACAAAACAAAAACCAGAAAAAGTTTAAAAAAACCTTGAAATTTTCAAGTCACTTGGTTGGATGGCAATCAAAGAAAACTGCTTAAAATTCTGGTTTTAATCACACACTTAAATAACACAAACTGACATAAGATAAATAAGACAACACTGCTTTTGAGTAGAAAAATTATGCCCATCACACGGGCTATCTTTAAGAATGTCAAGAAAATAAAATGGATGGAGACTGACACAATTTATTTCATCTTTTAAGAAAAGCTTTTAGTAAGTTTAAAGAAACTAATCGTGTGAATGAAAAAAACCATGTGGTGAAACAGAATAGAGAAAGGAAACTGGGTGAAAGGAGGAGATCAAAATAGGATTACATAGCCAAATTTTCAACTTTCAATCCATGAGGCTCTACAGTTCTCTGTTAGGAACACTTTCAGTCAATATATACAATGATCTAGGGTTACCACTGCATGTACTGCAAAACAGTAAAACTATTTGAGTTTATTAAGAATGTGAAGAATTTCAGAGTGGCAACACCATGCCAGTGAGCTGAGAAACACCAGGCAAAATACAGTGAAGAATTACTTGAATTAATAAACAGTTACAGAAATAACCTGAAGTGCTCACACACTGTTTAGTTTTAAATTAACCACTAAAGAACAATTAATATAACCCTTGTTTAAGTATGCAATACTGAAAAGAAAGGAAAATATTCTCATTTGTAAAGTTACAGAATTTTACAAACACTATAAATATTATTCCAAGGTAAAAAAATAAATTACAGTTTTGATAACTACATTTTTAAAAAATGACAAGAAAACAGAAGAGCTTCCAAGACAAAACACATACACACACAGAAATAAACAGTTAGAAAAAAGCAGAGCGAGGAGAGAAATCAGGCTTCACTTTCAAAGGAAGAACTACGACAAAAGGGTTTAACAACGCAAATGGCCAATAGCAAAGTATCAGTCATTTCACAGGAACACATTTTCAGAAGAGTTCAGGAAAAGATTTCCAAACATTCTGTATCCACAGTCCTAGCTGAATGCTATAAATTCACCTCAAAACTAGTGGTTTGCACCATGGCAATGCAGCCACTCTCCCACCAATTCAGCACCCAATCCTACCAGCACCCTTAGAAAAAGCCAGCCTCTCCTTGAATGCTGTGACACATTTCCAAACTTGTGTGAGCACTTTTTCTTAAAAAATGAAAATCTCACAATCAGGAAAATGGAGTAAACATTCAACATTGGCATGTTCTTCCTTTAATCGCTATGCATCTTTTGTTCTAGCACAAATCTGGTACTAGCCAGGAAGTACTGATGGAATGAAAGTCCCAGACCTTGGCCACTTTGGTTCACCTCAAATACAAGAACAGTAATAGTACCAGGGCAGTCCATTTGGGAAGGTGAGGACCAGCAGAGAAGGAAGCATGCAGTGTATCCCATGTCCCACTCCACTGCATCAGCACTGGCACCCACACAGCTGAGACAGGTCGAAAAAAAGCGCACCCCAAGAAAAAAGGTTTTGACCAGATCAAAACAATTTCAGGTCACTGTAGCTAGCATCAGCACAAAGGAAAGATGGGAGTAATTGGCTGGGGGCAAGAAAGATGCAAAAGAGAAGGGGCATCAGCATGAACTTAGGCAAGATTAACTACTAATTAATCAGACTGCTGTTCTGCCTCGTGAGTGCAATTCTTATTTTCCAGTCAAGCTAGAAAATCAGGTTCAAGTGATTCAAGTTTCTAAGATCAACTGCATCTCTAAGCAATGATGCCACAATGGTTCCGAAAAACTATTAAGCCAAGAATTTCCCTAATAACAATTGCACGTTCTATACAACCAAATTATATCCTGACATGTGTCAGAATATACTCCGTCATTTACTCTACACATACACACAGAAATAGATCGAAAATATGTAAACTATACAAATCTCTGTACTCTGACAAATAACTGAAAAATCACTTAAAATGCACAATTTGAAAAGCTAGAACTACATACTTCTACATGTGAAATAGTTATTACAATTTAATAATATTACAAAATCTTAGCAACTTAGAGATCCCAATATTGAAAATTTTGAGTTAGCTGTGAAATATGTCCTATCCTATCAGCAGTGCTAAGAAGATAAGAACAACTTGGTCAGTAAAGTATTTTCTTAAATTTACAGATTAAAATTAAAGTAGAAGACGTTAAAAAAATAAAAACCCAACTCATTTATAACCTCAGAATTCTACATATTTCTAAAAGCTTTCACTGCCTTAAATTTAATAAAACAGCTTATAACCCCCACATAAGAACTATAACACAATTCAATTCCAATACACATGTTTTACATTAATTTATTTTGCACTATTTTATTATATTACAACTGAAATAAATATTCAGGCAAATGAGGTATTAAAAGTCTTTTGCTTCAAGTTTTTCCAGCCTCTTAATTAAAAAAAAAGCTTGACTGAGAAGCAAAAATGCAAAATTTTCAGCCCTGCCATTTTACTAGCACAAAATTTCCGCATCATTTTCAGTGATTTTAGAAACTTTTAAAACACAGCTATAAAATATGATCCCCAAATTCCAGCCACAAGATGGAACTGAAAGATGACTGACCCGGATAAGACATATAAATTTATCTCACCAAGCTCAGTACGAAGTTTGTTACTCTTTTTTTCACTAACAGATACATATCTTGGGGTTTCTCTGCTATTAGCAGACAATTTCTTCCTAATCTAACTACTGAAAAATGCTTAATGACTTAGCCTCCAAAACAGTCTAATAACTTACAGTATGACCTTAACTAGATCCCAGCAAACTCTACAATTAGTTTACTCAATGCAGAAGTGAAATTTCATACATGAGAAAACACTGATAATCTCCTCCTACATCTGGCTTTTCTGAAATTCTGATTATACATACAATAATTAACTGGCACCAAATATTTAACATTTGTGACACCAAAATAATAGGGACCAAAAAGGAACTGTAATTTTCAAAAAAATATATTTGCATTTCTATTGAATTAAGTAAACAAATTTGATACGCTTTTAGTGACTTTTTTCCCTCTAGAAAATAAACAGCACAATTGTCTAATTAGCAAAAATAAAATGGAAACTTACAACACTGACTTGAAAATCCTTGTGAAAGTCTGTACTGGTGATGTCACAAATGCTGTCACATCTGAGCAGGTATTGTCTGTAGAAGGTTCAGAAATGTCCATTTTAATCAAAGCATTTATTAGAGGTAGTTGTGAGTTTCGCTTTTATTTTAACGGATTAAAGAATTCCTTAAGAATCATGGTTGAAACTCTCTTTTAAAGTAACAAATTAGGTAAAATCTAAATAGCTGAAATACAAGGATCTGATCTGTAATGGATATAAGAACTTAGGTAAGAGTGAGGGGAAATCCATACTTTAGGCTTCCTTTAGCCTTTAATAATGATGTTTTCATTACACTGATGTAACACTCATATTTTCTAATTTGTTTAAAATGAACTACAAATTATCTCCTCAGAGTACTAAAATGCCAGTAATAAAGTACTACAAGACAGAAAACACAATTTCTCCAAGCCTGCAGTTATTTTTAAATCAAATATTTTAACTTCATGATACTTCAAAGCCAGTAATATGTTCCATTTCTCCCCACTGCAAAACACTATTAAACAATTATTTTTCTTATGTCAAATCCTCACATGACTGGTCCAAACCCCAGACACAGAGACGGGGACTCTTAATCACCTGGATGTAAGTTTTAATTGTTTGAAAAAAAATCTTGTCCTTCTCTCTTTTTTCCCTATGCAATTTGGGAACATGGCACCGTTAAAAGGACAAAGCTGTACTACAGGAAGGGATTTGAGCTGTGTAGGTGCCCAAAGAACTCTTACACATTCATCTTCCTATTTAGAGCCTAACTAGATGCTTAAGCTTCTTATGATGCAAGTCATCTACATTCTGTAATAATTTCTATATGTTCCAGTAAGAATAACCAAACAAAGAAAGAAGCCTTTCCAAAAAAGACTTAAGAGTGAGAAAAACTTGGGTACAGAACTTCTTAAAAGATCTTTTAGAATTTCATGTCTGTGACCTAAGAACTGGAACAAATGAAAACCGAATAAAGCTATGCTTTTATTTCAAATTTCAAATTTCAAAGAGGGGGAAAAAAAAAAAATCTCATGCCAGAATGAGGTATGAGGACATATGGCCAGTCTATCACCTGACTACCAAACAGCACTACTAAAGCTGCCACATGTTTGTTAATCCCGAGAGGTAAAACGCTGCTTTGTCTTCCGGGGGTCGTGCTGCAGATGAGTGCCCGTTATGATGCTGATGCATTTTTCCATGCTGACGTTCACCAGGGAATAAAGGTTTCACATCAGGGAGAAGTGACACAAATTTTTCATCCCCTTTAAGAGTCTTCCACATTACTGCTTACCAAGTTCGTACACAAGAACACCAAGCATCAGCAGCACAGCTGAAACAGTTTTAACAAAAGCTTTTCTTCTGGATGTCTACAGTTTAATTCAGTTAAATTTTATATCTCGACTATTTAATTTAGGTACATTAGGCTTATTTAGTCTTAATACTTACGAGTATTGAGTTTTCAGTGACAGCTTGGTCTTGTAACAGCAGATAACAGTTTGATAGGGAATGACTGAAAGTTCGTGATATGATTATTCATTTACAGACAGTAACTTCTCTTCACACAATCCATGACTAAGGGGAGAAACATCTCCCAGAGATCTGGCCATTCTCTAATGTACTTATCATTTCTGTAAGGGGCAGAAGAAGGGGACGTCAAGGGATCGATCATCAGTAAGCTACAGAAAAACTCCAGCCCTCTACAAGATTCTGAAACAAACCTGTTTTTTCAGACTTCTCTAGTTCCAACAAAACCCCTCAGTGTATTGCAGATGAAATTTTTCACTAGATCTGTAGTAGGATGCTTTGCCCTGAAAAAACTGATCTGCTTGGCCTGGAATCTGGTCAGAAGCAAATGCAAGCTCTCTGTGGGGAGCTACTGGTGGCACCATAGTGGTATTTTTTGGTGCTGAATATGCTAAAAGGCTGGCCTGGCTGACCAGCTTCAAACACACATCTGTCCCTTTGAAGTAAGACTTGACAGATAAGCTGCTAAACGGACCTGGAGGCCTATGACTGGCAGCCAACTTCTTCATGCTATAGAAGTCCAGTCTACTTTCATACAAGTTAGGTTCTTCCACATCCTTTTCTTGAAGTGGAGTTTCTCCTGTGGAGTTTAGGATGCCTCTCTACAGTTATTTCCCAGGGACTGAGGGAAAGAGAAAGAAGTACTCATGACTGGAGTGTGGTGAGATACATCAAAACCTCTACTTATCGTTTCTATTGCTAGCTTTAATATAATTGCTTTAACATAATTGCTTTAATACAAGTGCACTATACAAGTGCACTATACTTTTATACAAGTGCACTATACCATTTATGTTATAATATAGTGGACTACTATTTTTTAGCTTTTATACTGTGCAGTAATTCTGATTAAGAACTTCTATCTGCTAATTTGTCTTAATAAATAACTCATCTTTTATAAATATATCTGATTTGCCATCATTAAAACCTGCAGGATTAAGTGATTTAATCACACCTCTATAATTCCTTAAATTTAAACTGCTGACAATATCTGAGGCTAAGGAAGGATTTACCTTCATTTAAACCCCTTTCTGTGAAGGAGTTTAAAAACACAAGGGAGTTCTGCCTGCACCTCAGACTCAGAGAAAGGGCTTCTCTAATGAAGTTTGTCTAAGTCTTCTACTCCCCCTGTAACAACACCTCAGCTGATCCAGCTGAAGAGAAACTCTTCCTCCTCCTCCTCCTCCTTCCAGTCCTGCTGCCCAGTGGTCTTCATTGTCTGATTTGCCACTTGCACAGCTCACTAGCCCAATAGGTAAAAAAAAAGAGTAGGTGGAGCAAGGCAGAAATAGGACAGCTTTCTGCAAGATCAGGTAACTGAGCCCATCAGCTGGCAAATCCTACACTTTCTGAATTCATCACAAGGTATCAAGGGGTCTATGTTCCAGGCAAAGTCTACCTGAACCTCCCCCTTCATTAGACGTGTACCATTTGATCTGATTAGATATAAAAATTAAAACATCCTTCAGATACTGTTTTCTCTCTCTCCATGACACAGTGGATGGACATCTGCCCAAAGGACCTGGTTATGTGAGTAACGAGTGGGAGGGCTGTATGGGTATCTACTGTTGATTGTACAAGCACCCAAGCAGACACAAACAGCTTCTTGTTGCCCTCTCTGTGTAAAACGATGGTCCTGCTGCCCCGTTTCATCTTTCATGCAAGTTTGCTCCTTGCAAAAATGGTAACACTCCTGCTTTCGCTTAAGGAAAGAAATTAACAGTGATTTACAGTATGCCTTTAGCTCCCTACATCTGTAATTGTGCCACCACAAAGACAACGGAAGTGTTCTGAGCCTAAGAACACAAAGCACACTACAGAAAGTGCCTGTACAGTGACTTTAAAGAACTCCATTTGCTTAACATGTCAAAACAATATTAAGAAATTATTTCATTACCATGAATCAGTACCTTCACTTGCAAAAATGTAACGACCCAATGGGCTTAACAATACAATGAAAAAAACAAAAAAAAACACAGGAAGGGAGGTATGCAGACACTCCACATTCAATAAGAGAGCTCTAACTTTCCATGATACTGAGTAGGAAAGTGCCAAACTGGTGGCAAAAGCAGTACCCAGCTACGAAACACACCAGAAACAACAATAATTGACTATGAAAGAAATACTATGAAACACACCAGAAACTACAATAATTTTATCTTTTCATACTGATGCAGTGTTTCTCAAACAGCATTTCAGGAGGAACTTCAGCAAAGAGCAACTGGATTTTTACTGTTTCATTTAAATAACACTCTGAGCAAGTCTTGGACAAATTCTCACCAAATTTACATTTCAGTGCTAATCTGAGTATCTCATGTGCAAATCTGTATAGGGCATTTTATGATTTTTATTCATGGCATCATATATTTTAAGATGAACAGGAACATCTCATCAGTTCAGTATGGACTCTTCAAAAAAAACAGGTGACAGAATTTTCTCCCATTATGCAGGTACTGGCAAAAAACTATTTGGTTTTTTAAATGCTTATCTTCCAAAGTGCACGCTGTCTTGACAGGATCAAAATATTCTCCTTAGTATTTTTCAATCTTTCTCTTAATCATCCTCGTCTTGGTTCTGAATACAACTGGATTCAACCTTCAGTCACAGAGCTCCACTACTCTTTAAGCTGCTACATTCAAGAGCTCTTTACATTTCTGCACTAAGGTTCTTTCTCACGGCAAGGCAATCCCATATTCCTCAATAACCACACAGGCTCTCAGAATCTCAAGTTCTAAAGGCATTCTCTCCAATGCTGAAAATATTATCATTTTTCTTCTCTATTTTATTCCCTCTGGGATGTAAATATTCATTTAAATATTAAATATTAAAAGAGAAACTGGAATGGAACCATGATTCCCATTCCCTATGCTAATTTACTTCTCTGTATTCTTACTCTGCATCTTGAAAAGCTTCAAGGAAACCATTTTCTGCATTACTTGACTAGGAACTATCAAGAATTACAAGCATTTAAGAACCCAAACATTTTATTTCACACAACAGGTTTCAAATTTTTTCAGTTCATGGAACGCTAACATTTTTCAGCAGAAATATAGTGTCCTAAATATCAAAAGAAGTGCTGTGTCCAGTGCTTACACCCTGGACAAGTTGGTTAGTTTTTTCTCAGTAACCTTTTGTAGACTCTTCCAAAGTAGTCCACAGATCCCCTTGAATCTGCAAACAGGATGAAAACTACTTTATTATTACTTGTAGCTATTAATAAATTGTTTTTAAAATAATATGACTTCTCAAGTGCAAGATTCTCCCTCTCCCAGCTTCATGAGTGGGTTTAGCACTGGGGTGGAAGAAAGCTGCCCAATTAAATCTGATACACAAATATTCGTCATCAACAGAAAAATATAGGTAAATATAAGAAAAACAGTTATTAAAAAGGCAAAGGACTAGCTCAGAAGACCTTACAAACAGGCAGAATCCTAATGAAAACACTGAGGTCAGAAAAAATGGCTGCCATAACTAAGAAAGAAAATAAAGTAATTCACCCCTCCTAGCCCTGCTCCCTTGTCACGTGCCAAGGTCCACTTGGATGTCTTAACGGAAGAGTTAAAAGGTGATTATACGGAAAACATTGGCATGAAGCACGAAGAGCTGCCTAAATACGGAGGAAAATGAAAGATGATAAAATATGTCAGCATAAGAAAGAGAGAATCAGAAGGTCTCCCCGCAATCAAGGCTGGCATCATTTTCATACAACATCTTCCTCAATGACCTGGACAGTGGTGTGATCTGTGACATCTCACAGCTTACAGATGATACTACACTGTAGCCAACAGTCAAATGCCACATCTATGGCATAGGAGAACAGAAGGATCTGATCTCACAAAATTGAGTGGGCAAAGATGAAAAATGAACATTGGGTACATAAATGTGAGGTAATGTATCTAGGAAAAAATAATACAAACTATGCCTAACAATGTTTACTTTAGAATCATAAATTATACTTTAGTTGAGTCCTGGATTCATCACTGACAGCTCCGTGAAATTGTAAGTTCATGTCAACAACAGCCAAAAACACCTGACAAAATGTTGGGCATGTCAGAAAGGATACTGAGAAAAAGAGAAAGGATGTTGTTTTGCTGATACAGAAAAGAGTGCTGTGCCCACATCGTCACTACCCTGCACGCTCTTGTCTCCAAATCTCAAGAAGAATGTAGTGGAATTATGAGAAATCACAAAGAAAGGAAACCACAATGATCCAGGCATTGGAACAGCCACCTTTTCTAAGAGAGGATGAAAAGACAGGAGCTCTTTAGTTTGGAGAGGAGAGGGTTGAAGTTTACAAAACAGTGAAGGCAGGAGGTAAGTGCAGAACTGCTGCTCACCAAATACCACAGTGCAATAGTTAGGGCTCTTGGTGAAACATGTCCAGAGATAATGCCATCTAACGTTACTAACGCAACAGTTCTGGACACTAGGAAAGCGCAAGGGGAATGAGAAGCAAGAAAAGGGCCAAACTTGCAACCTCTCTCTAAACAGCACATCCTCTGCCACCGCAGCAGACAGAATGCTGAGCTAGATGGGCCATTGGTACAACTCAGATTGCTGTTTCTCATGGGATGCTCACTTCAAGAAAGGTTTCCTGGTTTGTAAGTCAAACTGCATTGCAACAATTTAAAACCACAATTTCTTCCCTCTGTGTGCACATAAAGAACACATCATATTATCACTTCTCTTTTCTTATTTAGCCTCAGTAATCGCAATTCTTCCAGCCTATACTCATAGGTCCCTAAATCATTGATCTCTCTCACTGCTCATCTCTATAAAATAGTCTCTATAATCTTGAACTGCAGCCCCAGAAAGGGATGCATTTGTCCAGCTAAGACTTTAAGTGCTCAGTGGAGCAGAAAGATGCATCTTACAATTTCTATCACGGTTTATGCATGCACGTGTTTGCCTTCTTCACAACAGCGAGATATAATTAATGGCCAGTTTGTCATCCATGGTACCTACTGGACATTTTTCTGAAGAGCTTCTTACCTAGCCACTCATTTTCCATTAACTTCTTTCTAAAGTAGATCACTCTAGAGTGCATGTCAAACTTGCTCCCCCTGAACAGCTTCCAGCTCCTCACATAAACCAGGTCTCCACATTAGCAGTACCATTGAGAATTCTAACCCCATCCTTCAGCACACCTGCAGTCCTTTTCATTTTGGAGACACCTCAAAATATTTATAACGATTCTAATTGCCATTACTTACCACATCAATGAAAGTAGTACTTCTTAGGCAGAAGTCCAGAAACAGCCTAACAAAATTCTGCTCCATATTCACTTCTATTGTGATATGGAACCTTTAATAATTACTCAGCACAGTCTTCTAGCAGTTTTGCTCTTAGAAACAAACCTCACAGTTGTTTCATCCAATGTATGAATCCTTTTTTCCTTATGAAAACGTAATTCACAGAATATCAGAAGCCTGAATAAATCCAAGATACAATATTCAAAGTCTCTAACCTATACACAAAGACCACTACCTTGTCAATAAGAGGAAATTTGACGAGTTTCATACAAATTAACCTTGCCAAATACACAGTGACTCATCTGATTTTCTAGATGTTCACAGTCTTCTTGTTGTAGTATTCTCCCTTTAGTTAAATTGATGTTAAGCATTTTGCCATATTAAAACACATTTTGTTTGAACATAACAAACATGAAGAGCAATCCAAATAATTTTCCCAGTGTTATTTATTAATTATCGTGTATGTCACCCATAAATTTTATCATCAATGATTTTGTGTTTGTTTTCCAAAGTACTGAACCTGTCAGAGAGCCAGTTATAAAATTAATCACTGCTGAATACAAGAGTATCATCACACACATTCATCTCCCAAATTTTCAGTCATACTTTCCAGTTTGACTTTTGGTTATATAAAATTAAGAAAGAAAAAAAATGGAATCCATCTTAGTCTCATAAAATTACGAAGGAAGAAAAAAAGAATCCATCTTAGTCTCAAAAGAAGTAAAGGATTTACTAAAGGTCTTATTCCTTTGTGTATAACAGGCCACATGACTGATCTTTAACTCTGACATTAAAATAACATAGTGTGTTCCAGAATAATGGCATAATTAACTCAAAATGCCTACTGCAAACATAAAAGAAAAACACCTTCAAATATTCAACAAATACCACCTTGCCATGACTATTGTTATCTGCTGCTGCCAATCAGTATTGCTGTGGCTGTACAAAGACTCCAGTGCACCAGACTGTCGCTAATTATGTATATTCAAGTGATTAGCAAGCACTTGTTGCCTTGTTCACACCACCCTCCAAACAGCAGCCTTTGAGAGGAGAATAGACTGTAAATTTATTGAGAGAACACTGTTAATCCTTTGGGGAGAATGTAAATGTAAACAGGACTACTCTACATCAAGGTGCTTTGACAACAAAAATCATCTGCATAAACACATGCTCAACAACAAACAGGTGTTCTATTTCACAACTAGCGCCCATTTGATGCTTTCAAGTAAGCATTATGCACAAACTGTTAGAAGTACTTTGAAACCAGCTGCAATTACTATAATTAGCTGTTTTCCTACACTTTGGTGGGGTTTTTTCCTATACCTGCTCAGTATTGTGTTGGCTGCAATCTGCAAACCAAAGTGAAGCTAAGGGTCTAGCCTCCTGTTTAAAATTTGCTATCCTCTCAGTTCAGCAACCCTTACACTAAGTTCATACTCATCATTAATGTGCCACCAGTTAAAAGATGATGTTGGCATTAAATAACTTAACAGCCCTACAATTGTCAGGTCACTCATCTAACACTCATCATGAATAGGAAAACAAGGACAATTGCCAAAACAGCACCATGAAAACAGTAAACCTTCAATATTCAAGATTTCCCTTTTTCACAGTAATGTCCCTAGGAACATACAAGATTTATTTTTAACAGCAAGTATTTTAATTCTAGCCCTATCAAACAATGGGTGGTGAAAATTCTTGCTTGTACACAGCTACTCATTCTAATATATTCCAAGTAAGTGTTTTGGTCAGAGTGCACATGCTTCCTTCTGTTTAATGAACACAAAATACTTACAAAGCACCTCTACCTCTTTTTAAATTTTATTAATATTATGTATTCAAGCATTTTTCTAGTCTATCTCAGCCTTTCATGGCACCTACACAGCTTAGTTTTCAGCAGTTCCAAATGCTTCACCACAGTGATGCATTTCTTGGTGAGTCCAAGACAAACAAGTCTAGTGGCCTTCTCCAAAGTCAAACCCTAATATGTTAATTTCAAAAGCCTGGCAGTGCCACCTACAGATAGCTAAAATCCAACTTTCCTACCTTACAATTTGCCAGATTTTAACCACTGAACTGAATAATTTCATATTCAGCACCTGCTGAGAGATTTTTTTTTTGCCTGCAAATGAAAAGCTTAACAAGCTAGGACTAGGACTTCTCAGGGAGTAAGAACAGGGAGGAAGGGCTACAGATGATAAATACACAGTACTGAAAGAAGGACAGGCAACAGAAAGAAAGAAGCTCCTTTACCTCTGGTGAAACAGGCAGGAAAAGCTGCAATCTGCATAAAATCTACAACACAGTACCTTTCCAAGACCTGGAGACAGTCTACTGCTGACCAGTTTATTTGACATCCTTCACTGACATTAAAATGTACCTGAGGTCCTTCTAATACTTATTCCATCTGTAACAGAAGACTTCTGGTTTTTTGGACAGCTACACTGGGTGACTAAGAGAGCTCTATATATTTTTAACCGCCACTACTTTCTTCCCACCAACTTCTACTCAGCTGGAAATTATACAAATTCTTCAGTTGTGTTGGGCCAGCCAAGCAATACACATTGTATTCATAGAAATTATTCCCTAAGCGGCCAAACGAATGACCAAAAAAACTAATAAAAAGCTATAATATTACAAAATCTAGGAAAAAAAAAAAAAAACACAAAAAAAAAAAAGCAGGAAGCATTGTCTACAAAATTTCAGGAAAAGCTAATTTTTGGGCTTCTTCCAGAGACAGCATCCTTTGTGAAGCCCAAACAGAGGTTAGCAAACCAATAGGTACTCTCATTTACTCTGTTAGCTGTTATGGCAAAGATGTACATAGTGAACCCAACAATTTCCATTGTACAAGCAATCCCCACAATGACACGGACAATTTGTTTTCTCTGCTGCTTCTTTCTTAACAAACAGAAAAATCCGGTAAGTTATAAAAACAAAAAAAAAGGATGACTGCATCTACAGGTTGTATATTCAAATATGAAGAAACACAAGATTCAGTTACTTTAAGCTTTCCATGTACACTAACAGCTCTAACGTTTTCTTGTATCGGTCATCTTCGTGATTTGTGTTCCTAGCTCTCACTGCATAACAATCCAAAATCAAATCTCACAATACAGTAGCACTCAGCCACTGAAAAAATGCAAACACTGCATATCATCAACACCACTATTCATCCAACCTGCAGTAAAGTCAAAGGAGTTAGACTTGGTTTTGGTAAGGGGTATCTCTTTTATGCCAGTTGAATTCCCTGAACCAACACTGCTTGCTTAGATGAACACTGCTGCTACACCAGAAGATGTAGCTGAAATGCACATACAAAGGTCAACATCTTTGCCCTTCTAGGGACAGACAGACATTAGCTTAGGTAGTTTCAGTGTATCACAATCTCTCCATCTCATCACATGAACTGATATGTAATAGTTTAAGCAAAATCTTCTGATTTTGTAGTAAAACATGCTAAAAGTTAGTAATTTGTTACAGAATTTCTGATGGGAACAGCAACTTCTAGTGTCACCCCATGAAGAGGTTGGAAGGGGGGAACAAACAGCTGTGAAATGCTTCAAAGCTCCAAGCAGATACACAAATATGGTTCCGCTATTTTATTGTCTAGTAACTCAGCTACTTGCTAAATAGAAAATACAACTGTAAGGGTGTTCACTGCTCATTCATATCACCACACAAAGTTACATGCAGACACATCCGCTTTCTGTTTGTTTATTTAAGACTCTTTGTGAGACTCAAAGGCAACTAATTAGGAGAAATAGTGTATTGAATTCCAACAGAAGGAGGAGGTTAGAGTCTGGTTTCCCATTTACATACACAAGTATGCAGTGTTTCTGTGTTTCAAGAAAAAGTTATGAGAGACCTAAAGAAGAGTATATAATGGAAGTCACTATCAGCATTTGTAAAGAAATGTACATTATTTGCTAAAAGTATTAAAACTTTACAATCAGCATCCTGAAAAATCTGTGCTTATGTTTACATTTGCTTAAATACAGGACATAAATTTAGGCATGTATATGAGACCAATATGGTAACATTCTAAAAAAATGCTTTGAAATTGCTAGCTTTAAGTATATCAGTCAAAGAAAAAAATAAAAATAATAGTCAGACATGGATTCCAGAGAAGAAAGAACCGTAATTTTAAAAGGAGAGCATTCTGAGCCTTATACCACTGAAGTTATCCCTGATTTACTGTTTTATTACGTTCTTCTCATAAAAAAACCTTTTCCATGAATGCTGCATCCAGATTTTTCATTTTTTGCATGTATTCTGATGAAAGGTGAGATCTTCCTAGAAATAGAGTTGGGCAGGTGAAAAGGACCGATATTTTTGGATCAAGATAAAGTTCTTAGCTAACATTCCTACCAAGTCGTATATCAGACTACTGTTTTAAGATTATATTCTTCCTGCAAAACAGTATATTGTGGTTACACATCCATTAGATCTGAGAAGGTCAGATCTGACTGCTGGATTTCCTCAGGAAGACTGAGGAACTTCTGGAAGAACCAGCTGCTCTTTCCAAAAGCTCAGGTAAGCAAGCAGGGTGAAATCTGAAGGGGACAATCGGTCCTTCCTTCCAGGATTCTATGAGTAATTTTTTAGCTACCATCCATCAGGAATGAAAAGATGACTAGCACAAGCCAACACATCACACCTACTCAGCCCTTGTGTCTATTTCTCGTAAGTCTCCCTGTTTAAGAGAACTAGCTTACAGTGCCAGAGAAATTAATAGAGAATATAAAAGTGTTCAACATTCTCCAAGTGAAGTAATGTAGCCCACAGTCGTAGCCTGTAAGCTTTGTTGGCTAAACTTTAGCCAAAGGAAAACCTCTTTTCAGAAAGTCCCCCTTTTGTGGCAAGGGCTCCATACAGGCTGTTTACATGACTGCCTGTTGCAAAAATCAAACATGTAGGGCCGCTATGATAGGAGATGCAAAGCAACAGAGGAGCTGCAGCTCCCGCACTGGGTGTCAGAGCAAGCTAAGAGGCCTAGCTAATGGGAGCAGTCAGACCCCCCCAGTTTCAGAAATAACTAGCAGTGAACAAAGGAGCAACTAAAAAGGCTGCCAGAAACAACCCGGCGCGGACAACGCAGTGTTCAAATCAAACACTCCAGAGCACCAAAGCCTGCACAAGGGTGACCACTAAAGCTGTAACTGTTCATCCAGCCCTGGCAACGGGGACCAGTGAACTACCCTGTCCAGGAGGCAGGGCACCAACAAACCAAATGAAACACAGCTCAAGGAACAGGAATAGTGGCAGGCTACTTCGGCATGGCTTCATAGTTGTAGGAGATTTGGGTTATGGCTACCGCCAGCATGTCTTGGGCATGGTTATTGACACTGTTAACTATATTACCAGTAGTTCAGACTTCCCAAATTGATCTTTCATGGTCTTTCACTCCTTCCAATTATTTGCTGCAATGGGGAAAGTATTGCTTACAGACCAGCTAGAAAACGTAATGTAGTGTCTTGGTAAGAAATCAAGTTAGTGACATTTAAGTGTTTCTGTAAAGACCCCTCAAACACCTAACAGCATCCCTCCTCACAGACCAAGCTTCTAGAAAGAATACACTCCCCCTACAAGAACATGTGCTGTAAGTCGTGTTCTCTGGCTGCCTCCATACATGATGTTCCTCCTAATTTCCTGGAAAAAAAAAATCTCGAAAACAAACAAGACCATAAGCTTACAGAAAACATACACAGTCTCTGAAATCCTTCTTCAGCAGACTGGGGGACAGTACTCCAATCAACTGGTTTGTTGTTTACCAAAGAGAGAACAACTTGTACAAATATTTCAATTAAGTACACTTTCAAAAGCAGTTTGTTAAACAGGGCTATATTATATATAAAACACTGTAATACATTTACATCTAAGGCGGACTACGCGACATTTTCTTACACCAAAACACCTATGGCAGAGCAAGCATATTGTGATGGAGATCAGAGGCCCCTGCACCGCTCTAACCACAGTACAACAACTCTTTTTAAGCCGCCTTTGTGGTGCTCACTGTCACAGCCCCAAGGCAGCGCAAAGCAGTTCCTCCTCTTCTATCCCGTTCCCAGCACGGGCAGGGGCTGTGAGTGGCTTTGGGAGCAGCGCTTGGGGCTGATGTCATGCTGGAGGCTGCAGGGAGAAACAGTACCAGGGAGCGTCAAACCCTGGCACTGTGTAGGGGATCAGCACAGGGGGCAGGTTGGAAGTCTGGCCTGGGACCAGCGAGACTTTAGATCACGATTTCACTCGAGAAGGCAGCTGTAGCAATAAACACAACGTTCGCTTCTGTTCCACGGGATGCCTCAAATGTAAACATTCACTCTATAGCTGAATTCCCAGTTTACATTACACTAAGCACAAAGAAGAAGAAATGCAAATAGCTGACCTCTAGTAAGGCTAATAAATCTCTAAGTGTTGATTCCCAAATACTTTCAGATAATTCCCTTCCTCACTTCCACAAAATACCTTCAGAGTGACATCACTACGGTTTTAAACAGCAAACTACATTTATGACCCTGAGAAGTTAAACAGAAGGAAGAAACAATGAATGAGATCATCGGAGGAGAGGGGGGATGTTTCTTTTCACAAATTACCGCCACTTTCTTTTTTCCTTTTTTTTTTTTTAATTTTTACTTTAAAAAAAATTTGCATCCTAAAGCTTTTCTCAGTCTCTCCATTATGTAACAGTTCTTTAGGAAACAGCCAGCTACCCTGACAACTGGGATGTTTTGCCAGAGTGGCTTTGTCTAAATCCTAAAGCAGTACTTGGCTATGCACTGAGCCCAGTGCCTGCCTGTGATCTGAATGCCAATTAAGAGTGCTGCCCTTCTTGTCTGACAAGTCACAGACTTAAAGGTCCATCTGAGGTCAGCAAGCTGTCTGGGCTACTTTTGTGAGCTTAAGAGACTAAGAAACACAGCCAACAACATGGTCCTTTCCTTTAAGTGTCACACTGGGCAAAGAGCGTCTCATGTACAATTGTCATTGCATTTTATTTAAAGCAGAAAGAAAAATATTCATGTTTTACTTCAGTTTCCTTTCAAGTTTTACGTTCACTCCCTGCATCACCAGTGAAATGCAACCTCCTACTGGACAGGTAGTAAACTACTTGTAGTTTGAAGTCAATCAAATAAACATCCTAGGGTGCATCAGGAGCAGTGTGGCCAGCAGGTCAAGGGAGGTGATCCTGCCATCTACTCAGCACCAGTGAGGCCACATCTGGAATGCTGTGCTCAGTTCTGGGCTCCAGAGTTCAAGAAAGACAAGGAGCTACCGGAGAGGGTCCAGTGGAGGCCACAAAGACAATGTGGGGTCTGGAGTATCTCTTTTGAGGAGTGACTGAGGCAGCTGGGCCTGTTCAGTCTGGAGAAGAAAAGCCTGAGAACGATCTCATTAATGCATATAAATATCTCAAGGGTGGGTGTCAAGAGGTTGATGCCAGACTCTTTTTCAGTGGTGCCCAGCGACAGGATGAGGCGCAACGGTCATAAACCAAAACACAAGAAATTCCAACTCAATACGAGGAAGAACTTGTTTCCATTGAGGGTGGCAGAGCACTACAATAGTCTGCCCAGGGAGGTGGTGAAATCTCCCTGTCTGGAGATATTCAAAACCCACCTGGGCATGTTCCTGTGCAACCTGCTCTATGTGACCCTGCCTTGGGTAGGGGAGTCGGACTAGATGATCTCCAGAGGTCCCTTACAACCCTAACAATTCTGTGATTCTTTGATATCCAAAATTCAATTAACAAGATTAACAAAAATTCACAGCAAAATAGAAAATAATTCCAGTTTAGCATATGCATACTAACTCTACTGTACAGGCTCTATATTGTTTGACTCTCCAGCCTTCCTATGAGTCTCCATTCAAACAAGCCCTATACCCTATACCCAAAGCTTACATTTTTTTGTTGCAAATCATGAGAAACAGGGCAGCAGGTCAAAATGCACTCAAAATGCTGTTTGCCTGGATTTGTTACAAATATCTTGAAATACTCTTCTTTTGCGACTTTCAAGAGATCTTCTAAGATAAAAATGGATATCTAATTTATCACTATCAGGAGTTATAAGGAAGGAGTAACTTCCTTTCCATTCTTTCCCATAGTTTCTTCTTTTGAAGGCAGAGACAATTATCTGGTAGCTACACAAAATATTATTTTCCTCCTTACTATTGCTTTTCATGTAAACAGTGAAATCTTACTTTGTGTTATGAGCTCTACTGTGAATGTCAGATTTTTTGTAAATATTTAGCTAAAACTATGAGCTGAGACAATTTTCTAATCTAATAAACTATCATTTACATTCTCAGTTTTACCACCTTTCTCCATTGTAATTGGCATTTTAAGCTTCAGTTCTTCTCATGGGAAATTGCAGTTTAAACACTGGATTTTTACACATAAGCATCTTTAATTAACCCCCAAAGGAAACGATACCTTGCTTTCCAGGATGATGAAGACAACTAAATTTTGCACAAGGTATTATTTTATTCTTTCCATGAAGGCTTAGTGAGAACCCACGTTACTGGATATTAACACACATTTCACAGAAAAGATGAAGAAAAATTGGGAGTGTGGCTATTGATTTATACAAGGCATTTTCATTTTAGGCATTAGAGTTCAAAAATTAATGAAAAAAATGCAAAACTAGTCATTAACTTGTCAGATAATACCACAAATTAAAGAGATATTTAAAGGAACCGTTTTGCTGAAACTAAGGCTAGATCTCCCACTGAGAAAAGCTGCTAATATGTGTTTGAACTTGCAAACTCTTCCTTGTACATTAAGAACTTACTGTGATATATTTCTGGCATATGATCTTGAGGAGGAGGTTTCATTTTTCCTTTCTTTTACCTACAGTAATTCATTCATTCTGAATGCTACTGTGAGCAAGAAGGAGAACTGGTATGGAGTAACACTTACATAATTGATAAAACAAAATTCTGTGTGATATTTAAAAATATATAGATGTATATTTAAAGTTGCATTAAAAATACTGAAATGAGAACTAGGTTACAGAGCTGTCTTTATACAGAAAGAATTTAATCATGCATATCTTGTATTTTTTTTCAGTCCATCTCCTTCATTATAATATCTTAATTTTCCTCATATCTCAAAATGTACATCCTAATTCACGACCAGAAAACAACTTGCACAGATATATCCCTACACAAAACTTAGACAAAATATTCTCAAATCTTTCTCCCAACTTTTAACTCAGGATTCCAGTACTTCTGCCACAGATGTCTACAAAACACTGTATGCATGTCTCATACCAGTGAGCTCCTCTCTGAAGCTTCTAGATTTTTTATGACACATCTTCAACTTCTGTTCACTCTTCCACATTCACAGGCTGTTGAGGTCTTGTGGAAGTCTTCCCTCTTAATTAAGTGCTGAGCAAAATGCTTCTTAAGTCAGTGTTGTAAAAAAAACCCTCAGATCTCACAGAATAGCAATTGAAATTGCATCAACATTAACATAAACAGTGCCTCAGGGCCAAAACATCAAATTTCCATTACATAAAATAGAGGCATTCTCTGCCCCAAATAAGTATTATGACCTTCCAAAATGATCAAGGCGGCCTTGTATGACCATGGAAAAATAATTCTTTATCTGATGAATTTCACAACCTCGAAAAAAGCAGGAGCAAGTTTATGAGGGAAAAAAATAAATAAATAAATAGACCCTGCACCAATCTGTTACCCCAAGTATTCAAAGTCTTCAGCCATGCTTACAGTACCGGTGGAAGGCACGTGCCTGATAGCCCTTCCACAGCAACACACACCTTCAGGTTTCTCAGTCGGTGGACAAATCACCAACTGACAGCACTAGAAGACAAACTCCTTGAAGAAGAAATTCAAAGCTTCCTCCACAATTTCAAGTAATCAGTTCCCCAGTGCTCTTGTCCTGGGGTGAATTCCCCATGGTTTTCAGAAAACTTTTTTTCAGTGTGTTGCAGCTTTTGTGTTAGACCAGAACCACACTACTAATTTATCTTATCAGCCTCTTGATGATTGCTGAACATCAGCAACAGCCATATATACAGTGAAAACTATTAAGAAAAACAGCATTGTGAAACTAACTGCTTACTTTGATTTCTCTCTTTTGTCTTCTCTCCCAGTATCCAGGCAGCATCACAGTAGTTATAGGAGGAACAATCCTACATACTGACATCACTTACAACCCTCTGAATACGTGGCCACAACATCCACATCCACTAACAGACAAAATCACTGTGCGCAGCACTACGTAGCAGCAGTTGGAACACAATTTCCAAAGGATGTCGACCAGCAGAGCATCAGCTGATGTTTGAAATACAACGAGGCCATGCAGGTTTGACAAAGTCTCACTGTTAAAGCACATTTTACTTCGGGGAAAAAAAAAAACCCAAACAGATTTTTATATATTTGGGATATCTATTGCGATGCATATTTATATGTTGAGCACAGCAGAGAAACAGTTTGCTATGTGGAATATAAATTAAATAAGTCACCTTATCTAGGCAATTTCATCTGGATTCACTTTTTTAGGAACTAAGAAACAAAATATATTTTCTTCAACTGCTTTATTTTCTCCCTCAGTTCTTCTCTACTCTTTGTCATCCTGTAATTTTATTTCCAGCCCTGATCTTATATTTCAATCTCCTTTTACTCATTTCGTGTAAATACAAAGCTACTGTTCTTTCAGCATTTAAAGAATTGCTTCTGAAACAAACCCCCAAGCTCATTCAAGCCTTCAAATGTAAAGAGACTTCGCAGAACAATTTTCTGCAACATTAAAAGCCACCGTGCAACATTTTCTTCCAATGTGAAGAAGTCCACTTCATGAAATCTATGAAGCAATTGTAAAGAAAGAGATTATCCTTGACACTATAGGCATCATATGTATGAGCACAAACATCTCCTCAAATTTGGGTTCACAACTGAACCCCATTTCCTATCTTCTACTAAAAACTTTGCATGTGACAAGGGGAAAAAAAGGAAAAGTTCTGAGAAAAAAAGATTGACCAAAGATGTGTTTCAGCATGCTGAACAACTTCATGATTTTGAGATCAGATGAGAACTTCTTACACGCCTTGACAAGAAATTCCATAAACATCTGATACTCATCACGACCGCCCCTTTCTGATAACTTCTGACCTTTCCACAGCAGCCCATACGTGCACATTCACTGCCTCCTCTTCAGACAGCTCTGACTTTAAAAGGATTTTAATTACTATAGATACACAAGTTTGATCATGTTTTTGAGGATTTTCACCCAAGCGGCTGTGCCAGAAAATCCTGCCTATAAACTTCTTTACATTTACATGTTAATACAAGAAATCACATCAAGTGCTTTATCAAGTCTTCTCCTGCTAAAAGACAAATGAGTTAAGCAGTGTAAAAGGTAACAGCTCTCCTTCAAAGCAAGTACTCTTTGCTTTCTCAATTACCCTTTCTAACCTTTGGTACTTGACAAAGGATGGTCTACCTTTGCATTTGTTTAGATGTGTTGGTAATTCAAGAAGTGTTACCTAGGCAAATTTCCTGAGCCATTCTGACTTCCTCTACACTCTTCCAATATTAATATGGCTTAAAGAAATCCTAATCTGTGTTCCAAATGAGATCCAGAAAAACTGAAAACCAAAAAACTTGACATCTGAATTGAACAAATTAGTATAAACTACTCTCAAGAACAAAATTAGTGGGCAGACAAATAAGCTTGGAAAAACTGTCAAAACAGCCTCTGTAAAAAGAAATAAGATCTCAGAAATCTGAGGTTTCTTTTTTAAGAGTTAGTAAGCATTTAGATCAGAAAAAGTTCCAATTGATATAGACTGCCTAGGCTTCCAAACAACACTGAACAATATCCTTAACCTAAAAATTCTCAGTCTCCACCGGACAAAAGAGATGACCTTCACAATAAAAATAAACAAATTTTAAACAGTCAGAAAGCAGGTATAAAAAGGCAGAGTAAGTGGTCAGTTTCCACAATGAAAATCAAGGTCATCACTGGAAACCTTCAGTGACCTACCCCTGGGTCCAGTATATCAGAGACGATCAGTAAATGAAAGTAAGGGATGGCGAACCAAAGCTGCTGATGACACAAAATTGTCCCGGCTAGTAAAGAGGAAAGCCAGCTGTGAAGAACTGCAGAAGGACTTAACATCTTTCCCTTTTTTTCTTCACTCTTCTCTAGTATCAAATGTTAGCTGTTAGAGTAACCACTGGTGCTATTCTTAGTTTGTTATTAACTTGCAGGAGAACAGGTCACCTGTGTAGATAAAACCAAACCAATAGTCAGCTCCTAGGTGAGTGTTCCAGGACTGACACTGTCATGACATCTGCTTTGGAGATGCGTATTGTTAAATGGGTTCTGTTTGCTTCTAATGGCTTCTCATGAATGATACTTCTAGGCAGGGGTCTTCTATTCAGTATCAAAACGTTTTAGAGATGCATTCTCAAACCCTGGTCTCTGTCTACAAGTGGAACTACAAACCCTTGGAAACAGAGGCCAAGTCTCTCAAAAAATAGAATTAGAGCATTTTAACTTTCGGACACAAGTGCTATAACCATGAGTACTGTTTATTTCAAGTCTGGATGGAGAGAAAAAAAGTCATTTTCCTGTGTGAGTCTTAGCCCTCTCACACTGTTTCAGCAAGACCTGGCCACTCTTAAGCCACATTCACTTCAAAATGCAATTTCCAAATTACATCAGCTGCTCAAGTCCTGTGTTCATTGTCTCAAGTGGAGAGTTACAAAGAGACCAATAAATACTCTGGTACATAGGATAAACTGCAATCTAGAGATGATGTGGATTTCAGTATCTGACCAATACAAGAATATACTTGCAAAACATACATATTGGGTGGGGGTAGAAAACTAATAGTACTTTTAGTATTCAAAAAGAACCTCTGCAGTTTCATTTTATTGATGAGTAAATCTCTACCCATAGAGTTTCAGTGTAACTCTTATCTTCTTTATAAACAACTTGGAGCACAGTTATAATTATTAATATAATCTCCCTTCTAGATTTTTAGGTCTTGTTCCATTTTCACCATTCTCAACTTCATCTTCATAAGGGGAAGCATTATTTGAGAAACTCCCTGATAATCAGGACTAGCCCCACAAAAGCAGGATATTGATCATCTTGACTTTGAGTACAGGCTCAAGAGAGTAACATAAAAGGAATAAAACTGAGCATTTAGACAGATATTAGAAAATTCAGTATATGAATGTCAAATTTTGTCATGTTACGCATCTAAACAAGTATTTGCAGAGGAAAAGTGAGAATAGAGGGACAAAAGATTTCTAGCAAATTAAAAAAAAAAAAGCCCACATGCAAGAAGAATGTTTGGAAGGTCAGGCAACAAAACTTACTTTTGAAAAGAAATAAAGTTCCACTGGAAGCAAAGTGCTTAAATAGCCATGCTAAATGATACTTCCCTACTAAGCACATTCAGCAAGTAAACACAAGCACTTCAAGCCATCTCCTTTCCAAACCCATCAGCCTGATTTTATTTTTTAACTTCACACCCTTACAGACTTCTTACATTAAGAGAACGCGTTGTGAAAAGGAAGTAACAACTCTCCCACCACATACCTAGAGAGCCTTGCCAGACATCAAAGACCAAGAGTACAAACTCTTTTCTTACCAGCTGTGCAAAGAAAAAACCTAAGTGTCATCTGCTGGCAACATCATTCTCTGGTCATCTGGACTGCAGACTTCCAGGGTGCTAAACAAGATGCTGGACAGACTCCTCCCCTGTGTGCCGATTACCTACACTGTCACACCAGACACATGTTCTTTGGCCGACCAACAAATCTGGACTTCTTCTTCTACCCTTTTTCTTTGCGCAATTAATATTTGAAATAATTTTCAAAAATTACACCTGTTAAACAATTTTAAGTCTTTGATTTATCAAAATTCGGGCAATTTCATTCCTAATAAATAAATAATTACATGTATATATGTACTTTACGGATACTCTAAAACACATTACAATTTACGTTTTAAAAGCTATTTGAGCTCTGTATTGATTTACCTACTATGTTTTTGTCACATAAACAAAATATTCATATTCAGTTTATATGCACTTAAATTATAAGTTTGTATTTTCAAACCTTTCCTTACCATGTAAATCAATTCATTTAAATTACCTTGTGCTTTTCAGAGAAGAATATGTCAAGGTTGTTCAACCTCTTTACCTTCCTCCTTCACAGTGTAACAGTTATCAATCCCTGGAACAAACTATGAGATTGTTAAAGGGCAGCATCCCCACATTCAAAGCACGAAGGAGCACACAGAAGCATGGCTGACACCAACTGCTTGAACAGTAACCTCAGCAGTCTGAGCCAATTCCCACACTACCTACAGGTAGTTTTCCACTGATTTATCTGAAGTTGAATACAAGTTGAAACAAGTTAAGTCAGTTATTTCTCAAGCAATTAGGGGAAGGTACAGGGTCATGCTATTGTATAAAGACCATATAATAAATCTTTTGTCAAAAATCTCTAATAACTAGGCTTTGAAACTTGACTTGGAACTTGCTGTTTGGATTCACTGGATTGCCAGAGATGTTTGTAGGTAGAGCCATTCAGATGTTATTAATATTAATTTTATATATATATATATACACACTCCACATCTGCTAAGATAAGACTGGTTGAGCCCAGTTCTCCAAAGGCGTGTTACACAGGCCACTTTCCCTCCCCTGATGGAGAGACCAAGTGTTATTTCCTGCAATTGCTCCTTCTGACAATCAGTTTTCTGCAGCAGAATGAGAGCAGAGGGGCTCTTCCTCGCACTCCAAGTATTACCTTTAATCATGTCTGGGTAGTAGAGAGATGAAGGAAGCAGTCCACATGGAATAATTCACAGCAGGACAAATGCGCTGCAGAATTCTGAATGAGGCAATGGGACAGCAGGTGATAAAAAGAACAAGATGGCCAAAGTGGGTACTTGGATGGCTAAAACATTTAGAAATTGAGAGAAACTCAAAATTGTCACAGAAATGAGCTGGAGCAACAGCAGGGACTCACAATGTTCTGAGAAGACCCAGAGAAAGAAGAGGGCCAGGCTTGGACTGCGTGTGTGCAAATGAATAGTAGCAGGACAACCAAAAGAAAAGAATATGAATCTTGAAGTAAAGGGCAGATAAGGGCTTGTTACATCCACCAGTTACATGTTTCAAGTGCAAATGTCCATTCTAACCCAAACTGAGAGATAATATAACTCCACATGATACAATTACTTTTCAGTTGGCTTTTAAATAGGAAGTCACATCCAAAGCAAACTCCTTTAAAAGGCTGACCAGCTAGTTACCAAGTAAAATATTCAAAAAGTTTAAAAGATGCCAGAACTAAAGCTGACTACATAGGCTTAATTTCAGACACATACACATAATCATGGGAACTCTGGTCTTGTCACTAAGCAAGAAGATACTCAGTATTTCCTTTACTCTTTATTTAAGAGTTGGTCTCAACTTTGCTTCATGATGTCTAATGCCTATTAAAATTCTCCAGCAGATACACTGAATTTAAGGACGTTGACACACAGCTTGGAAAGTTTACTGTGTATGCATCTTAAATATAGTCTTAATTCTACGTGCATACATCTAACAATGGATTTTCCATGCGACACAATTATTTACCTACATTTTAATTCATCTTTTTACTTCAAAGAGTAACCGTTGGCATGCTGTATCTTTTCTTGCATTTCTGTGTCTAGAGATCTCCCCAGAGGAAAAAACCAAGAACACAAACAACACCCAATTAAAAAAAACGAAAACAATGAAAACCAACAACAACAACAACAAAACAACAACAACAGAAGGAAAACCCCCAAACTCAAACTGAGAACTGTAAAGTGAGAGAAATTGTCCCAGCTCATATATAATAAAAAGTACGAGTGCATCTTTCACAGTGTTGGACTGCTGAGGGAAACCTAAAAAGAAAACGAGCAATTTCCCTTACATATTTTCTGCAATTGCATATTTTTTCAATAGGTAACAATGCGTTGGAATAAAAAATTCCTATTTTTCTGAAAATTAAAACAAAACTTGCAAATGGGTTATATTTCACTCCCAGCCCCAAGAAAAACCCCAAACCACAGAAAAATTGTAAACACAGGTCTGCTCCTCCATAAAAAATGTCATATGCCAAATGCGATATTTTAACATTTGAATGGTTGGAATTATTTCAATACTCAAAGCTGAAAGACAGTTTTAAAGAGAAAACAAACAAAGCAATAATAATGCTTTTTTGCTTTCTGCTCTTCTGAATTCCTTTTATAAAAATAACATAATGGGGCTCATATCAGGCAAATTAAGGTTATGCTGTGATCTAACACCTCTAACAAAGTGATCAGCAACAGAACAGGAATTATTCCACATTATATCAGTCTCCCATACGAAACTATGAAGATCTTTCTTTCATGTCTCTTCATAAACTAGCGCTCATTCTGCATGTTATAGAAATTAACTGGTGTGATGTACATTCTCAACAAAATACACTTCATCTTCCTAAACAAATGCAGAAGGCAAATTTTTTTTTTTGTAACAAACAGATTTGTATACTTCTTTTTTTAATTATTAGTTTCATAACTTAAGACTAAATAATGCTCAACTGAACAGTCGAAGTTTTAAGTAAAAAAGTGTTCTGTCAATATTATTTTTTACAATGTTTCAACTCAGAAGAAAAGTTCATCAATAGTGAGGCGGGTGGTCTGATGCGCACTCATTTTAAATTTAATTCATCAAGATTTTCCTTCCTCCTATGATTTATACAGCTATCAGAAACCACTAAGAGAAACTCAACCTTTCACTGTAGCATATAATTGTGTTCTTTATACAGTATGCTTTTATTGCCATCCATTAAAAAACCTGGTTTTATCATTCAATCAATATACCATAGTATTTTGCAGTAAAATGATATCTGGTGAAGAAAGAAATGTATCAGAATGATCTCTTTTATCTGGCTGATGCATAATCAATGATCCTTCCTCTACAGATGGCTATGAAAGCATCCAAAAATGCTTAGATGTGAGAGTTCATCATGTGCCACAAGATGCTTTTTTTTTTTTAATTAGATTTTTAACATACACCCTCTGCCCTGATCAGTACTCCGTTGTGGGCTTCAGTGATTTTTAACAATAAATAATGAAATACGTGAATAGCTGAAGCCCTGATCTCATCACATCTGGCCCCACAATTTATGCATTAGAAGTATAATACTGATGATTTCAGATGCGAGCACTCCATAATTAAGCACACCTACTTGTAGGCAACAGGCTAAAATAAAAGCATATAAATGTCACCTGTAGGAAACAGCTACAATAAAAATACACAATTGTCTCATGTACACAGCACATCAGGCTTATCAGAATTGAACATTAAGTGTGAACTTAATGAACATTAAGTCTGCCTCCCCACCCGGATCACTCTACCTGTACTGTCAACAAGTACTCGATTACTTTCTGCTACCAAAAGAGGAACTCGTTCACAAAGCTAATTTTAGTTAGTTAAAAACTCTGCACACCAAGAAGCATATTAAAGCTTCCTTTTTGCAAAAATTACCTAAAAGAAAAGAGAAATGTAATCACTGTAGGAAAGAATGTCCAAACGACATTGTGCATGCTGCTGGATGTTTTGGCTGCGTGAGCAGGGGACTCTCATTGAGGAAGTCGTATCTTCCTTAGGCTGTTTTCCTCTCCACTAATACCACAGATACCAAGACACAATCCCCCATTTGCTCCTTCCAAGCAGTATGAGATTTTCTCTCTCTTTCTCTAAGTATTAGCACAGTTTTTTCACTCTCCTGTAAGAGATAGATGGCCAATCACTACCATGCTCCTAGTAATAGTTAAAATCCCTTCCACACCTTCTTCACTCCGTAGCCATAGTAAAGGCTGGATGACAAAGCTTCAAAACGGAAGGTGCAGCTACTATGAAGTCAGATGCTGTGATAATCCAGCATCGTCTCCAGCAAGGCAAAATTCATGAGCAATAGAGTTCCTTTAGAACCAAATTAACTGTCATTTTCATTAAAAAAGAAAAACTAAGCCAATCCACAGCTTGCATTTCAGTTGATACTGAAATACAGAAAAAAACATGACTTGCAAAAAATTTCTTATTCAACTAAGAATACAATTCCCACTCAGCCTCCATCAACATGCATCCTTTATCTTCTCCCACCACAAACAGCAGCTTTCTCATGCATCCATTACTTTCTCCATCCCCACCCAAAAACCACCCCACCTTTCTCCTTCCATTTTGTTCCTCATTTTCACCTGAGACATTTTTATTTCCTTCCTCATTCACGTGTCACTCATTCACATGTCACTCATCACTATATATATACCGAATTTCTCATTCCGCTTGTTGACACAGAAATAATAAAGCTTGAAATTTGCTCTAGATTATTATAATAGATAAATGAATCGTAAAACTAGGTAAAGCTTCTGATTATTTTAATTACAAAATGCAGCACTTGTTTACTGTATTACAATCTTTATTTACAGCCTCCTAAGGAACAGCAGAACTGCCTCTCAAGAAACATAATACAGTTTATTAGGGCTATGCAGATTGAATGAGAAAGTGTTCCAAAATTACCTTTGTTCTCCTGTTTATGACATAATATATTACAATAACTGATTAAAGTAAATTTCAATATATTACATACAGGGGGAGCAACACGCATTTTCTACCAATCTCTCAAAAATATTTTACACTCCTACTTTGAGGACAGGCATCTAAACATTCTGTGGCAAGTTTCACATTTATAAAGTACATGTCAAAATGTACCTAATCACAATTAATGCTCCCAAAATCAAAAGGCTGTCACAGATGAACTGTCTGCCTCAGTAAATTTCACCAAGGTGCAGCACTGTGGTGGCAATATTTTTTAAAGTACTTACAAACATATAAAGAATCCTATTTCATGCACGACAGAAAATGAGTTTAAATTGTAGTAACAAAGAACCGCTAATAGAAGTGAAAAAATGGAAAGTCTATATTTAACTTGGTGCTCAGTCATTAGAAAGGTGCCCCATAACGACCATATGTTAGTCAAATATGTTATCACACCTACAATTTCATCATATGTCTCCCAAGAAATTAATTAGCTCTAACTTTTTCAACTTTGACAAAAATGTCTGCAGTAAGTCAGATTACTAGCTGTTGCAAATGCTTCAAAATTCAAAGCTTGCCTCAGCTTTTATTTAACCTTTTAATTACAATCATTGAATAACATTTGGAAGGCAGATGTTCCCTTTTTTGCATATGTGGTTATTAATAAAAAAGACCATTTATTTTAAATTAATATTACTTTTTCAAGTACAAAAATGCTACGAAGACAATCTTTATACAGCAACACTAAAATACCAGTTACCTTAATTAAGAGGAATAACCTGAAGAGAATGAATTCCAACAAAAGAATCACACGGTGTAATCCATTTGCAATAAAGAATTGGAGCAGATCAGGAATCTCTGCTGATGTGAATATACTGAATCAACACAGAAGAGCTCACCTTCCAGCAGTCATCTCAGGTCAGAAAAAACCAGTGAGAATTATGTTTAAACTTGACATGGGCGAGATGAGAATTGAGTCATTACATATTTTCATTATATTCCATAAAATATAAGGGGAAGGTTGCAAGGATATGGCATCAAAAAGCAATGTTATGTAACCTAAGCTAGCAGTACCCACTAAGCTGCCAGGTTTGGTGTGTAAACTACAAGGTCAAGCCTACTTCACAACAAACCGTAACAGTCTTGGTAGATGTTGTTCACAAATCTGATTTATTTTGTTGTGATAGCTACAGAAAATCTGCAAAATTTATTCCAAAAACTTCTTAAGTCTAAAAAATTACCCAGTAAATCATTACCTGTGGAAGAAATAATAAAGTTAATACAGGTAGACCAACATTCTAAATGTTTTTATCACAAAACACTCTGAAGTTTCAGTTTTGATATCAACAAAAAATAGTAAAAACCAAATTAGTTTTACGATCTATACTTCCTCAATTCTTAAAAAGTATTAGGCACACTAGTATAGCGCTCCTTGAAGAAAATCTGAATTTTTGTAAAATCATCAAATGTTTGAAGAGAAAGCGGTTACATCACTGCTGAAGGCTTGCATTTAGAGCTCCTTGAGGAACAGCACTATAAAGCTATTAATTTTGCACAGAAGTAACAACTAAAGGTTCAATGAACAATCAACACTTCCAATAAAAAGGGTGAAACAATAACGTTTTGACCAACTTCACTTAAGGTAGCATGACATAACATGTCACCGTAAGTAGTAAAACAAATAATTCAATAATTTATTATTTTCTCCTCCAAACTCAGAGGAAGGTTCCCATCACTTCATCCACTGTCCAAACTACCCTTTATTATGAGAATGTAAATTTAACCATGTACATATATGCATGAACACACATAAGGAAACACTAAAATGGAATACATTTTCCAACAGTTCTAAAGATGGCTAAGTTATTCCTGTGATTGTCTAAAGGTTTTACTAACCAATTATAAAGGTTAAGACAAAACTTATGATGAACCCACCCTTTTTAAATTACAGACAAGAAATTTTTTAAAAGTCATTGAATTTAACAAACCCTACCTCTGTGTGCAATGATACCATAACCAATTTAAACTAATTCAAAGGAAGGAGGAAAAGGGAAAGGGAAAGGGGAAAGAAAGAAGAAAAGAAAAAATCCTTGTTATTTCTATCAAGAAAAAAACTTGAGAGGGGGAAGGAGGGAAAGGATGCTGAACTTTAATCCTATCATCTGCTACTTTTCTCTATACATGTTTATATTTTTAAAGTACAACGTGTCACTATGCAGTATTTCCAGTTAAATCTACTACTATATAGTTCAGTATACAAAATATCATGGGCCAATTATACTACAACACAATCATATCCAAACGTAATTCCTATAGCATCAAACATAGAGGGGCAATATGAGATTAGAAAATTGATTTTAAAGTAAATATTGAAAATACTTTCAACACAGAAAGAAAAATTAATGGGTGAAAATTCATGGCTACAGCTGTACTATAAATAAAATTTTAAAAATCATATTTAAAAATTATAAGAAAAAAAAATACTGTCTAGACAAGCTTGCTAAAAGCAGCAAACCATTAATATCACCCACCCCTTAACTCACTCAATCCCACATTATAATTCCAAGTAGTTTTTCTATGCCTGATTTGAGGGTAACTGTCCTCAACAACGAAAGCCAAACTAACTGGACCATCTGCAGGCAGTGCTGTAGCATAAGCAGACTACTAATTTTTAAGTGTTCATCCTACATGTTTCACATAGCAAATGAAGCTTCCCATATAAAAGACAAAACCACGCACCTATGTGCGTTTCTACTTGAAATATAAAACTGAGTTCACAATATTTTTTCTAATAACCAGGCTCCAAACACTTGAGTACAGGTATAAAGACAGAAAAGCTGCTTCCTTGTCCTGAATTGGGCAGGTGTTGATTCACATCTCCTTAGGAATGTTTTGAAGAAGGAGATGACACTTAATCCTTACAAAGGCATGTATTATTTCCTTAAGAGTACGTTGAAGATAATACAGAAATAGCCGTGCTACATAAATATATATATATATATCCTCTTAACAAACTTATTTTTCAAATAAGTGAAATGGTGTGTGCTAGTAATATCTACATATTTTTAAAAGCAAATTTTAATGTTTACCACCATCATCTAGTTCACTTTTTCTGAGGTCAGTCAAAGAAAGAGGTGCAAGAAAAAGCCATAGAAAACCAACTGTGATTCAGACTGCTCTAAGTGTATGAATGAACAAACCAAAGTCAGTATGCAAAACACATTTTTAATGGCAGCACAAAATTTTATTTGGTATTCTCAAGCAACAATCTTTACACTTCTAAATCAGTGATCTTATGACAATCATTAATAAACATTGTCCTGATTTTTAGTGGCCAAAGACCTATTCCATAATTTTAATTAACCACTTTGTTAATATATGCAGCCCCTCCGAAGTTTTCACAATTCCCTGATTTTCTTTGGAAAAGAGTACAAACAAACAAAATCCAGAAAGTTCCTTCACTACAAATGCCCACATATTCACCTTTCCTGCCCTCCCACAAAAGCCATGTGCCAGGGTGGATGTATCTGAAAGGAAACTATCAGTCCATCCTAAGAAATATTTTCAAGAAACAATTTTCACCTCACACTGGAAACTAAGATCTTTGAGATCAGAAATTTTCTGTGTTTCTTTCAACCCATATCTACAAAATTCAAGGAAAACCAAAGAAAAACCCTGAGGATCCCATACCATGATCAGCATAGCAAAAGGATGCCTACAGAGGGAGGAAACAAACTCAGGAATGTCCACCCTGCTCATCAAGTACTGAGCACCTTACACATGGATCTGTGTAGCTACTCCCCTTTTCCACAGGAAAGCCATCGTTCTTCCAGTGTCCCTGAACACAGCACAAACTGAAATCCAAATAAACAGAGAGCACTGAGAGGAAAGGATTTTGCTCTGCTTGCAGGCCAGGTGATCTATGTGTATTACCAGGATTTTTGCCAAAGACAATCCAGGCTTTTCCCAGCACGGGGGCAAAAAAAGACACATTTCACCAAAAAGTTTCTGAAAGTGCCCCAGTTAAACTCTCCAGATGTAATTTCTTTTGTAGCAATCAGACTTTATTTGTTAGTTCATATCCTAATCAAAACAACACAGGCAAAAATAATTTGCTTACTGATGACACTTTTTTTTCTTAAAAACTGTCTGCCTTTTTCATGCTCTTCCTCTCCCACTTTCGTGTCATTGAAATAGCGACTGACATCAGAAAGCAGCTGTGCTGCACGCACCCCGCCACCGCGCCACAACTGCACAAGAGCCTCCCAGCCTCCCTCTGAAAAGCTGAAACCTAATTAGGATGCTTAAGATAGCTTTATGGATATTGCAAATGATAAATAACTAACCCAAACACATAGGCTATCACAAATGCAATGGATAATTTTTTAATCTTTTTCATCTAAAAATATTCTGGTGTTCCTACATATTGCAGAGAAAACAATCAATGCCACTTGAAAAAATGCTTGCTTTTCCCTTCTGCACCTGCACTCTTCTGCTGTGAAAGTGTGTTTCGCATCAAGATTTTTATCACCAGCTCTCAAGGTGGGTTGAATTAGTGTAACAGTATTTCTGGAAAACACACCACCAATATACTATGAGATTCCTTCACAGATCTCAGTAAAGAATAAATTGTCCTCTTCACCTTTTTAAGAATATTATACGATTTTGTCCGTATTCTTTGAGTTTGCAATTATGTGAAAAGTAGACTTAAAAATACTTTTCCATTTTTAACATTAAAGAAATTATGCAAATAAAAAATGACAGGACCTTGTAATTTTGTGAGTAAGCTACGTAAGCATAATTCTATATTATTTGAGGGCAGACCCTAACTCTTTATTCAGGCACCTGAATAGTTAGAGACATTCCAAGGTGTAAACATCACAGACTCCACAAAAAGTTAATACATCCAGCAGGGGAGCAGTATCTTCAGAAAAACGGGGAGCCCTACCCTTAGGGGTGTAAAATTCTGGTATTGATGTTTCAGCATCCTGGCGACTAGAGAGAGAAGGGAGAAAAAGAGAGAGAGAACACAAAACGCATTACTAACAAAGATTTTACTCATTTGGGTAGAATAACAGCAGAAGACTGATAAAAACAGTAGCTATGCCTGATCCATTACACTTATCTCATTCTAAAGTTCCCTGAGCAGCCATCTGCACAGGTCACGAGAGCTGAATTCAAGCAAAACTCAGCTGAGATGCAGGGATCTACATGGATCTTCTGTATGAGATGCAGCAGCTATAGGCAGGAGGCATCCATAAGATGCCCCAAGGAAACCAGGAGCAGTCGGAAGGCAGAGTATGTGCTTGTTTGCAAGGTCCAGGCCTTTGTTCAGTGTTCTGCTATTATTTTTCACCCTCAAATTCCAAAGCTACCTGTATTTAAAATGCAGTGCCATATTATCTGGAAATCTATAACTTTAAGGAGAAATTACCACTGTAAGAAGTAAGGCTGTAACATGCCAGAGAAACACGCTGGCAGTGATTCAAATCCATCTCAACAGGGCTCGGCACAGCCATCAGAGACCTTCGCAGGCAAACCCTCCCGCGGAACATAAGCATTCAATTACATTATAGAGTAACATTACAAAGTTTGATTCAACTACTATAGGCTTTGGTACTTTTATCTACGTAGTCTTTCACTGTATGTGTAAAATGTTAAGATATGCTCATAGTCTCACATATAACAATCCTACAAATTTCTACAGGAGCTCTCAGGTATTTAAAGATATTTTCTGTCTGGTCTTAGAAACCTCATTTCAATATCTGAAACTCAATAATGAATTTTTTAAATGTATTCACTAGCAAATTTTTTATCATTACAGACATATTAAATATTTAATAGTTATTATCAGTTTCCCTTACACTGCCTTAACGCAGTACAAGTCAAATTTTGCACTTCTGATGTGAACTGAAACAATTTTACTCACAGGTCTTTACCCAGGTCCTTCCTCCCCACCCAGACATTGTCAACTGGAATCATAAGCATTTTACCTCCTATCTGTGTATATCACCACACTTCGATCAGCTTTCAAGTCTTCCAAATCTAATGGCAACGAAGCAAAAAAATTAAGGTACTACAGCGTAACTGTGAAAATATTTCTCCGTACAAGGATCATATTCATAGTGCAGACATTTGTACCAAACCACAAAGAACCTTTTGGATATGATAAAACAAGTGAATATTTGAAAATATAATTTACTTTCCAACATGTACTTTGTGCTAGTGTAGTAATTCACAAACACAATCCTCATATACCATTAAATAAACATTACTTTATAGAAGAGAATAAAAACGGCAGCTCTTCCTGTATATGTTTTCTGAAGAAATTATGTCTATCAAAATGAGTTCTAAAAGCAGAAAAAGCAAGATTTGCTATCACAAAGTTGAAGTGAATTAGGTCAGGATTCAAAATTTCTCCAGTATCACCATTTTACACTACTTCAGTGGTGCTTTATGCATCAGCGCTTATGTTCTGTAGAAAAAATCTACAATGTTAAACTGCAAAAAGACTATTCATTTAAGGTTTTTTCATCCAGGAAAGTCATTTATGCAACATGCAGTCAAACCATACATTAAAGAGAAGTATCATCTAGATTGCTGAAAACCATGCCAACTGGGCCACTGGACACCCATATCCAATAAAAATAATTTGAAGTTTATGAAAATTTAAAAATACATTATCAGCAAAGTTTGCAGTCCTGCTTTTCCTACTCCTGTGTTTCATGCTTCTCAGACAAGTGACTTCAAAATTGAGAAGCAACACTCAAAGCTGATTCACACTCCCAAAACACTTGACTCATCTGGAAAAGCATGATTTAGCTGATTATGGAGTCCTTATTGTGTCTGGCACTATAAACAAAGCATCCAGCTACATCCATAGGTAAGAATAAAACAGACAAAACCTTTTTTAGGCTACTTGCCGCAACTGAAAACAAATTTCTAAGCGTTTAAGGGCTGTAAGAACAAAGAATAGAAAAGGAAATTACTACTTTACACAGAACAAACGAAATAAAATCTCTGCTGGCTAGCTTTCTCAAATTTAAAAAAAAAGAAATTTAAAAAATCAAAAAAGGGAGAAATAATGATCAGCTGTTGGAAAAATAGCTTTAATGAGCACTTGTCGCACCACATTAAAACACTCAATTTGCTTAATAAGTAGGGAATGAGAGTCTAAAACTACAAAAGGAGTGTGAAATCCCATGCTACAACAAAAACTGTATAAGAAAAAGACAGAGTGCACTGAATTTAAGTAGAAATCTACATGGAAATGTACAGTAACTTCCTAGGAAAATCATACCAAGTTTCATATCTCCAGTTTAGCATTACACGGCACTTGCCATCTCCAAAATAATCCAAGCCCTCAAAAGTACATGCTTACCAATGCATCCTGTCTGAAGTCCCAGATGATGGAGATGAGGCAAAGCTAGAGGCTGGGACTGGGAGGAGCAAGAAGGGAAATCAGAACAAACATCTAACAGAAACAGAGTTTATTGTTGGCTACATATTCCTAGGCACCCATACATTAGGGCACCTGTGCTCAGCAAGTTAAACCTGACTGAACTGGCTTGGGGGCTGGGATTCCAAACATTTCTGTAGATACCCAAAGGCTGAAGCTGTGAACTTAGTGTCAAGAATTACTGCTTTATGGGGAAAACCGTTTTTTTTTAAAGAAAAAAACCCTCTCTACCTGTCCGCATTTAGATCTCAACTGCTGTGCAAATTCCTGCTAATGTAGGTGTCTTGTCAGAGCAAAGCCTACCCACTGCAGGAAATCCCCACCTTTTAATACGGCCGAACCTGGAGGAATCCTCCTCCACCGAGGGATTTGTACTGGGTTGTAAGAAGATTATCTCCTCTTCGGTAGCCTCAGGTGCTACGGTCGGTCTGTTGCTGGCTGCTAAATGGAGCAAGGTGAACTCCTGTGCTACAGCAACCGGTCACGTGTGACCGCTCTTCCAGGAATTACCTTGCCCAAGCTCTAAAATCCGAGGTGTCTGGCAGAGATGTCAGTGAGAAAACTGCCTGCAAGTTTCCCAAAAAAAAAGGTGCATCTGCTGAATGGTTGGGACACATGCAGGAAACTTCGCACACCACTGCTTAGGAACACGGACATACTGAATCTATTTTGCTAGAGGCAAGGGAAAGGGAAGGAGGGAAGCACTTCAGAAGTTTATTTCCTATATAATCACACTTAAAACTGGCTGGCAACAAAAGAGACAGCCAAGGAGACCACAGTACCAGAAAAGTTCTGCTGGATCATCAACTCCACTCCCAAGCCTATTACAGCAGAGAGCCCCTTTTTGCAAATAAATGTGGAAAGGGGAAGCCAGAAGAAAAAAAAAGAAAATCAAACAAAAACCAAAACAAAACCCCCCCCCAAAAAAATACCCACACACATCCCCGCACAAAACAACCCAAAGCCTAGAATATGTATTTGCTCTTTAAAATTAGCACTAGCACAAACCTGAAAGCAAACTTCTCAAAGAGAAGCAAATGCACTGAAATAACTATCCCGCCTAAGTATAGGCTCACTTCTAAAGAGACTCTGTAATCCTCACACAACAGATAGTAGGGGTCACAAGTAAAGACTATCTAATCTTTTATCAAAGCAAGATTTCTGCGGTGATCACTGGTCAAAGATTTTGTAGATCATTGCTAAGGGTGCCTTCACCACCTGTGACAATTCAGAATATCACTATATTTATTTTCTTCAGGTGAAATCAGTAAGCTTTATATAAGCAAACATTTTTTTATTTTCTCAGTGAGTAAAACACCACAAAAATACATTATTTTGATTTTAAAAGGTCCTCTGTCTCTTCAGAGAAGACTAACAATTACTAAAAGACCCAAAATAAATATTAAAATATTAAAAAACCCACAGTCGAATACTATTTCCAGCTTTCTTTATAATACATACACCAAAGCAAACAAACAAAAAATCCTTAGCACAAAAAAGTCAAGGGCAAATTTAAATGTAATGGGATGTGTTAATAAAAGATAAGATTATAATAACACTACAACAGTTGATGGAAATCAACAGATTAAAAAAAGTATTTGAGTATTATTCATCCAGCTTCCCAGAACAATCAAAATATCCTCGATCACTCTGATGTCACCACTCATTAAAAGCCACAGATTTTTTTTTCCCCCTAACATATTAAATGATGGAGAGACAAATAATTCTCCATTTCTCATTTCTTAGAATTCTGTTTTTAGCTGATCAGTGAGCTGACTGTCACAGGCACACTGAAGAGATCATTTATTTGGGTATAATAAAAAAAGCTATTTGCCAAAAAAAAAATAAAACCACCACAGAACAGATTAGTACATCTTAATAAAACACCTTCGGAGTACAGATGCTCTTAGCAAACCAGATACAGAATAATAAAGAGCAAGATAAACATTCTAAAGGTAAAAAAAAGTATCATCCAGTTACAAGTCAGTCACGTATGGAGATGCCGAGGCAGCAAGAATTCTTTACAATAGCCCAGATTTAGAAATTTGATTGTCTCAGAAAAATCTGTGAAGAGCAAGCAATGCAATGATGTTACAAAAAAGACAAATAACATAAGAGATAAATATCATTATGCTACATATTAACAAAGACTTTGTATGCAAAACAAGGAAAAAATGAACTAAAATAAGAATTTATTATTTTTATCAGGCAAAGATAAAAGCTCTGAAATATCAGCATTTACAAATTTTGAGCATTAACAAATTAAGGCAGGGGGCCACTAAATTGGTAAGGGTCCTGAGAGAACAAGACTGTATAGGGCTTTTTTGGTTTTTAAGAAAATACCAGGTTTGAAGTACACTAAAAATAACTAGGCTTATCCTAGAACAGAGAATATGGTAGGGAGTAAGAGGAAGGCGGAATATAATAATCTTAAAATATGCGAGTCTCATAAGGAGGACAGTGATTAATTGTGCTTCACATCTACAGATGGCAGTACAAAAAACGATCAGCAGGGAAATTTAGACTACATATTGTTAGAAAGTTGGTCCAAATAAAGTTTGTCAGGTTGAAGAACAACTTTGTATCCAAAAGTCACTGGAGCTTTCAAGAACAAACATCATGCATGGACTTATTTTGGTTTTGAGTCCGCATCAAAATGGGGGACACATAATTTTAACACTCAAAATTTCTTCACTATTCCATTTTTAAGTCAAATAAAAATGTATGAATACATAATCTCAATTGGCAGCCTTGTCAGAAACACAGACGAGTACTTTTGCACTTATCTAGTTATTTTAGTAGGTAGTTTACAACATAAGGACAACTGTACTAGTTCTCCCATCTTAGTGAGGTTAATGAGAAAGTGATACACTTCTCCATTACGTTATTAAGAGTATCTACACTGCAACTCTCCGTTTGTCCAATGAACAGGTTTTATACACAGGAAGCACTCCATCATCATCATGGGTACAACATAGTAACAGTCACGTTATCAAACACTATAAACATCATAAAAGTAAAGATTACCCAGGTTTTAAGAGAAGTGTGTCTGGAGGGGAAATTTTGTTTCGCTTTAAACAGTTTCTGGGAGGAGCAGGAGTGACTACACTCAGCAGTACATCCAAAGGGAAAGTGGAGGGAAATGCCAGTCCTCCTTCACAGGCAATTCCCAAAACAACATCTCAAACCAGCTATGAAAGGAATAAAGTTGAGTCAGGGACAAGGACAAAACAACGCAGGCGTGCTGACCCTACACAGCAGAAAGACAAAGACTGAAACATTCCAATTTTATTACAGAACTAAGTTAGTAAAAAATCTGGCATAAACTCAACAGAGCTGTACTGTGGGAACCCAAATACTCTCATCTGTGCATTTCAGAGTTCAATACCAGAGAATCACTCGTTCAAGGATATCAACCTGGCAAACCCTCTCGGTCATAACTATCACCCTGTATGTCTAGATTGATTTTGACTCTGCATCAAAACGGGGGGATTCATTCAGTCAGTCTTTGACAAAAATCCACCGAGGACTCCTCTCATCCTACTGGAGATCTGCTACATAGAGGGGTTGCCTATCTTTCTTAAGAGATCAAGATTCTGTTAGACTAAATTTTGTAGTATATTGTATAAAAACACTGCAAGGAAAATGCACAGAAATATACACTATTTCAATAAACAACCACTTCCTCAATAACTGGAATTCAAATTAAGATTTAAACAACATTTTCTTTTTGTTCCTACTTTGTTTAATGCAATCCAACTTAATACTTAAAAACCCTCTTTCTTAAAGATGTGTTTTTAATCCTCTGCTCCTGAAAAAATATGTCAATATTTTTAATGATCATCCTATAATTGTTCTCTTCAAACAAACCTTGAACAAACAATACAAGGCGACTCCTGCCAACTCTCTGACCACAGGTCAAAGAATGCAGTAATTCTGTATTTTTAGCTCTTGAAGATTTTTTATTGTTATGTACTCCTGAGCAAAAATCTTTAGCAGTGAGCACAGGACAACTGCATTTCAAACCGCTAGGCAACACATAACTTGAAATAGTGTATTACACAACGTCTTTTCAGTTATTTTATTTCCAGAGACATTATCCCTAAGCTTGCCTTCAATACTACTAAAAGTACTTTATTACAAACTGGATACACAAAAATTTCAGTTGCCATGCACACGAAAGAGCAAATGGCCATGGAAACAAAACAAGAAGAGATATTCAAGAGTGTGCTGGATTAATTTTTTCATGTAACATGACTGAAATCTGCTCTGAACTTGACAGAATGGACAACTTCGGACAAAATTTGTTAGTTTTAACTGCAACCCAACTGGATCTAATTACACAATGCATCAGATGCAGAATCTGTTGAAGTAGAAAACTGTGACCATGTAGGCTCTGCAGGACAGACTATAGCTAGATGCCTTACCTCCGGTGCATGGGAGGGAGGCATCTGAACTGAGCTCCATCAACACCAAATGTGTAAATGGGACAAAAACACTATCTGTAAATATTTTAAAAGAAAAATAAAACTTGTTTCCTGAACACTGAGCCTGTAAGTGCAGCTGAGTCGTATTTGAAAGCTTTTCTCTCCTTTATGAGGCATTAGGAAATAATCACTGTAACACTCATCATACTGTAAGAGGAAGAAGCAGAAAAGCTGCAGATACCAAACCTTGGAAATGTTTGCGGAGTTATTCATTTTGCCTAAACTTGTTACCCTGCTAAGTGGAACTAACAGTTCACTGCTTAGAATCATAAGATGCATCTAGAACGTGAATGACTTGTTCAAACTTCTCACAGGATACACTCATTCCCACGTGTTAGGTTGGGACTCAGTGAGATGATTCAGTGGGGGGGGGAACCAAACAACCAAAATTAACAACAACAAAAAACCAAAAAAACCCACCCCCAAAAAAATCAAGGAAACGAACAAAAAAGCCATAACACATACCCCTGTTGCGGAGGTGTTTTTCCCCTTGAATATCGCAAGGGGAAAATAAGAACACAGACCAATTCTCTTTATCCAGTCTAAGACATAACTGAATGCTTACTTTGGACAAACTTTGTTGGGATTGTTATATTTTAATAAAATGTTTTGCATAACACACGATCAATAGACAGATTGAGATAACAGATTTGAAAGCTTCCATTTCAACTAGAAGTCTTTTATAAAATTTAAATTCTGCTGTTTCCAACACAAACCTTGGTAACATTAGGCTCACACTAGGGCAAGTTAAAAGACACTATATTGCAGAGAGATGCTGGTTTGGAAATTCCAGAACTCCCGCGAAGCGAAAAAAGTAGAAAAATATGAGAGCAAGTGTTCTCTCAGAGAAAAGGTAGGCCATAGTAGTGTCACCAACTGTAGGTTCCTTAGATAAAATAAGCCTGGATTTTTATTGAAATAATCCTTAATGCTCTATTATACATTAAGCTAATCAGTGGGTATGCATCTGAAGGTTTATTTAATTACACTATCTTCTTTCTCTTTTCAGGGCTGAAATTATATACAAATTCTAAAATAAACTAAAATACATTACAGTTAAATACTGTATTTAATCTGTACTTTTTACTTCTGACCTTCAACTTTTAATCACGCCTTGCTATCTGCAATATTAGGAGAAAACAACCCAAAACTCTTCCGTTTACAAATACTGGAAAAAACCTACAAAATGCCAAAAAGCTCTGTGCAGTTTTTGTCAGCTCTGAACCACTCCTTGCACATCCAGTGCAATGTCCCACAACTTTTTTACCTTCGACGTTGTTCGATGGAGAGACTCTTTCAGTTGGTGCTTTTTGTGTGTTCCTCCAGCTGCCCAGTGGCATGCTTTCCATGACAGATGCTCTGGCTTCATTCTTAACATATGTTCCAGATGATAATTCCATCTTCTTTTCTGGATAACTTTAGAGCCAAGGGGTTTTTGAGCTGTCTAATGAATCTTGGCATCTGTTATAAATTCATTCCATTTAATACATAGTATTTTTCTAAGGCATTTGCTTTCAAAGGCATTTAGATGTCTGTACCTTTGTTGGATTTCCAGCTTTCACATCCATATGTTGAGATGGAAAGCAATATCTGAGTTGAAGTTTCACACCCTGGTCTTTAAAATACGGATTTTTATGACCGTATCTTATTTAGTTGGTAAATGAAACTGTTGCCTTGCCAATTTGTAATGCTAGCTCCTTACTGAAATCCCCAGATGACAGGCACCTTACTACCGAGATATATAAATTTATTCCCTTCTTGTATTCTTTTACTTTCCAGTGCAGACTCTGAGCTGGGAGTTTTCAGGGATTAATTTTATTTGTCTATATTTTTTCCTTATAATTACATCATAGCATTGTAAACAAAGCACACACACACACACACAAAAAAAAAACAACCCACCAACCAAACAAAAAATAATGGTTTTCTTTTAACTTCATTTTCTAAACACTGAAAGACAAGGATGCATTGCAGCATGACAGAAGTTACTGCAATTACCATGGAATTCTTGTTTGTTTCAGAGACTTCTCATGCTTTTCTAAGTAATTAAAAATTACCAGTCCCTGCAATGCAAGCTTTCAGTATTTTTTTTCTGAAACCATATCTTCACATTAAACTTTCTCTATTTTTTAATTCTTTGATGCTGTATCTAGCAATACAGGTACCTCATTTCCATACCAAACTTGCTCACTCCCCCAGGCTATCTAGCCCATCTTTTCAATGTCTCCATTCTCTGTATCCTTCCCATTTTATCAAACGGTCTGTTTGATAACAGGCTCATCAGCTGCTTAGAACCATGCAAAAATAGTAGCATCTACCAGTGACTCCTTCAAACAAGACCAAAGAGCAACTGTGGTCAGGGGAAATGCACAGCAAAACTAATGACAGATTTTTACACTAGAAATACCCACTATGAGTTACAGTATGAACCAGAAAAAAAATATCTGTAAAACACACCAATTCTTCCATTTTTACAATTTCAAACTAGGAACAGAATCTCTAACTACAACAGAAGCTGAAACTATCAATGTATATTTTTCTTTCAGAAAAAAGAGTGCTCCTTAGTGCAGCATGAGCATAAAAGGCTATTTCCTTGGAGATTATCCTTAAAACAGACTCTGAGAAAGTTCTCCTGATCTTTACTGCTCTTGGTACCTGCCTGATATCCCAGGCTCCACAGCAGATCACACCATCCCATAGTTAAAAAGAAATCACAATGCAGTTAAAATCAACAAAAAGCCACCTCTTTTCTCACAATGAGGACTTAAGGAAACTGCCAACTTCACATGCTTTATTGAGTTGTCTTTCTAAGTCTCTGTAACGCTTTACGCACACTAAAACCTTTTGTGTTTCACATGGTGCATTTTGAAACACCAGTCTTTTCCTATAGGGTGTGTTCTAAATAGCAATACTGCATTCCTCAGACATTGGTTAAAACACAATGTGTGGAATTTCTCAGTAGAGAGTAATTCCCAATATTTATCTCTTCTGAGGAAAGATTAAAATACATTAATTTCTTGCTTTTTTGTGTTAAAAAAATAAAATATCACACTCTAACAGAAGAAAAACAAACAGATTTTCAAGGAACTCTAAAGATGACAAGTTATTCGGAGCATTTTTAAGTATGTTAATTGGCAAAAGTCAAGAGATCATGGTAAGCCACCCTTTTTATAAACCATGCATGTAATCAATAAAAATTTTCCTCTATGCTAAAGCTAGAAATATATTGACTTCAATAGCTCACAAACCACAGATGGTTTTTAGGGAATATAGTGGATTGCAAGAAAGGAAAGGCTATTAATATGCTAAAGCTATAATGCAGGATTGTATTTACTACAAAAATACAAATGCCTACTGTGAGGTAATTTACCAGTGACAATTATTTCACTGAATACAATGACCTGTGATTTTCTAGCCACCAAACCTCACTTTATTCTGGAGATACTTTCCTTTTGTAAGGAAAGGTCAGACACGTCTGGTCAACTAGACAGTGATGCTTCTACACCCATGTTGCCTCTCAATAAAAAGAGCCTTTTTCCTCCCTGTTTATTTTATTCTGCTCTGGAGTAGCAACTTGTTATCTTTTTTACAGGAAAATTTATTACAAGAAACCAGCACAAATTTGGATTTCATATTCTTACGCAAGAATAAGTTAAATTACTGAAGTATGTTCCTCAAAAAGACACAAAAAACCTACTAATGTTAGAATTTTTCAGAATGTGACCTTGTTTGAGTGGGTCGTGTTTTTATTACTGAAGGGTAATAATAATAATAATAATAATAACAATAAATATTATTTTCTTATCATTATTATTATTAATACTACCTATCTACAGCAGATTATTTAAAACCTCACTACCAATGCACTCAACATTTGTGTGATTATCTATTAATGACTATGTGGATATGTAGGAAGCTGGCACAAAAAAACGTATCTCAGACAAATATATTAGTAAGTATCACACAGCTATTATATAAGATAAATAACATGCTGTAACTATAACTGTTTCCCCAGCTCTCCATTTGTAGACCAAATATCTGCAGCTAAGTTCTTGGATCATCTTCTCTACCCTGGAGAGGATGTAGGGGAACACAAAGTATTTGAAAGGATCCCTAAAACCAGCTGTGTTGGTTTCATTTTGGGGTTTTGACTCTTCGTTTGTTTCATTTGCCAAGAATTTTTTCTATTTCTTCTAATATCAGCATGGTTGTCTACAGAGCTGCACATAATTCCCTGTTTCCTCTGGAGCAAGGATAGCTGGAAAGGGAAATGTTTGTCATCTCTACATAAGCCTCTTTGTGCCAACAGCAGTTCCACATAAAATCCAGTGCACATGGTGTAAATTAAACGTATAAGATCCTTACGTGATTGAAAACCATCCAAAGGGATCCTAAATACAATGTTTACAACAAAAATTCATTTAAAATATTCATGTGCAAGTTGAAATCAAAGAACATGATCCTTCTTCAAACTTTGTTATATAACCAAGCGAACCCAGAAGTAGGGTATTCATTGCAAAGAATGAAGTTCAGACAAAATCTACTTTACAAGAATTCTACCTAATGTAGCAGAAACTCTACGAGAAAACTCAAGACTCTTACTAATTAACATTATCTGAAGGTTCACTGATTGTCCACCAACACACTATGAATATTCTGAACTCTGAGAACCATTAAGTATAATTTTAATCTTGAGTAATACCTAGAAGCAAACAACTCACTAGCCTCAGAAGAGTACCTGTCTATCATAAGCTCCGAGAATTTTTTTGGTTAAAATACTCTTTTTAAACAGCTTTCAAACTATAAACACATGAAGATTACAAAGCTACTCTATAATTAGGATAAAGGAACCACTTAATGTTCCAGACAGTAGCCAAATCACTCTTCTGTGAAAAAGTTCTGTTCGTCTAAAAACTATAAACACACAGGAATAGGAATTAGCTAACCCTCCTGATGGCATTTTTTAATTCAATCACATTTAGGACAAGCACAGAATAAATCAATGATCCTTTTCTAAACATGACTTTCAAAGAGAACCATCCTGAAATACAAACTAGTTGTGCTGTAGTCCTGTGGTAGTGACAATACAACTTTTAGGTACAGTTTTGTAGCCAATTCACTCTTGCAAAGGCAGGAGCTGCCACTAGCAGGGAGCTGTCCTGCCCCTCCACACGGCTGCTCTCCCATTCCCATGTTTGCCAGCTCTGCTGTTTGTGCAGCTACACGATGAGTCAGGTCAGGGAAATGATCCATCTGAAAGTTAGCTAGGAAAATAAAAATAGATTCATTTTCAGCCGATAAATTTCCTGGCATGATTCACCATGTCACCATTATGAGCACAAGCGCCAACACAACCAAGCTAGGAGAGGACACGACGTTTCCCCCATTTCAGCAACAGCTTCCACTTAACTTAAGTTTCAAGTAAACATGGAAGAGCATCAGGGGCAAGTTCGCAAGCTTCTAATTAAAATACAGTAGTTGCTGCTGTTTCTCAAGATAAGAACTAACTTGTTCAGAAAAGTTTCCAATGTATTAGTCAGCATACACAAACTGACATGATGTTATAAAAGCCAACACAGTTCAAAACAAAGCGCGTGAATATCAGACTCAAAGTAAAGCAAACGATGCTACATAGAAGCACGCTACTTTGAAGGAATTTCCATGTGTGTAAAAGTTAAACCACTAATCCACCTTCAGTTTCACGAAGTCAAAAGCGTGCAAGTATACGTAGAGATGTTGTCATGTTCCTACAGATTATTCTCTCCCAATGATCGTTGTTCAAGGGTTTCCTCCAGTCTCTCTGGAAGACACCTAACCAAAGAACTAACTTTAAGATTTTTCCATTTTCTTTAACAAGTTGTCTCTTTGTACGACCTAACAGATTTTACCTCTTCCTCTGCAATGTGTCAGGATAAACAAAATCAAAAAAAAATCCACTTCTTCTCATTCAGACTAAACTTCAACTATTAGATTCATTTTACTTCCTATACAAAAATTGTATTTCAATTATATAAAATTATATTTTTAAAAGCCTGAATATTGTAATGTACGGCATTTAGAAGTTTCACAAGGATAAACAAACTCAGGTTCAGGAAGTCTCTGAGGTGAAGCAACAATACTATTTCCATTTTATCTGAGGGAAATTGTGACTTGGACAAATTCAGGTTTCCACTGAGTGCCAAATTTAAGGTACTTACTGGCCCAATTTTTTATATAATTTACCATCTTACATGTCTTCCTGCATTATGAACACAATTCTCCAGAAATTTATCACAACCAAAATCACAGAGCATTTGTATCAAGTAGCCCTCAAATCTCTTGCTGGTGGTGTGGTTCTCAGTACCTAGGCCTAATTAGCAGCTATTTGTGAAGATTATTCTGGTTACAGTAACTTTCTTATTATGGTAATGCTGATAAAAGACCATCAGGAAGCTATGCCCAGTAAAGTATTTTACATTTCAACCATTCAAATGTCAGTAACTGAGGATTACACAGTTTGGAATTTCAACGTAAAAATGGTAATGACTAATGAAACTGGGAACTTTCTAATTTTACACACTTAATATGCTACCATATTGTAACTCAATATTTTTGGGAAGACTACTCCCAGAGTCAAGACAGCCATCAATTTTTAAGTGATCTTCTGAATCTATCTAGAAAAAGAGAATGTGTTTTCTTATCAGTGTTCCGGCATCTACACATTCATTTCCTATCTTCCAGTTTTTAAGAAAGCCCTTTGTTAGAAAGCAAACTATAAACTAAGAATTTACAGTAAACAAGATAATCAGTTGCAATGATCTGATTGCAAGAAAATTTACTTAGATTTATATAAAGTAAGCTAACAATGCTCTGAGTTGCAAGGGGAGGAATCAATAGCAACACAGACCAGCTGAGAGACACAGTAAGTAGTACTAGTAAGAGATGGTACTGCAGAGGACTGGAAAAAATGAGACTGGATGTACACCTACATTACAGATAAGGAGTATACACCTGGAGCAAATCTCCCAATTATCAACTATTACAAGCTTTGGCTTACACTGTGACCACAACTCATACATTCCCTCTGCCAAGGAGCTCTCAAGTCCGTAGGAACAGACATGACACCGTGTCCACAGCAAAGCTCTGGAAACATGCATATACAGTTAGAACCAAAATCTAAGCATGTCTCAACAGATTTGCCTCTATTATGCTGATGGAGTCATACCCTGAGAAGCAGGATACCCTCCCAGAGCAAGTTAAGGTCTGTGCTGCTGGAACTGAGCAACAATGTTTTGGCTGCAATTTAGAAGCAATTAAACTGCTCTCAAGAAGTTAGAGATTGAATAAATCCCACTCACTACCAGCATCTTTCCTTGTTTTGATGGAAAAAAGACTCTCATTTTGTCTATAGTTTTTAGAGATGCTCATAAAGGGTCAACAGTTCCTCCAAGAAAACAAAAGGCAACTTAGACAGCAATGAGTGGTTATAAAACCTTCTGCCCTGGTCTTCTCCCTAAAGCTTCTTTATTGAAAAAACCTTATTTTTCAGTATCTCAATCTGCAGTCTCATTTGCCTTGTGTCCTAAAACTCTGACTTCTTAGTCCAGTCCTAAAACTCTTTCAGAACCTAGTTTCAAGTCACAGCTGTTGACCTCAATAATGTTTTTGACAATTACAGCACAGGTAGTATTGAAGAAGTGGGTCCCATAGAGGCATAAGCTGATTGACCTAGCTGAGGTGAGAATAACAGGTACACAGATTGCCTCTGAAATAACATAAATCACAAAGACTTGGGAGATTTGCTGGACTGGCATGTAGATATATTGAGAGAAGATGATTTTTTACAAGGTATCAAAAGTTCTGGTATTGCAAGCAAATTATCTTCACAAAAATGAAGTAAAAAAAGTAACACAAACACAAAAGAATTTAATTTGTAACCAATATATTACAGTATGCCAAAGGTATTACATACGGTTATCATTTAAGCTTCAAGTAAAAAAGTAGAGGTTTTTAAGAAACAGAAAACATGCATTTGCAAAATGGTTGCTTAAATTCTTCCCCAACAGCATCTTTTGGACATTTGTTGGTCATGCAGTACTGCCAGGCCAAAAGGGTTGTGAACAGGAAACAGGCAATGAATTAACATCTTGCTTCCCTTATCCCTGCAACAGAAAATGTTTAACCTTGCTTCTTTAGAATTATTGTTCTCACGGGTAATAAAGTGGTATGAATAAGAGAAACCAGTATGAATGGAGAAACCCTTCAGCACATGAGCAACCCAGCAGGCTGTATTATATAGAAAATGGAACAGACATACAAGAACATGTAAGGCCACTGTGTCCAGAACACTCAAAAACACCCACTGCCTAGGTATTTCCCTGTGTAACAAGCAACCTGTTGCTGTCAGGAATACCAAAAGCACTTTTCTACCCTAAAACTCAGGATATGTGAAAGCTTAAAGTCCAAAGCGATAAGCACCAGAAACACACCTTACAAGCAACTGCAGGGAAAACAAAGAACAATCGATTTAGGTATTGAATTTGGTTAACTTCTTTTCAGAAATCTGCACATCAATAGCTCCAAGGTCAAACATATTGATATGCCCATGAATGTTCCATGTTAATAATATACTATTAATACAGACGTAGGAGAACACCTTCCTCCATTCGAAGATATTCCTGCATCTTCTATCTGACATATTAGTGGTAGAAATGAATCCATTCAATCAAAGAACATGCACAGAATTTTAGCCACTATTATCTACGAGAGAGAGCTCCATGTATGAGAGCATCATTTTTACTGATAAGAATCAAAACTGTACAACTATTTAAAAACTGGAAACAGTCTCTATTATAGCTACGATGAAACAAAAACAATTTTAAAAAAATTAAAAATTAATCAACCATGCAGAGTTATCTAAATTGGTATTCAGCACGGATATTGCAGAGAAAAATCCTGAGACTGTTGAAAATACTTTGTGTTTCATGCTTCAGTATCTACAGCAAACTGCCTTTAAGAACAGAAACTGGTAATAGTACAAGGTAGAGAGCTGCAAAAATTACACTCACCTATGTACTACCTAAAAAGTATCTGGAATAAAGTTATTTAGCAAAGAGAATACCCCATATTCATGCTAGTTACATCAAGTTTATGATTTTCGTATGGTTCTGATCCTCCTTCAAGGACAAGTATAGTTAAAAAGGTTATAATTATTCCAAAAAGAAGATCTTGGTAGTCAACTACAAAGTGAGTGGGACAGAGGAAGGGCTCAGAGGCCCTCCTCTCCCAGTGGGGCAGTTGCAGAAAAACAGCCTCCAAATATATAGATCTCTGCTTAGAGTGCATGTGGAAAAAAAAAAAAAACAAGCAAAACAAAACAAAACAAAAACAAACAAACAAAAACCCCAAACCAAACAAAAAACCCCAAACAGTGTGTGACATTTACCTGACTACAAGCAACTTTACAGATCTACCTAAATCCAATTCTACACTGAGTGCAAGATCAGCAATCTCTTAATTATTTGGGAATTTAAAAAAAATAATCTAGCTTCCATATAAGGATACAAGAAAGCTTGCACTGTCAACTTTCCTTCCTTTGGTCCACATGGAACTGTCTCTTCTACATTCATATAATTTGTTGGAATTTCACATTTTCTATTAATCAGACAGAATTAGAGTAGAACAACTACAATATGAAAGGCTTATTTAGTTTCAAGTGGTTCATCAATCAAGACTTTACCTTAAACTACTATTCACTAAGACAATTAGAAAAAAATTCTTCAAATTTCTTCTAGTTTGTGTAGCAGATGTTCAACACAGTCTATTTAAATTTGTCTTTGTTAGAGGTGTGTTAAATTGCTCAAATAATTCAGACAATCTGCAAACAAGATTTCTGACAGGTTGTGAATAACACTCAATTAATACCATAACTTCTGAGATTAATTTTCCAATCAAGGCATTCATGCACCCATTAAAAAAATTTTTTTAAAACCCACAAAATAAAACCCAAACAAAACCAAAGACAACCAAAAAAAAAAACCCTCAAACATACCACATGAACTCAATCTCCAGTGTATATTTCCAAAATTAACATCTGTTTGGTCTTGGTTCAACTGTAAAATCCAACATCCATTAAATGAAATAATACAGTTCTTTTTCTGGATTTGAGCCGGGGGGAGGAGGGAGAAAACATGTTACCTTAAGACTATAAGTAATTTGTACTTTAAACAACAATTCTATTGCTATTTGGAACAATAGATTTATTCCACTATGTTATTTATTCTTCTTGATAGAAGATTTAACAACAGTAAATATTTTCCAGACAGTTATTTCTCAAAATCCCATGATACTTGTACCATGTCCTGAACAGCCAAAATGAAGAGTGGCAGTTGAGCAAATCTCATCACAGTAAATCAAACACATTCTATGAACTGCATGAGTTTAGAAACACACTACTTCAATTTTAGATACTAAGAAGTTATGAAAGGTATTTAGAAAAAGAAAAATAAAAAAAAAAACATTGAGTGAAAAATCATATTACAGTATTTCAGTGATACACTATTTACAGGACAATCTCATTACAAGAAAGCTTCATGACATCTGTTTTTTTACCACCATCTCATTACATCAAAATTCTTAAGTTATTACAGTTAATCCACAACAACTTTGTACTTCGGTTCCCTCTCTACAAAATTGGAATGCTGGTACCCGTTCCATGTGAGCCATGTAAAGAGTGCCATGGCAAACTGCATTACCTAACGTACTACGCTGGAACGCAGAAGCCCAAACAGAGGAAAGGCAATCCAAGTATGGCAACACAAGCGCTAACTTAAACTGACAACATTTTGCTTTGTCTTTAAATAATGATTCAGTCATCGTGTTGCGCCATACACACTAGGTATACCCTCACCAAAATCAAACCTTACTCTTTCAAGTAAAGACAAAGTTAGTTGACACGTTAAATTTAAAACTGGGTCCTTTAAAAAGTTAGCATCTGTGTCAATTTTTCCTTCGTCCCTAATGATCTTTCAATAACATGGTAACAGAAACTCTTAAACCTTTTCATATGTTTGAATTAATTGAAATTCTGTGCACAGGTTATATATAAAGAAATTAGGTTGCAATTAAGCATAGTTATGAAAGATTCTTAAATCTAATTGTTGTGACTATTATAGCCCACAGACAAGGTCAACTCTACAACTCAGAAAACTGTGGCTTTAAAGAAAAAATACCACATGAATTATATGCACAAAACTCACTTTTGTAATGATACAGCCTTAATCACACTAAGCATGTTCATCCATGTAAAAAAAACACGTTTCCAAACTGATAAATTAAAAACATATCCCCCTCTGCAAATCATTAAATTTACTTTAGTAAATACAGTAAAAGCATGTTAAGTAAAATTAAGGATACTAACTTTTACATAAATTTAAAAATACTTACTCTGCAAAACATTGTCCTCTGCAAATACAAAATGTAAAAGTCATTTCAGCAATTACTGCAGAGTGCTTAAACTAATTTCAATAATGTCAAATATTTAATTTCTGCGTATCAGCAACAAGGTTCAGGTCACTGTATTTAAGGTTTTTAGTCAAAATTGCTTCCCTTTCATCTGTATGCATTACAAGGAAAAATGCTGGTGTCATCTAAAAAGTAAATCCATAAAGGAAGACAATGCATCTCTCTTCTAATCTGGCTACAGGTGTAACTGGAGGACAGAAAGAAAGAAAATTATTATCCTCACTGAGCCAGTGAACTGCAAAAATATCTTTGCAGCTGCATGTGGACACAGGTCATGAGCTGCTTGGTTCCTGTCACTGGATCTAAGACAGTAAGTTACAACCATAAAGCCATCCATACAAAATCATTCCCACTCCTCTCTCGCCTAAGCAGAGACTCCGCTCTAAGGAGACCACTCTGCTGGCTCTCCACTTGTTCAGGTTCTGATGTCTCACAGGGATCTGAATTAGTGCTTTAGTTCAGATAAGGAGAGTGCTTTCGCAGCAAGTCTTCCCACCACCCTAGGTAACGCCTTTCATCTGCTGCTTGAAGCAGTCCCGCAGTGCACAAACCTGGTTCCTTTCAGATGAAACTGAAAGCCACATGATGTACTCCAGGAGCACTACTACCGTCAAAGGGGCACAGAACCTGATAGAAGCCAGTCCAAATTAACACCCACTTCACTTTACAAATGCACTAAGTATAGATAGGTATCGAGTCCCCATCACCAATCATTTCATTCTCCGAATCTGCTCTTGCTGGGCTGCAATACTTGTTCAGGCATGCCCAGTCACTGTGTTTCAGGGTCTCCTTTCACCTGAGACCTGGCGTTCCCCAAGCTTCTCAGGCACTGCTTCCCCCTGGGTTCTGTGTCCTCTATCGTCCAAAGTTCTCACCTCCAGCCTGTCATCTCTGCTCGTTTGACCTTTCACACAAAGCAGCTTAATCTTCCACAGTATCATCTAGTCTCACCACACTGAAACTGCTTCTCTTAAAGACTACTCAAAGCCCAAGTATCATCAGTCTTAAAAAAAACTTAATTCTGGCATTTTCTTAACTTTGAGTAAAACATTAATACTTTAATGGCTGCCTCATTTAAGCACACACAGAAAGACAGGGTTTTGAAGCCAACTGTGTAGCATCACATCTGATTCTTTGGTGCTCAACAGCAGGCTTAAAACCTTACAGACATACAGCCCTCAGCTCTCTATTACCGACATGGATACAGCACTAAGAATAATAATAAAGCAAACATCTTTTCACTGCATTTCACAGCCATTCACGGCACCCTAACACACCCCGTCTGCCCTAGCCTCTCTCTAGCAGAGTCTCAATTCAGAGAGAGATCCCCAGCTTTATTTTTAGTCCTCCCCTCTCATTTCTACATTTACATTGAGTTCACCTAACTCGCCTTTGCAATGGCCCATCTCATTAGACAGCTCCTCAAAACCATTTTTCATCCCAATACCTTCAAGTCATCCTCATACTCCTTGACTGGGCTGTGAATCACAAAAAGAAGTTGTATTTTTTTCCCTTTCCTTGTATCACAAACCATACTGACTGCTGAAGGGGACAATTTTAAAAGGTCCAGGGCTATAGTCACATGACCAAGTAATTTGGCAGAATAGAAACAGATCAGTCAACTGAAGCAGCCCAGGCCCCCATGTTCCCAGCAGGAAGGGTTTAAAAGTTTTATTTCTAGATAAATTCAGTCTGGAGTCTCAGAAATTTATGTTGCACCATACACATGGCTCGGGGCTGTCCAAAGGACCGCCCATGAGGGCTGGAATTCATTCAGTGTCTGCCTGGAGAAGAGATTCCACACTCACCCTTCTCCAGGTTTGTACCTACCAAAAACAGCCTGTGAACTGAGCCAATGAGCATCGAGTGTCGACGATTAAAGAATTCACTTTAAAACCGTAACAGAATGATCGCTTGTGGAAGCAAGGCAGCTTTACCCAATCCCACGATGCTTCTTAGCACAGACAGAGAATATTCAGCTGCCAAAATACATGTCTACTGAGCATACTCCAAGTCTCAGAATATAGATTAGTTGGATACTTTTTCTTGACAACATTTAACAAATGCACTTAACAACTTTGATTTTCTTGCTCCAGTGCAAGATCAGAGTAAAAGTTGTAATTACACGAAATGCATAATCATTGAATGAAATGCTTACGAATTCTTAACATTGTGAAACATAACCATGCTTTTCCTTTTGTTTTCAGACACAAACAAAAGAAACACTTTAACCCACCAACAACCAGAATAAGTCAGACAAAGAAAATTAAGGACAGTATAGACGTAATTAAAAAAATTCCCACTAAAACCTACACAGTTACCTATAGCAAGAAAAAAGAAAAAAAACCAACCATAAATTTGAAGTTATTTATGATAAAGAAAAATGCATGTCATGAAATGTCTTTAATTAGAAAAGAAAACAATTACTAACAAAACTGACATCAAAATGTCAACTCAGTGGGCTTTTCTTCAATTAATATATAGCAAAACAGGGTGAGAAGAAAAATCTTTATTTTACATTTCAGAATTTCAAATATTAAGTAAGACATTGAGTTTCATTGTACATTGTCCTTTCCTGGATCCCAGTAATTAATATATGCATATCCAGTGCTCATAGAGTTGATAGGAGTTCTAATAAGAATGAGCAATATTACATGAAGGAACTGATGCCATGTAAAAGAAAATTATTTGGAGCATCCTAACCATTCAAATACATTCCAAAGAAATTTATATGAAATAATCAAAAAAGGAAATCACCTCTCCAAACTGAGTAAACAACAACAAGGTGGAAAGGAAAACTAATTTAAAATTTTAAATAGTTCCTGTCATGTAAAATATTATTTGTCATAAATACAGGTATAAACTCCAAAATAGGAAGTAGGCCTTAAGCTTAACATAGTTCAGCTCATTTTCATCTGCAATACCCATAATGCATCCTGAAATACAATTTATGCGGGAATAATAAAAGAATTATACACTTTTTCTCTCATTATCTTGCCTTATTTGACACTTAATGTCAATCCGCGATAACAAAGTTAATAATGATCTTTGTCTTCACACTGCTATTGAAGCAAAGCATTTCTTCGTAAATTAAAGGGTAATTTTGTTCCTACTATTTCAGTCTAATCTTTCTGGACTAGGATCACAGAAACTCACGGCATAAATCACCCTAAAATCCCGACCACCTTCTCTCTGTGAGAGAGGTTATATTCTTTCAAAAATAATCATGCGTGCAACCACAACCTAAAGCAGAGCAGCATGAAGCATGGAAGATTTCATCCAAAGCTCATCACATGATGTGAATGCCAGATATTTCTAGAGGTTTCACATTGAAAGCTGAACATACAGCAACCTCCCTAAATTTGTAAATCACATGGTGAAACATTTTAAAGAGACATCTCAAGAACTCACAGGAATTCAAATATAACAGAAACTCGTACTTTATACTGGCTTATAGTTAGGAACATATTCTTTAATCATATGGCTTCCAGGTCTGCTAAGTAATTAGGTGTATGCTGAGCTTAAGCAAGTGTTACGTTGATTTTCCTGGGACTACTTGAACTTGTAATACAAGCTGAGCTACACGGAATGATTTTGGCATCTAGGAAGTTTCACAGAAAGCATCACATCTACAGCAGCTTCCAGGCAACCTTCGACTGCACACCTCTATTACTGCCTCTGCCAGCTGCCACAACAGCCTGCTTAGTCTGACGCAGAGGTAACAGCAGCTGCAAAAACAAGGTTCAAGTTGAAGTGGGAATTACTGAGTCCAACTTCCTCTGCACTGTCAGTTAGCCCTACAAACAGGGGCAGTGCTGAGGGTTACGTATCAATACCAACAAGGCCTTAATGGCCACTAATTCCATACGGTCAGATTAGCTTTCTCCAGACCAGAAGATAAATCAAGAACATTCATCTGCGTAACCATGTAATACCATTGCACGCAGTGTATGAGACATCAGAGGCACTTCCCATTAAAAGGCAGAACTTACCCCTCTTCTGTACCCAGCCTTCCTTCACAATGGTAACATCGCTCATGATGACTCCACTCTGAACCCCAAACTCAAAAGAGTATTTCTTTGAGTTATCAGCTTGTCTGTTTGGCTTCTCTTCTGCAGCTCTTCACAATTTCTACTGATGAGTCAGACTGGAAGGAAATATTAGAGAAAGAATTTGAGTCTTTTCTGTTTTTCTCACTTGACAGCCAACAAAAAAGTCTTTGTTGATGTATTTCACTGACTGAGCTCATATTAAAAATCTGCCTTTATTTTTAATTAACTGTATAACACAATCATGTTTCTAGTCTTACAGCACATTTTCCATGAACACCACAATACTAAAAAGCAGCAGAACGTGTTAAAATTTAAGTCATATGGCACTTTCATAAAACGCACACAGCAGAATTCTCTTGTACTAATGCACAGGATGCTGTTAAATGAAAGGCTGCTGGCACTGCTTCACAGGCCCAGCTCTGAACACATAGGAGCTTTCCTTGTTCCCACAGTCGTCAGAATCCATGCAACGGACAAGTGCTTCCTCTATTATGGCTACCTACAATCATATGAAGAGTGCAAGAAAATGGAAGGAAGGGTTACATTCTTGCTATTTCCACCATAATTTTATTATAACCAATACAAATCCTGAACTTACAGGAGTTTTTCAAAAACAGCATCATCTCCAAGTACACAAACAGAAAAACAACTTCTTATAAGTACAAATTAACCAAAACCACTCCCAATATTCAGTTTATAAAAAGAAGGACTGCATGTTCTCTCGAAGCTTTAAGCCAGGCAGTGAAAAGAGTGCTCTTTTCCCTACAAACCTCAGCCTGCAGGGCACAGAAGGGAAGTTAGTCCTGGAACAGGACATACCACTCTCAGAAGCCACAATCCTTTCTTTTGACCACCTCACTCCCAGAGTACCTAACAGCTGTGAAGAAGAGATAAATAGCACTACAATCAAGTAGGAAGAGAAGCCAGAGGCCAGGAGATGTTTCCTTTAGCCAGCAAACTGCCTTTCCCCTCCAACCTTCAAAATAAAGAGAAGCATTCAAATAATGCTCATCCAGAAAAGCAAGGGAAGCCAAGAAATGGGATTTCTCTGATGGTGGAGGAACACTCTTCTACAGCTCTACACACAAGAGCACACATGTACACAGCGGTGGCACAGAACAGGAACCCACACACAACTTTAATGCTATCAAATGCAGCCCATACATATCCATTTAGTAGACTGACCAACAAATATAAACAGGAAAGAAACAAATATGACTGTGCTAGAAGCAACCTGTGCAACAAACGAACGAAGAAAGCACTGGGAAATCAGCTGTTCTAACACAATCAAGTACAAACTAAAAACTGAACCATTGTAGACATACAGGTTATTTCTTATTTATCATTTGAAAAACGTGTATTTGCACAACACAGCAGCTAGACGGAAGCCTACTTCTGTATGGATGCTGTACATACAAAATAAAACTTGGCATGAGTATTTTTTTCAAGTGGTATGCAACAAAAACACAGTACAACCTGATTTTACAGAAACACTCTACTGTGCTCACCTAAGTCTTGCTTTCACTAAACTATTTTTTTCAAAAAACACTCAGTAATTTAGCTGTATGAGAGTAAAAATCACAACTTAAACTCATTAATATTGTAAAGTTTAAGTAATATTGACTTCAGTGTCTTTGAGACATCCCCGCGGCACTGGCAGATACGGCAGTGAGACCTGCACAGGTGACACGCAACCTTTGGCATCGGCATCACAGCCTGTCGTGTCCAGCAGGACACCACACACCTGTGTCTATACAAACACACTCTGTTTAAGCTTTCATAAGAGTTAAAAGAAAATGTTATGTACAACATTTTGGAAGGACATGAGACTGCTTTACTGATGTTAACTGATCTAACTTTAGCTGCTTAGGCATCATATTATACTCAAGCCAGTACATGCATTTCCACATCCTGCACCTTACTACTGTGAGAGTTAATTTCTGGGTCAGACATTACCAGAACTTTTGTTTGCATGCTTCAAACGAGATAAGCAAGTCTATCAGCTGTGCATGAAAAGAGATCTGACAGATTAAGACACGCGCCTGAAAGCACGCTGCTGTTCCGCCGTTCTGGATCACTGCAGCACAGCATCAGCTCTTATTACAAACACATAAATCTTTACAAAGCCCAGAGGTGGGTGTCAAACAACTGTGACCTAGGAGCAGCTGTTCTGGGAAGGAAGTGTAAGCACATCAATTTCCAAATAACCAACTTAAGTTCAGTTTTCTACAAGACTTTCATTGCATTCTTTAAGAAGCAATCACAGTTGAATTTTTTTTCCAGCTATAAAGACACAAGTAACACTCATTATTTACCCTGGGCTGGCAATACATTTGACCTTTTTGACAAATTTAATGTACTTTCCATTTTTGGTGTGCGCTTGTGAACAGTGCAATGACTTATTCTTATTGGTAAAGACAGCTATAAGAAATTAACTTCTGTACTAAGTACAATAATCCTGTTTGCCCACAGACTGATCAATCAGTCCATGATTTATGAATGAATTCATGCTTGAAGCTCCCTATTTACCCACTGATTACAATTAAGTTAGTGTTACGCAATCAAAGTCTGATCTATGACCGACTTTCATGTCAGACAGTGCCTCAAACAACCTCAAGTGTATGTCTGTAGGCTTGCATCCCACCCATCACATGTACTGCTTTACTGAACCTTGAACAAAATCCCCAAAATACAAAAATCACATAAATACGGTGATAAAATTAACTGCACTATCCCCAGTTTAGCTTCACAGTATTACCAGAAACAACTTTAGAATTATCAACAGTTCCATGGTTGTATTGATTGCTCCATTAATGGGTAATTAAAAGGCAAGCTGAATTACATAGGAAGCTGAAGGAGATAAATCAAAGCATTAAAAGACTAATGAAAATAAAGGTTATATGTGCACACTACACTTTCAAGAAGGCACTTCTAAGCATCTGTAATATTATCCCTTATTGAATGCCTTTGAGCCTTTCTAAAAGCTGAACTCCTCTACTCTATAAGTCATTCAGCAAAGCTCCAGAAGAGCAGAATTTTGAGAATTGCTTCTTATCATGACCAAAACTGGCCTTATAATGAAAAATAGTCACACAGAAACCTTCTTCCCTGAAGATGTAATAAAGAATCGTGTATAGATGTAAAGGAGTTGTCTGAAACACATGGGACAGGAACTCGCACATGAAAACAGCATTTCATCTACAGTTCAACTATTTCAAGAAAAGCTACAGAAATGTTTATTCTGCACATCTGGCATAGGACTTAAATACTTGGTAGCAATCAACTCTGCTCTTCCAATGCAATTGAAGTTTCAGCAGCTGGTATGCAGTAATTTTTACAGTTTCCCTTACTGCTATATAGGAACCCACAGAAATAGGAGAAGAACATGTAAGAACTGAAGATGCCGATGTTTCGCATTACAGCTGCTTCCTACAGGGAAGAACTTGACTTGCTTTTATGTATTTTCCAGCAACTAGAGAACACATCAGACTGCTTTTTTTCCCCCTTTTTCTGTATCTTATCAAACTTGGAAGATATTTTTCCAACAGTATATTGTGTGTATTCTGCAGACAGTATCAGATAGTCATGTATATGCACAATACATATGAGAACCCACTGTCAGCATACTTTACGATGCAGGTGTAAAAATTTACTCCATTACAGTCAGTGATGTGAAGAATTTAGGGACACGGTTTAGTGGTGGACTTGGCAATACTAGGTTAGTGGTTGGAAAGATCTTTTCCAGCCTAAATGATTCTATGATTCTATGCAAACACCTGCTGGGGGGTTTTATCTCATAAAAATGTACAATTTTTCCTTTTTTCTTCAGGAAGTTATTAAGCCACTTTCATAATGTGAGATAAAACAATTCAGCACACTTCTAAAGAACCAGTATTATATTTTTAAGTCCCTAGCTGCAAAGGTTGCAAAGGCAACTTTCTGACCAAAGATTAAGCAGAGACTACTACATGCAACAGAGTTCTAGATCTCTGTGCTAAGGCTCACAGTTTCTCTGAGCCACGGTAAAAACTAGCCAACACCTTCTTGGTTTTCAGCTTGAACTTTAAGAATAACAGCAATATAAAGAAGAACCATCTTACTTCCTGATGCTACCACATGAGAACTATAAGATCGACAATTAAAATGAGCAATGGACCATTCAGCAGGAAGATGGCTTTTCCCCAGCTTCTGTTTTTAAATTAAAGGAGGCTGTCATGCCCATCACAGCAGTCAGCTACCTACAGACACCCAGTGAATAGCGAGAAGGAAAGAAATCCCTTCCAAGCAGAAGAACTAAAAACTGTAGTTCAGGTCTACACTTAACAACCACTACGTGCAAGTGAATTATCATGGAGATTCATAAGAACAGACAACACTCCCTTGGAATCTGGGCATCTTCCCATTCTCCTCATGACAAGAGACAGCTGAGTAAAGAAGACAGCACCCATAAATTCAGTGTAAATTGTATGATTCAGTTCTCTGTTTTAAGAACTTTCATAAACACAGCCTTCTACTTTCAACAATTTTGGAGCTGAGAAAAAACAGATACTCTCACATTTACCAACTCAAGTTACCAGAGAGAATACCAACAGGATCAATTTCAGTGCTTCCAGAGATGATCCCCGTAACTTCGTACCACTATCAACTAAGTGAATCATCCGACTTTGTTCTCTTAATATATGAGTACTACCATTTTCCTTTTTTACAAGTAATCATTTGTTTAGTAAAATGTTTGGGGAAAAAAGATCAGTAAGTGAACCCTTCTGATTCTCTCTGCCTGACTCACTGAGATTCTTTGGTCCCCCATGTAAGCAGAGCCAAATCTCATCATCTCTATTTCTTTATTTTTCAGAAAAGTAACTGAATCATTTTGTGCATGCACACAAAACACACATCACCAAAAAAAGCAGTTCTCAGTCATCCTCTAGTGGCTTCCATCACACACGTTTGTTTCCTTGCTTTGGGGGCTTTTATTTGTAGCAGATTAAGCTATCAAGAGTTTTTCTCAAATTTGAGTTTGACTTCTCCCAAACAACCAAGCAGGCTGTAACTGTTTCCAATGCAGGTTGCACTCCCAGAGCAAGGAATTCAAAATGTCAAGGCTCTAAACTAAAAACAGTGTTATCTCTAGGAATGGAAGCTGAGATCCAGGTTTTATTTATATGAAAAACACATGCATATCCTCCTCCCCTAGCAAAGCTGGCCGAACAATTAGAGGATATATTGCACATCATCAAAAATTACACAAAAGACTATGTGGCAGAACAGAGATTGCTACAAAACTTGCTAAATCAAATTAGACAATATTGCTAATGGAAGAATCACATTCAGATAAGTGCTTTAACTAAAAAGTATGAGGTATTTATACAGGCTTTTATAAACTACCTATTCTGGAATTCTGGGTATACTGACTGATTTAAATACTATCACAACTTGGATTGAGGAAAAAGGAACCTCTAGGCAGATAGTATTTGTTCAACTTATTAGAATCAATTAAGAATTAGAAAAAGAAATACAAAAACCCCACAATATCAAACCAACACAAAAGATGAACTGATTTGACAAGACAAAGAAATTTAAAAATAGGATTATTAAAAGAAAATAGATCCAAAATTAAAACGGCAAACTTCATGTACACACAACTAAAATTCTGAAAGATACCTTAAGTACTTTCTAAGTAGACATATTTACAGTTTTTAAAACAAATATTAAAAAATCCCAAGATCTCTCCATGACACGTATTGCAAAAACTTTTTAAACTACATTTCATACTAAAAGCCTCAATGACTTTAAGAAAATTGGTATTGCAAATTTACTCGTAACAACTTTACTTCATAAGTTTTGATTTGGAATAATGAAGGACATGATAGGAAAATGGCACTGCCTACACCTTCTGGTAAGGAAAACCAGCATACTTTGGAAAACATAAATAGCTCTTTTTAATGCATGCTTACGTGCATGCTTAATATTTGCAGTGTTCTATTTTCACTTTCAGTATGTCAAAAAGCATCACATAACTAATACATGCTCAGATAAGCCTAGTTAGGAGAACGCAGGCACGCTGAAATATTAATATACAAGTTAGATGCTTTATTTAGATTCTGCAACTGAATAAGTTTATCAGGAAAGAAACCATCATTCTGTATTTTATTTCCTTTTATAATGACAAAGCAAGTTATTTTAAGGGACAAAGGTATAATTAAAGCAAGGTGAACAAAGTCACCCTTGCCTTTGTTTACCAAGGTATAAAGGAAGTTTCTAAATGTAACTAAATTGTTTCTTTAGAATCCCATGTGAAACATTAACAACCTATTGTTTTGCCTTGTGTTTACTGACAAAAATGCTTTAAATCCTTTTTGTCCCCCTCAAATCACACAAAACAATAGCTGAAAAGCAGACAGAAGCAGAGAGACAACTTATTAGAGTGTATGTCTGAAATGTAACCAAAGAATACATTTCAAGTAGAAAAGATGAAGGGAGGGCTAAAATTAAGCATAAAAAAAATTACTGAGCCAATGAACTTGGGAGAGTTTCGAGACTCACAGGACGTCAAATCAAGGATTAGCTGAGCTGAGTATCACAACTATGAAAATGTTACTTAACCCTTCAAAACACATGTAATAAGTTTAATTTGCCAAGGATTAATGTAGGAATACTAATTCTTGCCTTTTAGAGACAAATTTCCTTTGCTCCTTAAAAATATAGTTTAGAAATTACTCAAACAATGAAGAAAAAAATAAACGTAAGTTCCATATTTTTAAAGCAAACTAAAATTAGTTTTCTATGTCTAGAAGACTCAGGAAAAAAACTAACCTAATTTTCAAAAGTTCAAAAAATCTGGAAATTCCTAGTCATTCTGAGATGAGAGATTTTAAAAGATACCTTTGAAGAGATACAAATCAAAGTTTCATTAAACTCATGGATTTAATTATTTCTGTGATGGTAACTTTTCTGCAGCACAACTCCGTATTGTGCACAAAAGACCAAGCACACTGCTGAATAAAAACCAGAAATATGTGAACTACTCATGAGTAACAAGAAAGTACTGAGGGAGAAAAAAGCATTCTCAAACTATTAATATAAAAGCTGAGAAAAGTTCAGTGACATGCCTACCAAATAGCTTTCTTTTAAACTCTTACATAGTAGGTTTCATTTATTATGTCTCCATTGAACAAATCAAATTCTGAATTGTCTTGTAATAGGAATGAACTTTGTGATTCCTTTCTACAGAGCAACCAAACACTGCAGAACATACTGTCAAATCCTGACACTGCGACATGACTACAACATAATCAACTTCTAACCTAAAACCTTCGGATCTTCTTGTTCACACTCAAAAAGCATTATTCTCATCAACTTGAGATCTGAACTTCTTAAGGACAGAAGGAATTCTCTACAACTCTAACTCACACACAGATGCAGAGTTCACTACGTGAAGGTCTTTGGCAAACGTTATATGAAAAGCCAGATTACACGAAACTCTCATGTACAACCTTAATTCTCCGTCTCAACATGTATTAAAACATTTAGAAAAGGATATAATAATTTCAGTAAAAGCTCCTAAGACAAGCTGTACCAATTACATATCTCAAGAAACACACTTAATGCTTAGGGAAAAAAAATAAATGTATGTTGGTAGAAATTGTTTTGCAAGATTGCTGAGACTGAACTGAGAAGCAGTGCATTTATTCTGTGGTGTTAAACCAGCTGTACAAGAAGTTTTTGACTCTTGGGCACTGACATTCCACACCTACAAAGAGGCAGTGGTGAGATCTTCACTGATCTAAAGGAAGCAGGGTCTTCATCTCTGCTCCTGCTGTAGGAGGCATTCAAACAACTCTGTCACGTGGACGATGCAGGGAAGTTTGGCAAACCGTGCTGTGAAGTCATTCAGCCACGCACATGAAATATTGAGGTCCCAGTTGTGTTCTTAAGGGAATTTAAAAATCACTACTGTTCTTTAGTCAGGATATTACAGAAAAAAAAAAATCACAGGGCAACAATGTGTTCTTAATGCTATTTTTGATCAGCGTGACTCACACTTAGACACTCACAAAGAAATATGTGGAAAAAGAAGATTGGTCAAGATGGGTTCAACATGTATTAATTTATTTATCCTAAACATAGTAAGTATTGACATAAATAGTATCAAAAATCAAAGAAACAATTAAATTGAGCAAAAGTAAGCACCTTCACATGCACAAGCCAAATATGCTTACTCTCCTTGACTGCAACATTTAATGTTATTAAATCTTGGAGGATTTTTTTGGAAGTATTAACTTTGCTACATCTTCCTACTACACCTGAACAACATCTTTAAATAATAAAGGCAAAAATAATCTGTTTAAAATCCTTGGCATGCATCAAAACTACCTGAATGCCGATACTTAAAATTGGTCTAGAGTCATGGAACAAGGACAAAATGCCAAATAATCACGTAATGTACACTTGCATTTTTTTGCAGTTTTTTTATTAGTACATACTAGTGATTTGTCTAATAAGTTTCATTTATAAACTCTTCTCTTTACACAGGGAGTCCAGAATATTGTTCATACAATTACCCAAGATAAACATATAAACCACAACTTTGAAGATTAATTTTTATGCTAAGTAAAAAACCAAAAAGTTAACTTTCACATTCAATATCTTGTTATTTGCTGGTAGGTTTTGGGTTGCGTTGAGATTTTGGGGGGCTTTTGGTGGTTTTTTGGGGGGGTTTTGTTGTTGTTTCTCTGTCTCTAACGGATTAATTTTTAAACACCTTGAATCAGCTTTTCCAGCTATTGAGTAACTTATCTTTAGAAAGCAATCTTTTCTATACCACAACAACTTGTTGCAAAGAAGAATAACTAGTGCAACACATTTATTTACCAAGGACACCCTGTGATCCTGAGGAAGTCTCTTCTGCACAGCAAAAAGAAAACGTATTGGTCAACAAGCAAGTTTCTCACTGAAACCACACCTTTCCTCACAAGCAATGCAAAACTTCCTGAACTACATGTTGTGCTAGAAAGCACCCCTGCCTCTTCCATGGTATTCTTATTTGGCCTATCCTAACAGAATGAGAACCCGAGATAACACAAATTAATCTAATATTCTAGAATAACATGAAAGGGCACTTAAGTTGGCAATCTTTTCTTATAAAAGACAGTACTTTAACGAGAAGCGGGTTGTAAATTTCATACAAGCACTGAAAATAAAGCAACCTTGTAACCTTGAAACTCACGGATGCACACATTTAACTATTTCCCTCTTTTTGAATTGCTACCATAGTTCAAAAGGGGAGTATTGCACATTTTGAACAGAATGTTTATTTTATTAGTTGGAAAAAAGAGAACAGAGGACTTTCATTATATACACAACCAAAACCCCTACAAAACATGCAAGTTATAGTATGGTGCCTTACTTTCACAGGAAATCAATTCATTTATGCATTAGCCATGTCAAAATTAAAGTATGGTACAACAAAGTTTTCAGTCAGTGTATGTCCATGTCCTTCCACTCTCCAATGTGGACTAAAATTAGTAGCATGTCCAAGCCATAAAAGATGCCAAAGAATATTGGGTCTCTGTTTCAAAACTGAAGGAAAGCTAGGCTACTATGTTGCCAAGTCCGCAGCACCTGTTGCATTAACAGCACAAAATGAAACTGTAAGCAAACAGTTACAAGAAACTGTATCATCTTCATACTCACAACAGCGCAGAAATTTCAAATGCATTTTAACACAAACCACTTTAGTAATGGTTCATAACTTCCAAAACAATTGAGTACTTAGAAGTTATTTAGCAAATAATACTTCTTGGGCATAGAAATTATTATTCAATAGATCTCTTTAAACTGGGAAAATGTGCACCCAGAAAGTGAAAGAACACACAATCACCTGGTGTTAGGCAAATTCCATGTAGTCTGAAGAATCTTTTGGTTATAATAGAAACTTCAGATACATGCTGTTGCAAAATGCAGTAGGAAGTCAAGATATGGTTTCTGGTTAGTATCTCGCAAACAGAAGCTTGGGTTACAAACAACTGCAGAGCTCTAGTAAGTGGTTTTGAGTCAAGCTTAAAAAAACACACCAGAGTATTTTCCCTTTCCCAAAGCATTTGTTACAGCATCAAAAAGTCAACAACTTCTAGTGCATATCAATACTATCCAAGCCTTACAACTGTATCTACTTCAACTGGGGCAAAGCTAAAACTAGTACCTGTCTGAATTCTCACCTACTTCCCCTAGAATGGCAGCATTTTGCTTAAAAACACATCACCTGCCCCCAAAATGCAGAACAAATGAGGGACTAAAACACTTAAATACTACTTCCTGTGAACCCATTTATGAAACTGACTACTGAATCCATTCAAACCTAGTTAGAGTAATGCACCATAGAATAAACTGTCTTAAACAAGACAGTCTTGTTAATATTATCTGTGTATACACACACACCATGCACTCACATCAGACTACAAAAATGAGTTATTCAAACAATACATGTAGCCTTCTAGGAAACAGAGACATCTTATCTCTGAAGTTTTTCTTTGGCCCTTACTGGAACTTGACTTACTGGTTGCATCCAACCAAAATACATCCACATGGACTATAATTAGTAATCCAATCCAATTAAAGATATTTGGGTCGACTTATAGGCTCTTACCAAAATAAAAAAAAAAATAAAAACACCAAAACCAAACAGTCCTACAAACTTAAGTAATACACTTACTTCAAAAGCCAAAGTAAGTTTCCATCTCTACCTCATGTACACTCTTTCCATATTCTTGTAAACAAGCAGATCTTGCCTATAGAGAAGCTGACAGAAACACGCTTAAAATGTTAGCTTTCATAAGTTAAGGTCTACTTATCTGCATGCTTCTTGCCTTGAGAAATAAAGACACCTATGTGCAAAATGCAGGAAACCATGTTTGCCTGTTCACAAAGTTTTAGCAAGATCTAAACAAACATCAGCAGAAGAGACTACTCTATGTTTCTTCAGTACTGAAAAAAGTTGGCAGTGCAGGTATCAGGCACATCATAATTTTTGTAATAAAACTCTTAAACAGAGACTGGGACACGTTTTCATAGAAATTATGAGATGACATATGAGATAAATGAGATATATGCAAAGAGCCAGTCAACTAATAACTACATTAAAGAAAAAAAAAAACTAGAATAAAGGTCAAGAGAGATTAAATTGTTTATCCTTTTCAGCTGCAGGAAAATAAGATTTCTTTTTTTTACATTTAATCAACGTATCATGGGAGAACGTAAAACAGTCCTGGCTATTTCACGCCTCTTGGATTCAGATCCAGAAGTAGAGTAAGAAGCGGTGCCCATACAAAGCAACCCCGCAGCCTATAAGCCCGGTAGTGCTCGTTACATCACGATCATTTGCATTTAAACTACAATATATAGCGGTGCGATCTCGCTGCCGAGGGGTGCCGCGCTGACCCCCTGCCAGGCAGGGCCCCCCGCCGCTCGCACCGTTCCGGGGGTGGCGGGTCCCCGCACAGGCACCCCCGGCGGGGCAGCGCGGGCACGCCCGGCCTTCCCCGCCTCGCGGCGGCACCTGCCGGGATCCCGCCAGGGCAGACCCC